>OZ020257.1:7544655-8144655 GCA_963971285.1 Astropecten irregularis
CGCTATTCATTTGGTTTATACAGCGTGAAAAATCACTTTAAGAAAACCCTCCCAAAACATGTAACATTTACATACCTGAGAGCCAACAGACTTTGCACTGAATCTGTGATGTGTAATTCACATCACAATAGGAAATTTACCATTACAGGTACATTTAACAGCAGGATGCTTCTTGATTATTTCTGGTTAAATCTTTCACAGCAACATGCACAAGAAAGCTAGAGCAACAATGGCACAAACTTCTGATGAACAAGAGGGCGCTTTTCCTAAAACCGTTTGGCCAACTCGCTGAGAGTGCAGGGCTACAATATGAAAAATGTATTTGTGCACAAAAATATATGGAAGGACGACCCGGCTAGTACAGGATCATACCCCCAGGTCTGATGACATGTCTACACTACTTGTGTTGAAATATAGGGCCTAGGCATATTTACTAGAAAATAAACTTTTCAAATTGAGGATTTTGCCTACTTTTGAAGGGCATATTTATTATAAATCTATGCCACTTATATGATGTAATACTAATAGTTAAGAATTAATAGACCACTAAATTGAGGCGTATCTAAAGTCATATAGATTAGTCTCTTCATAAAAACTCTAAATTGCATATGCGTTGCATTTACTCCCAATAGAACAGCCTGCGTTTTGACTACCATCGAAATGACCCCCAAATGAATTTGTAATTGGTTATATTTTATGAAAATGCACTTAATAACATGTGCCGAAATAGCTCAGTTGGGAGAGCGTTAGACTGAAGATCTAAAGGTCCCTGGTTCAAAATCCCGGAGGACTCATACGAGTTCTGAATTGTCCCGGGTTTCGGCAAAACATTGTTTTCCACTAATTTTCAACTGAAGATAATTTTCTTAGCAGGCTGTTACATGCTTAAATTTGTGCAAATAATAAGATTGGATGATTTTCCTTTTAGTCAATATTATAGTGATTCAATAAAGCAACGAGTACTTGCAGTATAGGCCTACCACCAGAGCAGATGCCATGCTTTTTGCGACAGATTATAGCCCTTATTCCATTTCATTCATCCATTTCATTGTATTCCATTCGTCCATTTATTCTAATTTATTCTAATACTAGTAGTAACAACTTAAAAACGTTGAAGAACAAAAATAACGAAATAAAAAAGTAATGTACTAATACAATAAAACATTCATGAACATCAGTACATAAAACATGAAAGAAGAATAAAGTTTGTCATAGTAAAGCAAAATTCAATACAACTTGTTGCACTCTTAACTTCATAAAGATTCCGTAGTGTAGCAGTTATCACGTTCGCTTTATACACGCGAAAGGTCCCCGGTCCGAGCCCGGGCGGAATCAATTATTACTTTTTATAATACAACAATCATAACGCAGAACTGTAATATTTCACAAATGTTTATACGTTTTCATACAACTATGCAGATTCCGTCGCTTTCACATTCACGATCCACATTGTGACTGGTAGGATTTTGTTCAAACCTTGCCTATTGGCCAATACATGTATAATGCGGATCTATAGGGGAGCGAAAGCGAAAGGTTCCCGGTTCGAGCCCGGGCGGAATGAACAATTTAAAAATGCAAGCAGAGAAGTATTTCAAGGCAAGTTGTTGGTAATTGTTTTACAATTTTTGGGAAGAGGAGCAACAACTTCACAATATTAAGTACAGTGACATTGAAAACGGTCAATTGATTAGTTTCACTGGCGTAATCAAGAATAATGATAACTACATGTATGTAGGAAATATACGGTGGCGATCGCGTTTGTTTCACAATCTCAGCTTCAAGTTCTCTTTTTTTTTTCAAAAGAGATATTTCGAATGTTATCTTTATTGATATAATTCTTTCGAACAAAAGCACACAAGATTCCGTAGTGTAGCGGTTATCACGTTCGCCTAACACGCGAAAGGTCCCCGGTTCGAGCCCGGGCGGAATCAATCTTTTTATCTTTGCCTTCAGATAAATCAAAGGAATTCGTGCAACTGTTTTGGTAAGAGAAAACAAAACAAGGCAAAGGAGACTGACAGCAATAGGGCATTATTTTCCCTCTCAATATTAATTCTCACTTCAGAAGAATATTAATGTCACAAACATTAATGTTTAATCTTCTTGGTCTAAAACCTTTGCTTGGCTCAGCTGGGGTTTCCAACAAAGAAGCGAAAAGGTTCAAATTTTTGTTGGGGGGGAACCCAAGGGGGGGGGGGGGGGGACCCAAGGGGGGGGGGGGGTGTTAAACCCCCTAACCCCCCCCCCCCCCCCCCCCCCTAGATCCGCCACTGTAAACAAACAATATACATACAGGTAGGCCTACATGTAATACAAACAAATCTACTTGAACCAATGTTCCTACTATAAACTGACCATATGACTGATCTCTAATTAAAATATAAAAGGCAAGATGTATCTATAATCCAAACACAAGACAATAACCATGGTAATAAGCACAATAACATAGATCAATATTCAACCACTAATGAAATCAGCAGATATGATGATTTAATAACAAGATGACCTACATGCACAAAATACACATGTGCACAGTCAGAAAGCCACTTTCATTAATTTCAACTGTTTCATCCAACCACAATAGAAACAGCAGAAAAGGAAATCCAAATTGTCCCAAAGAGTTATGTTCAACAATGCACCAACAATATCCTAAACTTTCCAACACGAATCAAACTTTACTCAGAAAAACACACAATTTGATCCCAAGTGGTTTATCCCAAATACAAGAAAACAACAGTAATCTCATATAAACACAACAGGTTTCATGACCCCATATCTATGCCACAAAGTTCCCATTTATTAGGTCAACTTGCTAGTTAAAATACCTTCGTAACGAACTGTCCCTATAACTCTCCATGCATAAGACACGCTATTCATTTGGTTTATACAGCGTGAAAAATCACTTTAAGAAAACCCTCCCAAAACATGTAACATTTACATACCTGAGAGCCAACAGACTTTGCACTGAATCTGTGATGTGTAATTCACATCACAATGGGAAATTTACCATTACATGTAAATTTAACAGCAGGATGCTTCTTGATTATTTCTGGTTAAATCTTTCACAGCAACATGCACAAGAAAGCTAGAGCAACAATGGCACAAACTTCTGATGAACAAGAGGGCGCTTTTCCTAAAACCGTTTGGCCAACTCGCTGAGAGTGCAGGGCTACAATATGAAAAATGTATTTGTGCACAAAAATATATGGAAGGACGACCCGGCTAGTACAGGATCATACCCCCAGGTCTGAGGACATGTCTACACTACTGGCGTTGAAAAATAGGCATATTTCCTAGAAAATAAACTTTTCAAATTGAGGATTTCGCCTACTTTTGAAGGGCATGTTTATTATAAATCTATGCCACTTATATGATGTAATACTAATAGTTAAGAATTAATAGACCACTTAATTGAGGCGTATCTAAAGTCATATAGATAAGTCTCTTCATAAAAACTCTAAATACACGGGTTTACACCATGGCAGCCATCTTAGATTTTCATCGCAACTTCAAAACGAGGCACTTCCACTCATGCGCACTTTCAGAAGTGTAAGCCCGTCCATTGTCTAAGACAATACACGGGTTTGCACTTCGGCGGTTTTGATCGCGACTTCGAAACGAAGCACTACCACGCATGCGCTTTTTTAGAAGTGTAAACCCGTGTATACACGGGTTTACACTTGCATATGCGTTGCATTTACTCCCAATAGAACAACCTGCATTTTGACTACCATCGAAATGACCCCCAAATGAATTTGTAATTGGTTATATTTTATGAAGTCGCAGTTATTAACATGTGCCGAAATAGCTCAGTTGGGAGAGCGTTAGACTGAAGATCTAAAGGTCCCTGGTTCAAAATCCCGGAGGACTCATACGAGTTCTGAATTGTCCCGGGTTTCGGCAAAACATTGTTTTCCACTTATTTTCAACTGAAGATACTTTTCTTAGCAGGCTTTTACATGCTTAAATTTGCGCAAATAATAAGATTGGATGATTTTCCTTTTAGTCAATATTATATTGATTCAATAAAGCAACGAGTACTTGCAGTATAGGCCTACCACCAGAGCAGATGCCATGCTTTTTGCGACAGATTATAGCCCTTATTCCATTTCATTGTATTCAATTCGTCCATTTATCCTAATTAACACCTCACTGGGTAAAAACGGGATATGAAAGATAGGACTTCTATAATTAATTAATGGTTTTTTTGCTAAAATGTTTACCAAGCCTCAATCCAACATGATTGGTTCTCCGAAATACTAGTAGTAACAACTTAAAAACGTTGAAGAACAAAAACTAACGAAGTAAAAATTAAGTAATGTACTTATATACAATAAAACATTCATGAACATCAGTACATACTCACATGAAAGAAGAATAAAGTTTGTCATAGTAAAGCAAAATTCAATACAACTTGAATGTTGCACTCTTAACTTCATGAAGATTCGCGAAAGGTCCCCGGTTCGAGCCCGGGCGGAATGAACAATTTAAAAATGCAAGCAGAGAAATATTTCAAGGCTAGTTGTAATTGGTCATTGTTTTGCTATTTTTGTGAGGAGGGGCAACAACTTTACACTATTGAGTAAGCCTACAGTGACCTTGAAAACGGTCAATTTATTAATTTCACGGGCGTAATCAAGAGTATTGATAACTACATGTATGTAGGAAATATACGTAACGATCGCGTTTGTTTCACAATCTCAGTTTCAAGTTATCTTTTTTCAAAATAGATATTTCGAATTTCATCTTTATCTGTATAATTCCTTGTAATAAAATCACCTAAGATTCCGTAGTGTAGTGGTTATCACGTTCGCCTAACACGCGAAAGGTCCCCGGTTCGAGCCCGGGCGGAATCATTCTTTTTATCTTTGCCTTCCGAGAAATCAAAGGAATTTAGTGCAACTGTTTTGGTAAGAGAAAACAAAACAAGGAAAAGGTGACTGACAGCAATAGAGCATTATTTTCCCTCTCAATATTAATTCTCACGTCAGAAGAATATTAATGTCACAAACATTTCATGTTTAATCTTCTTGGTCTAAACCCTTTGGTTGGTTCAGCTGGGGTTTCCAACAAAGAAGCGAAAAGGTTTCTTTTCTGTTCATAATTGAAATGTCACCATTTTTATTCTCTGTAACTGATTCATTTCATGATACATGTATTTACATACAAATTGGGGGAGTTTACCTTTTCATAATTCTACCTTTTTTTCACAAGCTTCCGTTTCGCGGAATCGATGTTTTATTGGCTGAAAAGAGTGTTAGAATTGTTTCAGGCTTAATATAATCTTTCAGGACTGAAGAAGTTAGCACATGTTCACTTTTAACTTTAATAGGCTTACACAAGTTCCGTATGTTACGGTCCCACCTAGACTTGCAGCTAAGTCTTTCACACAACTCTCGCAAAACAACTACTTTCTCGAGAGTTCGGCTCTCGGTTCGGGACCACTCGAAAAGGAAGACTTGGCAAACAGGATTTCAGTTTGTTCACGGCCTATGGGCCCTTTAGTCTGGTTCCCTGTCCAAAGATTCCCTGACGACTCTGATTAAAAATCTTAGGTCAGGTATCGGCTACGGTTAAAAATAGAATATGACACAGATGTCATGTCTATTTTACCTTGGCAAAATAAGAGTTCAAAGAGTGGGAAAAAACCATACAACAATTTACCCAAAGTGCATTATAGGAAGAGTGCTCTGTTGTATGTGGACAATAATTATGCTCTATTTTGGCTAACTGTAGCACGGGATGAAACATATTTACACGACTTGTCTTATCCTGTGCGTGACCTCGCGTGACCTGTCGGAAAAAGCCGACAGTCCACGTAACTATCCGAAGTCGGACGAAAACAAGTTCGTAATGTTTCGGATAAAACCGTAAAAAGTCAAAAGTTGACTTTTTTGGTCACGTGACCCTCCAGAGAATTTGCCGATACCGGACCCTATATTTGACAGATAAAAGTCGGGAGCTTTTGGGGTCCGGGAACCAGACTATGTGCCCTTTAGCCGATCATTCGTACGGACGCGTCTGATTGGCCAATTTTTATTAAACATATGATTATTCAATATGTAGGCCTAAGCTACATCCAGCATGTACAGCTGGGCTGATTCACGTTGAATAGATGTCGCACAGGCGTCGCACGTACTGCAGTGTGACCTTGATAGTGATACTTTTAACTCAATTAAGTGTGTCGTGAAATTTACATGTCCATGTTTGTTTTTATCTTCTTCCTGCATTTAGGAATATTGAAGTTATAAGTCCGTCTTACTAACTGTAGTTATAGTTTCCACTTACAATGTTAACCTACCCACTTGCTATAGAGAAATAATTGACATTTAGGCCTACCCTTGGTATTATTAATTTTTATGAAGTAATGCACACATTTTAAACTGATAGATTATACTTTTGGTCCAGTTTAATACAACATTATTTATTGAATCATTCAACTTATGAAGTAATTGAACAAAAACCATAATTTGAAAATGCTGTATAATGTAAGTAAAGTACTGCTGTCTTATTTTAAATTGTACACACCTTCAAATAAAATGGACTCGTCTTAACGGCCGTCTCTACGGCAACTATAATGTTAAGCACGCCCAAACGTGAAACATCTTTCCCAAGTCTTTCTGACACGATTCGATTCTAGCAGGGTCTTTATCGAAGGCTGCTTGGTATTAGGAGGGCCTGACGTGTTTTGATTCTAGCAGGGTCTTTATCGAAGGCTGCTTGGAGTTAGGAGGGCCTGACGGGTTTTGATTCTAGCAGGGTCTTTATGGAAGGCTGCTTGGAGTTAGGAGGGCCTGACGCGTTTCGATTCTAGCAGGGTCTTTATGGAAGGCTGCTTGGAGTTAGGAGGGCCTGACGCGTTTTGATTCTAGCAGGGTCTTTATCGAAGGCTGCTTGGAGTTAGGAGGGCCTGACGGGTTTTGATTCTAGCAGGGTCTTTATGGAAGGCTGCTTGGAGTTAGGAGGGCCTGACGCGTTTCGATTCTAGCAGGGTCTTTCTGGAAGGCTGCTTGGAGTTAGGAGGGCCTGACGCGTTTTGATTCTAGCAGGGTCTTTATCGAAGGCTGCTTGGAGTTAGGAGGGCCTGACGTGTTTTGATTCTAGCAGGGTCTTTATCGAAGGCTGCTTGGAGTTAGGAGGGCCTGACGTGTTTTGATTCTAGCAGGGTCTTTATCGAAGGCTGCTTGGAGTTAGGAGGGCCTGACGCGTTTCGATTCTAGCAGGGTCTTTATGGAAGGCTGCTTGGAGTTAGGAGGGCCTGACGTGTTTTGATTCTAGCAGGGTCTTTATCGAAGGCTGCTTGGAGTTAGGAGGGCCTGACGCGTTTCGATTCTAGCAGGATCTTTATCGAAGGCTGCTTGGAGTTAGGAGGGCCTGACGGGTTTTGATTCTAGCAGGGTCTTTATCGAAGGCTGCTTGGAGTTAGGAGGGCCTGACGCGATTCGATTCTAGCAGGGTCTTTATTGAAGGCTGCTTGGAGTTAGGAGGGCCTGACGTGTTTTGATTCTAGCAGGGTCTTTATCGAAGGCTGCTTGGAGTTAGGAGGGCCTGACGCGATTCGATTCTAGCAGGGTCTTTATCGAAGGCTGCTTGGAGTTAGGAGGGCCTGACGGGTTTTGATTCTAGCAGGGTCTTTATGGAAGGCTGCTTGGAGTTAGGAGGGCCTGACGCGTTTCGATTCTAGCAGGGTCTTTCTGGAAGGCTGCTTGGAGTTAGGAGGGCCTGACGCGTTTTGATTCTAGCAGGGTCTTTATCGAAGGCTGCTTGGAGTTAGGAGGGCCTGACGTGTTTTGATTCTAGCAGGGTCTTTATCGAAGGCTGCTTGGAGTTAGGAGGGCCTGACGTGTTTTGATTCTAGCAGGGTCTTTATCGAAGGCTGCTTGGAGTTAGGAGGGCCTGACGCGTTTCGATTCTAGCAGGGTCTTTATGGAAGGCTGCTTGGAGTTAGGAGGGCCTGACGTGTTTTGATTCTAGCAGGGTCTTTATCGAAGGCTGCTTGGAGTTAGGAGGGCCTGACGCGTTTCGATTCTAGCAGGATCTTTATCGAAGGCTGCTTGGAGTTAGGAGGGCCTGACGGGTTTTGATTCTAGCAGGGTCTTTATCGAAGGCTGCTTGGAGTTAGGAGGGCCTGACGCGATTCGATTCTAGCAGGGTCTTTATTGAAGGCTGCTTGGAGTTAGGAGGGCCTGACGTGTTTTGATTCTAGCAGGGTCTTTATCGAAGGCTGCTTGGAGTTAGGAGGGCCTGACGCGATTCGATTCTAGCAGGGTCTTTATCGAAGGCTGCTTGGAGTTAGGAGGGCCTGACGGGTTTTGATTCTAGCAGGGTCTTTATCGAAGGCTGCTTGGAGTTAGGAGGGCCTGACGCGATGCGATTCGATTCTAGCAGGGTCTCAAGCGAAGGCTAAAAAAGATCCAGCTAGGATCAAAACGAGTCAGGCCCTACAAACTCCAAATATTTGATACATTTCAGGTCATTAATTTAAGCGATGACCATTTTGCAGCAGTTTTTTTACTTCACAATTCATTTATAGCACAGATCTGTGACCAAAAATGGATCATGCATGATCATATAAGCAGTTGATATAATCCAAAACAAACTTACATTATGATGAGTATGTCACACCATGGGTCCGTCTTTCCCATGGGGGACATCAGTAAAGATGTTTGAGACACATAGACAGATGAATAAAACCAAGGACTAACCAACTATACTCTGAATCGTAATTGCTTCTATTTAATTATGCAAAGAAAATACAAAAAAAAAAACTCTTTACTCCATTCCAGCTCAAAACCAAAATTACAATCACATTAATACACGGAAATCAACTAACTCTGACCCCCGCACGGCGCCACATGTACTGGTATTCTTTCACTATACAGGCTAAATTAACCACCGTTCTCAACCGTAGGCTCTCGCGGTAGCCTCTTCCGATCGCGGTATCTCGCGGTACTGTTCTTACGTTCTCTGGAGATTCCACTGGGCCGGGTTGGATAGGGTGCTGATCCTACAGCGTCCTTAGCGGCAGTTTTTGGTGAAATACCTTCGCACACAGGAGTCGTGCACCCCAATAATGGGTGCCACAGCCCGTCGTCCGGACTTGCCCTGAGTGTTGGAGAGTTCGCACTCAGCGATAAAGATGGCCACACAGTCGAGTAGTGGGTTGGTGTCGGCACTTCACTAGATGCCTGCCTACCGGTTTCTCTGCCACTCTCTCCGTTGTCCCCTCTCCACACAGGATACACCTCGGCTTCCCCAAAGGACCTCGATCCTTGACTTTGGATAGCTTCTCGGTGGGGGGAAAATCCCTTTAACAAAAAGCATAATCTCACCATAAAATAACCATCACTATTTCTCCTTTCTACACTACACTACTCCAATCCTTACAGACACTATCACTAGGGAATAAGGCTGGATAAAGATACATTTTACTGCACAAAAACAATTATTTTCCATTCTTAGTTCTAAGTGGGTGATTTTTCTCCTGAAAATCCTTTAAATACTGAACACATTCTAGGTCCAATGTAATTCTGTTACTGTCAAATAAGTTGATTAATAAAGAAAGGAAAAACTTACAGTTTCATGAACTGGCTTTTATATATGCTGTATCTTGGGCCACGCCCTGGACAGTACAGGTACACACAGTACCATAGAGTTTCCACACAGGAATACCCACACATAAGGAGTGGCTGCTTGCTCCTCTGGCTTATAGTACAGCAGTGCCTATTGACTGTACACAGCCCCTATGGCAATGCAACAAAATCACTGAACCAAAACTAAATTAGCATACTGGCACTTCTTATTTCCCTATGAAAAGAAACCATTCCTTGCACTGCTACTGGGAGGAACAAATTAGCATACATGTTTACAATAGTAACTTACAATAATACATCAATAAAGGAAAATAAGCAGTAAAACAATAGAAGTTAAATTCACTTTGTGACAGAGTACAGTCCCAGCACTCAGACCACGTTGCTCCGTACATGCACCAGCATAGTCAGCAGCGATTGCATACTGTCAAAGATGAAACAAAATAGCATTGAATGGCTGTGGTTAATACAATGTTACATGAAACCAGCATGCAATAACTGTTTGGTCAGGTGAATATCATGACTATTGTGTTGACTAAAGTCAATTGATTTATTTCTTGTCTACCTTGGCATGCTTGGGGTTACCTCTCAGTGAAACACTGTTTTCCAGAGGTGCCCAGCAATTACAATATGTACAGTGCTGAATTGCGAAGGATGCAACTACAAAGTGATCGAGTTGACAGTGGCGCCTTTGGCTGCCAGCACAATCCAACCCATATGATCACGGAGCACAGCCTGAGATCAAAAGTGTTTGATTTTTGTGGAGGGGGGAAAACTGGAGAACCCAGAGAAAAACCCTCGTAGCGTAGGAGAGAACCAACGCTCAACTCTACTCACATAATTACCCAAGCCGGGATCGAACCCGGGCCACATTGGTGAGAGGCGAGTGCCTAACACACTTGCCACCTATGCCCCCCAACATCCAAACAGAGGCTGGATTTCACAAAACACTAAGATTAATCTTAAGATGCGTTGTCAGTATCACCATAGTGATTTGTATTGTCACATCACACTTTGCTTAGCAATAATTCACACTTAATATAAATCTTAGCGCTTTGTGAAATTGAAACCAAATGACCCAACTCTGCATCCATCACTGCCTCTGAATGTCTTGATTCCTACAATAAGTACCGGTATGCCTTTACTATGCTACATGTATATATGTAAAATATCAAGCTATCACTACTTGTAACAAATGGAAACAGATATTTTAACAGATAGCAACCACTGGCATTAGGGGCCAACCATAAAGTACGTACGCACGAAATGCCGACTTTTTTGACCCCCCCCCCTCCCCTTCTGTGCGCATGGCGTAGGCAGTGGTCCCAACCCCCTCTCCCCCCTGTACGCATACGCATTTCACATTTGGTTTTTCACTTCTCGTGGTACCTTGCTTTAGCATCATTAATATGTCACAGTAATCCAGGCCAGTACCGTTATTGGGACGTCACTAAAGTGTAACAGGTTTTTATACATTTACAGATGTATTTTACTATTTTTTATTATGTTGGATAAGAAAAAAAACAAAACAATGCCGGTGCTTTTTCTCGTTTTTTCCCTCTCTTTTTGCGTAAAATGATTATGCAAAATTTCCGTTTGCGTATGGTACGCATTGGCCTAAACCCCCCCTCCCCCCGTACGCATGGTGTACGCATCGGTAACAACCCCCCCTCCCCCTGTCCGTGCGTACGTACTTTATGGATGACCCCTTACTGTACTACAGAGCTTCATGAGTGCCATTCCACTTATCCAGATAACCACATAATTTATCTAGCAAAGTCGACTTTTGCAGTGGTAAAAGTCATTTTGTCTCAATAATTATCTAAAAAAGATGACTTTGAGCAAAAACGAGAAGTTGACTTATCCCGATAATTTATCTGGCCAAGTCAACGAAGTGCATCTAATAAGTCGTCTTATCCTGTTAAATACCCACATTTTTATTAAATTGTCTTTTCCCTAAACATTCTAAAAGTCATCTTGTTGAGATAATTATTGACACAAGATGACTTTTACCACTCCAAAAGTGGACTTGGCGAGATAAATAATGCAGTTATCTGGATAAGTGGAATGGCACTCGTGGAGCTCCGTATAAACTATCAGGACCAGTTGACTTCCTTCTTTCAGTAAGTCGTCTTGGCAATATATATTATCAGGTTATGTCGACTTCTTAGTTTTCACTACGTCATCTTGTATGGATAAATTATCTTGATTAGTCGACTTTTAGGGTTTAATAAGTCAACTTGGCGAGATAAATTATGTGGTCATCTGGATAAGTGGAGTGGCACTCATGGAGCTCCGTACTGTACATGTAGTGAGGATCAATTGATATATAACCAGCATTTACCACACAACCAGGCTTGTCCAGAGTAACTTCAACTAGTCCTTCTGGAATCTCTGTCGGTGACCCATCTATGTTTACTGCCCATGCAGCATCTCTGTTGCACCTTAGCTCCATCAGTACATTCAGTGTACCACAATCAACCTGATCCCCATCGGAATAGCCAACAAACAGCGAGTTACCGGACTCTGATGGTGTAGGAGAAAGAAATGAATGTGAGATTCATATTACTGCCAAACGTTCATGATGAGAGGCTTTCAATGACAGATGGTTACATTGAGGGCATATAAAAAATGCCATCAAATACTTTGTTTTCAATTTACAAGATTTACAGAAATATAAGATTTATAAGCACACAAATCAAATTTATTTCTTGTTTTACTCTGGGCAGCTGGGATTACCTCTCAGTGAAACACTGTTTTCCAGAGGTGCCCGGCCAGCAATTATAATATGTGCTGAATTGCGTAGGATGCAGGTATAACGTGATCCAGTAGACAGTGGCGCCTTTGGCTGCCAGCACAATTCAACCCATATATGATCACGGAGTACAGCCTGAGATCGAAAGTGCTTCATTTTTGTGGAGGGAGGAAAACTGGCAAACCCGGAGAAAAACCCTTGTAGCATATGAGAGAAACAACGCACAACTCTACTCACATAATATGACCGAAGCCGGGATCGAACCCGGGCCACATTGGTGAGAGGCGAGTGCCTTACGCACTTGCCACCTATGCCCCTAGGGCATATAGATCAGTCACTCAAGTGGCCTTTTCTATAGGTCTTGCATGCTCCATTAAAATAATGATAATTCAAGAAGTCCTAGCCATGCTGGCACATTGACATGTACATGTACATTACCTAGTAGAGCATTCCCACACTCAATTTATTGAAAGTTTAATACTTTTTCGCTGGTTTGAATCCCGGTCCAGTTAATATTTTGTTCACTTTTCAATGACTTTTCAATACGAATATTAAATTGCAACAAAAATGCCACGCTTTCATGGTATTGGGCTTTGTGTGTTAAATTGAGCACTGTTGGAGTACTCGTACTCGTTCTCGAGTAGAACTGGAGTACATTCAAATACTTGGCCCATACTTGATTAAAAGTACTCGAAAATAAAATGTACTTGGCCCGTACTTGACACCATGTACCCAAATTTTGGGATTACTCGACCATTTAGTTCGAATTTGGTTGATAATGTTGACGTTTTCCCATAAATTATACAATGGGAGTATGAAAATCATCAGAAGTTTCGTATCAAATGGAGTAAGCAGCATAGTGTCATTTGCAAGGTTTGAAAAACATTTATTTTTGAGGAGAGTGGCACAACATCCAATTATAAACATCTTTGTGAAACAAATTGCATTTTTTTTGCAATGTGTGTTGGTACTGTACTCAGACGTGGACTCGGACTTTGGTACTCGGACTTGGCCCTGTAGTTGACCTTAAATATACTCGTACTCGATACCCTGGACTTGGACTTGTCAGCAATGTACACGGACTCGGCCCAGTACTATCAGCCCTTGAAAAACTTGGAGTACCCTGTACTCGGATCTGAGGACTTGACTCCGACACTGGAATTAAGTAAGTGCTTTCTGGGAAAAACATTTAAATCTGAGCTTTGGCAAATCCTGACATGTGAACTTACCATCATCAGAAAGGATACTTTGATGTCCAAGTACCAACGTGGCATTAAAATCAGTCTGTTGTGATGCACCGACACCAAATTCCATGCGACTTAACTGCTGGGGTAGATCCTTACAGAATGCCAAATTGATGACACATGGCACACTGGTACCATACGTATCGTAACAGATACCAGGTTTTGATATTGTCCAATAGGGTGCTCTGTTGAGAAGCATAAAATAACATTAACAATGATGAAAATGAACAGCTTGTCCTTCCTCTATGGAATACCCAATTTTTAACAGCAATTATGCCTACCGGGTAATATAAAAAAAAAATGAGGTTCCGTTGATCAGACCTGAACTGAGACAACAACAGAAGAGCCTACCAAACTGACATCATGGCTGCTATCTTGTGTGTAGCACTGCCCCACAAAATGACCGCAACTATCCAACATTATTGTCTGGGTTTTGGTCGGAAAACATTGATTTCCATGCACTGGAATGCTGCATTTCATCCCTGACATTCTGAGAAGAGATGGAGTGATTTTCGAGCCGATTTGTGATATTCATGATTGTGACGTATTTGTTGTCATTTTGGGATATTTTGAAGTACCATTTGTGTACAAAATGTTGAATTCTATATGGGATTCTCTGGGGTGCTAGACCGACTGTCGATCCCTTAAATTAAAAAAGGGAGTTTGACACCCCAGTTACTGGGTCTATGGCATGCATGACAAAAACACATTGGGGCTTCCTGAGATTTAGTCCATTAGGATTATTTTCACAATAATAACTTCTACTGTTTCAAAATGATACTTTTGACTTACAGCAAAAGTCCTTAAAACCCTAGATTGAAGAAATTTGTGAAACATTTCAGTGTAAAAATACAATGTTTTACGCGCTTCTTGCGAACTTGGAAACAGCCAGTGTGATTGTGACGCCATTTTGTCTGATCTGGTACCAAGACCCAACAGACGTGAAGAGTTCACACAATGAGAGCAGAAACTAGACTATATTCTCGTCTGCAGCTGTCCGTGCAGCCGTGAAATGTCACATCTTCGTTACCATTTTTATCACATATTTTCCCTCAAAAATCAAAACCCTGCCCTCTTCCCACAAATTTAACCTTGCAAATGTTGAAGAGGACATCACAACCATGAACCAATGTATTCTAAATTCCTAGTGAACTAATCTCAGGGAACCCCCAACACAGGAGGGTCCCGAACTTAACATGTGCCATAGTCAGCTAGTAGTAGTACTAGAATTAGGGGGATTGTGATAAGACGGGTCCCAAAACTATACAGGAAAGGAAAACTACTTTTTTTAAAGTAAATATACCTGGTGGTGTCCTCTTCTACATTATTAGCAAGGTTAGTTTTGTGGAAAGAGGGCAGGGCTTTGATTTTTGAGGGAAATTATGGGGTAAAAATGGTAACGAAGATGTAACATTTCAGGGCCGCACGCAGACGAGAATAGTCTGGTTTACACTCTGACATTTTGAGGACTCTTGATATGTTGGGTCTGGGCACTAGACTAACCAGACCAGGCCTCACGCGATCAGACGGTCTGTTTTTAAGTTTGCAAGAAGCGCGTAAGAAATTACATTTTTACACTGAAATGTTGCACAAATTTTTTCAATCTTGGCTTTTAACCCCTTCAGCCCGGGATTGTTTTCAGCCCTGCTTGTTCCGACCTCATTATCAGCCACCGGTCACAATAGAGGTCAGCTGGCCCGGCTTTGTGTGCAGGGTGCTCGGCGTAAACAATGCAGGCACGCATTGGTTGAATAGCACCGCACAAAAGATCGCATTCAAGGCGGACTCTAATCCGTTCACGCCCAGATGTTCGGAACTCAGAGATTGCCGTTCTCTCGAAAATGCAGATCTTTTCAAATGCAAATTATGGGGGTGAATGTACCACAATGAGCTGATCTTTGTGGACAATAAAGGTTCACAGAACCTCTTGTTCCAGACAGTACCCCCATTCAATGCATTTCAATGGAAATAACAAAGCAATCATGAATATTCTCAGGCCATGACGGGGGACTGCTATGGATGTCCTCCGGGCTGAAGGGGTTAAGGACCCAGGAACATTTGATGAAAGTCAAAAGTTAGACCCAGTAACTGGGGCGCTGAACTCCCTTTTTTTAATTTTGGGGTCGACGGTCGGTCGACATTGATTTTCAAATAAATAAGCTGCATTTCATCCCTGACAAACAGAGAAGAAATTGAGCGATTTTCAAGCCGATCTGTGATGTCTTTGTTGTCATTTTGGCAATTTGGGACATTTTCCGTGATCCAGTACCGTTCAAAAATACATTTTTTCCGTGTACAACACATTTAACCCTAGGCCTATGTGATTCTCTGGGCACAGCGAAAAATTCCTCATTACTGTAACACGGATGGGAACACAGTGCTGTGTGTGACAAGCGCTGCGCTGATTGGTCAACACGCAAGGCAGTGCTCGTGACGTCACGGAAACCATGTGCTGGCCCAACTCGCTACACATGCACCCAGGTCCGTACGGAGCAAGCACGCGCGGAGCAACTACGACTACGCAACGATCAACGGTCAGCCGTACGACAACTCCGGTGACCATGCAATTCTATGCATATTCATGTGCCGCTCTCAGTATACACAACCAACAGACCAAACACACGTTGACTATGAATATTCAACGACCTAACAATCACACTCAGACGGTGGTGCGGTTTCGCAGTAAAATGGCAACAAAAATACAGCTGACCAAAGTTCAAATACGACCGCGGAGTCCGTGAGTTCTCGAACGTCGGGTGACACCACAAAAAATGGTCCACAGGTCAAAGAAATGTACAAATTTGTATGTTTTTGGTACCATTCGAAAGATCGTGGCGAGGTCTGTCGAAGTGTCAATGATTCGAGTGGGCGTTGCTGAGTATGCGCACATGCGCGTCAGTTTCATTCATGAAAACTTTCATTTTTGGTTAGTGCAATGACGTCACATAATGAGATGATCGTGATGCCCTCTTGCGGCCATTTCATGCCAATTCGTGTAGGGATTTTTTGCTGTGCTGGGGCATGTGGGGTGGTAGACCAACCGTCAACCCCAAAATTAACAAAGGGGAGTTCAGCGCCCTCTAGTCAAACGTCAAAGTATCATTTTTGAGGAGTAGAAGCTATTTAAGAGCTAAAATAACGTGTTTTGGGATCCCGTCTTATCACAATCCCAGTGACAGTGATTGTAAAGTTCGGGACCCTGGTCCCTGTCTTGTGTTTTTATCACACGCCGGAATGACCATGAATACACTCCGTTGTGTATTCGGTGCATAATGATACAAACACAGGAGGGTCCCGAAATTTACAATCGCCGTGTGACCGGTAAAATAATAGTCCTGTACTAGCATAAGGTGACCATATTTTGTTGAGATGATCCGGGGATAGTGATCCGTGTCCTGGGGGAGGGGTATAATTTTGAAAAATGTTTGAATCCAGATGGTTCCTACCATGCAAAATGGTGGCATCTATGGACATCTTGTCCAGTTGCTATGAGTGGGTTACATACTTACATGTAACCCACTCTTAGGCGGTTGTCTTCGCATACTTCTCTGAAGAATGGATCTTCTTCAGCACAGCATTAATTTGTGTTCGTTTCTTTTTTATTTAGGACAACTTGAATTTTCGGGGGCATTTCGTCAAATCGGGACTTTTTCGGGGAAAATTTTTCATCGGGGACGGCACTGTCAAATCGGGGACGTCTGGTCACCTTATACTACATGTAGTAGTAGGCCTAGTTCTAGTATAGCTGCAGTTAAAGTAGCCCAATATTACTCCTGACGTTGTTGTCGTATATAGGGCTACAGGAAGACTAACTTGAAAAACTCAAGAACATAATTCCCCACCCCTAAAATGACTGTTAATCGGCGATCTGTGGCATAATGACTCACCGTGGTATTCCTGATGTCGGGAAGAGGCATTCAGAAGATATACAATTTAATTATCATTTCGGATGTCAACAAAAACGAGCAATTTTCAGCCCAAATTTCAGTACGTACAGAAAAAGTCACGGATTCTGTGACTTTTCCCATGGGGGTTTGCGAAATAATAAAGTAATACATAAGAATGATCTATACCTGTCCATTCTAGTTAGCGAATGGGACCAGTCTACTCTGTACACGCACGCAATGCCGCTGGGAAACTACATGTATTATATATGCGACGACTGTAAGTAAGACTCTCAGGCAACAGTCGTCGCATAATAGTTTCCCAGCGGCATTGCGCGCGTGTACAGAGTAGACTGGTCCTGTTCGCTCCGTTGTATGTAAATCGAATGTAGACTAGACAAGTAAAGATCATTCTTATGTATTACTTTATTATTTTGCAAAGCGGGAAGTCACAGAATCCGTGACTTTTTTTGTACGTACGGAAATTTGGGCTGAAAATTTGTCGTTTTTGTTGACATCCAAAATGAAAATTTGTAGGGCCTAACGTTAGGCCAAGTAAAAAAAAAAATATGTTTCTCGTCCCCGCCCGCCTCGTTTTTTGAGGCCGCCTCAATTTTCTTTTTCTTTTTTATTTTCAAAAAATGAGATTTTTGTTGTTGAAAACTTCGTTTTTAACATTGAAAAATCCCGAAATCCCATCGTGAAAAGAATATTTTCAACGTCGTAGCTTTCTTCATGGACTCTTTTGTATCGTACCATCTGATATTTATGCATTTGTAAACGTCTTATTCAATTTCTGGCTCCAGCGTTCAGTATATCGTACGATCTGCTAACACTATGTCTTGATGCTTACACTATTAAAACATTGTAAATAATGTATGTTAATTTCTTGTGTGAATTTCAATGTCTTCATTATTTTAATGTTTTGCGTGATTGGAAAAACACACGGGATTAACAAAAATCTCAGATGGCGGCCATTTTGAAAAATAAAAAATATAAAATAAAAAGCCCCTCTTTTTCATTTCTTTGAAAAACCCGGACGAGAAACATATTATTTGTTTTACTTGGCCTTAGGCCTGAATGCCTCTTCCCGACATCAGGAACACAAGGGTGAGTCTTTATGCCACAGATCGGCGATTAACAGTCATTTTAGGGGTGGGGAATTATGTTAACTTGAGTTTTTCAAGTAAGTCTTCCAGGGGTCGATTTCACCAAACTCATCGTAACTTACTACATGTATCAATCGTAGGACTTATGATGCATTGCAGCCCTACGTAGGATAGTCCACCTACGATGGGTTATCCTTAGCCCCACACATAGGGCTGTAGATGGCTCTCTTTTAAAATCTGTCTCTCAGCCTGGTCGCCATTCACAGCCCTACTTCAAGGCATGACATAAACGCGCAATATCCAAAGGGCAGAATTGTCACAAACTTTCGATTTGAATATCTTCTCAAATAAAGAAGACTGGATAATTTCACTTACACTTTCGTATTCCTCAAACTTTGATTTTTTACACCAGCCCCTCAAAGTTTTCCAAAACTGTACAATTTCCCGTGAATTTCACCGTAAAAATCCCAGGCTGTAGAATTGAATGCCGACAGTGGACGTCGCCATCTTGAAAAATGACGTCATGCATCTCATTTCAGGGCACCCGACGAATTTTGTGACATACTATAACTGGTCACCATTTAAACCGCTCTTTCATACAAGGGAAAAGCAGGGAACCAATGAAGTGATCGCCTGTCGGGTGCCTAGACTTCTGACACACAAAGCTATACTCATCATTTTTCAAGATGGCCACGTCCACTGTCGGCATTCAATTCTACAGCCTTGGATTTTTACGGTGAAATTCACGGGAAATTGTACAGTTTTGGAAAACTTTGAGGGGCTGGTGTAAAAAATCAAAGTTTGAGGAATACGAAAGTGTAAGTGAACTTATCCAGTCTTCTTTATTTGAGAAGATATTCAAATCGAAAGTTTGTGACAATTCTGCCCTTTGGATATTGCGCGTTTATGTCATGCCTTGAAGTAGGGCTGTGAATGGCGACCAGGCTGAGAGACAGATTTTAAAAGAGAGCCATCTACAGCCCTATGTGTGGGGCTAGGTTATCCTTAACCCCACTAGTGTGGCATGGATTTTCACTCAAGCCGTTCCATCCTTAGCCACACGTCCAATCGCCTGATTTACGAGCTCTGATTTACGAGTTCGGCTCTGGTGCGAACCCTCTTGACTCTTGTCATCACATTTCACACACTTTCTACATAGCCTACATAAATGTTCCTTAGTGTCTCATCTTCCCAATGATATATGATTCGATTGATTTCAATCTTGTATTCATCTATTTTTCGGTCATTCACTGGTGCTACACCGGCGCCATTAATGGCGTCGGACGCGCACCGGAGCCGAACATATCCCCCGTATATCAGGCGGTTGGACGTGTGGCTAAGGATGGAGCGGCTTGAGCGAAAATTCGTGCCACACTAGTGGGGCTAGGTTATCCTTCGTAACTCGAGTTACGATCGATCACAGGTCTTTGTGAAATCAACCCCTGTACTGTAGCCCTAAACGTTATATACGACAACAACGTCAGGAGTAATATTGGGCTACAGTTACTGCAGCTAGCCTAACCTAACGTTAGGCGCTAGGGAATGTCAAATGTGGGATGGGCGGATTAACTTGATGAAACTTACGATATCAGTGTCTGAATGTCGTACAAATCTGATCCGCAAATCGGCGACAATGTTATGCTTTGTGAAAGGCCTATCTCACATTCCAAAATACAGATAACAAAAACCTGAAAGACGACGAATTTTATCAATTTGTTGTACGAATAAACATTGGCACTGTCCCTGGGCACCGCCATCTTGAATATAGTCACCTGACACAATGCAACAACTACAAAATACGGTGGCCTTTACATGCCACCTATGTGACACGGAATAAGGACTTGCAGGCTTGATGGACCTATGTAGGCCTGCCCCATGCATGATGTGCATGACGCATCATCATGTCACAGTTCATGCAACATCTGAAAGAGGTACTAATACACACTAACTTTGAGAATACCGGCGAACGATCCCTGTTTAATATCATACTTTGTTTTTGTGCAGATTCATGAGCAAATATTAATATTAAGAAAGATACAGTAACAGTCATGTGAAATTTCCAGTCCCATACGGTGCCCACATTAATTTTTTTTAGAAAGCATTGAAAACGACCAAGGTATTTGTGATGTCTTTTCACCGTTATTTTTTACCTTTAGAAGATCAAAACTGTTTTTGGTCATTGGTTTTACTCAGCATCTCAGGCAGACCGTTTACTTTAACGGTATGTTTCTACCATCACCAAGTTTTAGGGTAAATCTGTGAAGATTTCTGTTTCGGTATGCTACCAAAGAATCAAATCACAGGTGTAAAAAATACTCCAGAATTAATTATTTTGTTAAAGGGTGCCCATTATTTTGTTTCTTTTCTCCATTTTATTGATCATGAATAATAACATTGGTCTGTATGCGGCTGGCCCAGGGTGGGGTAGGGGTTGCTGCAACCCCAAACCCCTCATATCTATAGATCCACCCATCTGGACAGTTCAAACACGTCTTTACAAACGGTAGCTGTTACCTTATAAGGCCTAAAAAAGAAATTGCTGTGTTGCCCTCAGCGACCGACCGTAAAATGCCAAAACTTTGGGTCGGGATTTTTTTTTTCTCCGAGTCCTAAAGTATAAAAACTGACCATTCTTGACAGAAAATGTAAGATTTAGCAGTAAAAAAGGCGCGTCTCCTCAAAACGACCCAAAACCGTTGATTTATAAGCCCTGGTGACCATGTATATGAACGACACAGTATTTATTCTTAAATGTTTGAAAGTCGGCCAAAAATAAAAAAAAATAAAAAAATCGACCGACCGACCCAAAATTTTAATTTTTCCAATTGAGGGCAACACAACAATTGTTTGGGGGGCCTAATAGGGAGACATCGAAATAGTCTCTCTAAGTCCCGATGTCTCCCAATTATGTTCACTTTCAGACACTTTGTTCTCATTAATCTGCTCTCAGTTGTACGTTCGGTTAGATATAATAATCATAATTGATAATTTTGTCTATCATTATTTCGGGTTATTTTGGATGAAAACAAAATTGACTGCCTTCTTTGAAACCTAGACAATTTCTTTTTGGAGATTGTTTTGGAACTAAATTTAATGGCGCGGATAGGCCTACATTAATCGCTGAAAAAAATAAAGAAATTCCGTGGATGTTTTTCACCGTTTGCTCAAAATTGGGCACTGTATGGGACTTGGAATTTCATAGATGAGTTTTACTGTATCTTCCTTGATATTTTTGCCCGTGAATCTGCATTTCTTTGACAAAAACCAAAGTATGATATTAACTTTAATATTCTCAGAAGAATATTAATGTCACAAGCAATTTATGTTTAATCCTCTTGGTTTAAAATCTCTGCTTTGTTTATTAAACCATAAAACATAAGATTTCAACCCATTCTATACCCAGAAGGTTTGACCCCTTAAAGTTGCTTAGGTTGTCCATGTCATTCAGAAAAAGTTGGTCAGCCTGCCCCCAGAGGTTGGACCTTGACCACTGACGTGACCCTCCTGAAAATGACCCCAGGATAATGATTTGGTAACTATGCATTTATGCATAACCGATACGCGCCTCGTGGAGACTGGCCAATGGACACACAGCATCCACACGCGCCCGCGCTCTTAACTCATTAACGCATATGATAGATTTGCATAAATGAATAATTCATAATAGCGGGCACGCGCTACAAAGCTTCTTGTTTTGTGCCGAAACAATGGATTTCCGCGCATGCGGGATCATTTGCATACGTTTCTAAGGAAAAAACTTTCATCTATACACAAAGCGGTTGACTAGGCACAAACGTACACAAAACAACTGACACAACATTAATACGTTATCGATCGAGCAAGTAGCACAGATTTTATTTGTCTCCGAGAAATTCGAGCCACACCTGGAGTACTAGAAATTCAAATTCAAGAAGAAAAAGGAAAATGGGTGGATGCAATCAGTCCAAAGTTGTGCCGGCTTCACCTATGGCCGATGGATATTCCGTGGGAACGTTGAAAACCAAACCTTTCTCCTTCTGGAAATTCTTCAAGAACCGACACAACATGATATACGGGTAAGTATGGTGGCCCTAAAGGGACATCGCATATCGCAAACGTGTGCGCACACGTATGCGATGTCGTGAAATTTATCGCAAACGTGTGCGCACACGTATGCGATGTCGTGAAATTTATCGCGAATATGTGCGCACACGTATGCGATGTCGTGAAATTTATCGCGAATATTTGCGCACACGTATGCGATGTCGTGAAACAATTCGCGAATATGTGCGCACACGTATGCGAATTTGTTTGCAATGTCGTGAATTTTATTGCATACCTTTGTCGCGCTCGCATACCTTTGGGGTGATGTCATATTTTTGCGGGCAATTTGTTAGTGACCTAGGGAGTACGCTAGACCGTGGGCCAGGAATCATAGCTGCTCTGGAAAATGAGTTTCGTTGTGACTTTCGAGTGGCAACATGAAAACATGTGTTCTAGATCAATTTGGGGGTGCTGAATTCAAATTTGCCTGTTGTCACGACGCCAGACTGCTCCCTGGGCCACTATAGGGGGCGTTAATCCCATTTTTGCTCATTTTTGGGCAAAAACAGTATTTTAGGTTTATTTTCTCTGTTCTTCAATAAAATGCTTACAGATTTTGCAGATTCCTTTGTAACATCATTTCCAACGATGCTGCCACCATGTCAGACTCCTCCCTGGGCCACTATAAGGGATGTTATGCCAATTGTTTGCTCATTTTTGGGCAAAAACAGTATTTTAGGTTTATCTTCTCAGTTCTTCAATAAAATGCATTAAGATCTTGCAGATTTCTTTGTAACACTATTTCCCATGAAAATAAATGACTACCTGAGACTTGGTGTGTGTGGGTGGGGTTGGGTTGGGGTTGGGGGGGGGGGGGGGTTAGGAGAAGGGGGCGGGGCAACCCCTTAATTTAAGAATGCTGCTTTTCTACTGTGTGTTTCTTTACTTTCAGCCATGCTATTTCTCTAAACAGGTTATTACAACCTAATTGTGTTATTACAACCTAATTGTACATTTTAATCTAGACTTGACCTGGAAACAAATACTGAAATTTGACACAATCAACTCTTGAAAATGCGTTGCCATAGCAACTTTATTCCCCTCATTGAATCGGAACACATGTGGTTTATTTGGGAAAAATCTCCCAGACAGTGGTGATGTTTGGCATTGCAGAGAGTACACGCATATATAAAAAATAAAAAATAACCAAATAACAACATTCAATAAAATACTGGCACAGAGTAATAAACTGGGTTGTCTCATTTCCATCAAATAGACATATGACAAATGGGGCCAATTTCATAGAGCTGGTTAAGCACAAAATTTGCTTAAGCATGAAAAGTCTTCCTTGATCAAACAGGATTACCAACCAAATTTTCATGTGATATTTAGTTCTTTTGACTTATATTTCAGCCATTGTTTGTTGAGCATAACAATCGCAGGGAGCTTTGGCTGGCATACTGATTTAAGTTACCAAGATATTTGGGGCTAAGCAAAATTTGGTCCTTAAGTAGCTCTATGAAATTGACCCCGAACATTACAGCCACTGTAGGCTACATAAATATCTGCGTATCAACAAAAACCTGTTAATCACATCTTCATTGACTTAAATTGAATAGGACTTTGCAGATTTATTCACTCGAGGCCTTTAAACAGGAGCCTAAAATACCACATCTAACTTGCCAATTACTCAAAATGCATGTACAATATACAGTAGTACATGTATGTAACTGCTGTAACCTTTTAATATTTTAATGTCTTCACACAACTAATGTGTTGTGTTCATAAATCACTGTGTATGAAAATTGTATCTACACTTAAAGGTACTATCATACTTTGGTAGGAAACCAAAACAGAAATGTTCACAGATTTATGTAAACTTACATGGTCTAAAAAGGGACCACATTTTATGTGTCTACAAATCATTGTCGCCGTCATCTTCATCACTACACATTAAGTATCGTGGTCTCATTGTGAGTCACTGTGTTCTGACAGAGGTCAATGCAACATAGTTCACTAGATAGAAAACAACAATTTTACATGAACTACAATGTTCCTTCTTACACTTGCAAGACACACTCTGCAGCACATTCAGGGCAGCCACAGAAGCTGATGTCCTTTTTGCATATGATGTATTCAACAAGCAACACCTGTATGATTTGTCCTTTGTCCTCTCTCATTTATGTGTCTCCTCTTGCTGGTGATTTGTAGGGCTCCAGCATCACTGACTCCATCCTCTGCTGAATCACTTTGATTTTGGCCACATTGTAGAATCTAAAAATAAACCACACAATGTCTGCCTTTCAATTTTAAACATACTAGAATTAAAAGTGATATATGATAAGTGCATTACCGGTAATTGTTTATCTACAGAAATTATAATCTATTGGAAACAAAATGTATGTCCCGTGATTCCACTTGGATAGCAATCCAAGGATAAAACAGTGTTCCGATGAGTGTAATGTTAGAACCAATTATCTGAAGAAAAAAAAACAGGTTACACCTATTCATAAGTTTTACTGGTCCAAAACTTTAAAATATGTCTGACATAAACAGGGCTACTGTATCACCTGGGAAGGGAAAATATGACAGATGCAAAAACTGAATGAATTTATTAATGATGGGAAGGAGTTATATATTTGGGGACTCCTCTTAATTATTTAAACCCTCTCTAGGTGAGTCCAAAAGCTTCTCTGTTACACCAAATACACCGCCCCGTCCGCCCCGGAAAGATGTTTCTTTAATGCCCCCACCAGAATTGGTCAAGAACACCAACATTTTGGCAAATGACCATACAGTTGTGTTCACAAGTACACTGATGTTTATGTATACATATACTGTACTTTGTCAATTGTAGTTTTGTTATACACCTAATTTTTATAAATATCAGGGCCGATTTCACTCATGCTTTGTAATCATCGATAAAGCCCCGAAATCCATCACTAAACGGAAAATCAAACGTTACTTTGCATAGCAATTTTCCATGTAGCGATGGATTTGGGCTTTAGTGAAATCGGCCCCAGAATTCTATTTTAGGCAGAAAACACCATTTATGTAAACACATGTGTCATGTTTGGTCACTATACCCTGCTAAGAACATGTTGTCAGACTGTAGTTAGGCATAAAGTTAACACCCCAAACATGTTTTCCTACTGCAGGAAGATTCCCAACTTAGGCTAGGTCTAGTATTAGTAATAGATTTTATTAAGTCAGTTTTTGTATGCACATAATTTAGCCCATAAAATCCAGGATTGCCTGGATTAAAATCTTTCTACAATCCCGCCAATGCATCATAAGGATAACGAACGTTGAATTTAAAAACTGACCTTAAAAAAGTTAACAGCTACAGTGAATGACAGGCCTGGCGAATTCAATGTTTACTGACGATGACAGCTATAATCCGGCCTCGTTTTCCATGATTTCTACGTTAGCCAGAGCAACATCTCTCTCCTTGCCATCTAGCTCTTTCCATTCTTCACAACATTCATAGACATTTCTGCCAACTTGTTTTTGTAAACTGTGAAATTTCCCCCGATTCTTCACAATGTGGTAACTCCCTAGGTCACTAACAAATTGCCCGCAAAAATGACGTCACCCCAAAGGTATGCGACAAAGGTATGCAATAAAATTCACGACAAATTCGCATACGTGTGCGCACATATTCGCGAATTGTTTCACGACATCGCATACGTGTGCGCATATATTCACGATAAATTTCACGACATCGCATACGTGTGCGCACATATTCGCGATACATTTCGCGACATCGCATACGTGTGCGCACATATTCGCGAATTGTTTCACGACATCGCATACGTGTGCGCACATAATTATTCGCGATAAATTTCACGACATCGCATACGTGTGCGCACACGTTTGCGATATGCGATGTCCCTTTAAAGCCACCATAGGTAAGTCAGCGACTATGTTTGCATTACATTAATATTTGTTCCAAAATTTGATTTATAAATATCATCAGCCTATGCTTCCTTTTCATATAAATAAGTGCTGTGAACTTCATCGTTAAGGTTGAATTTAGTAAGCTTACAATGACCTTGAAAACGGTCAATTTCACTGGCGTTATCAAGAATATTGATAACTACATGATTGTATGTAGGAAATATATACGGTGGCGATCGCGTTTGTTTCACGATCTCAGCTTCGAGTTCTCTTTTTTCAAAAGAGATATTTCAAATTTCATCTTTATTGATATAATTCCTTTTGATAAAATCACACAAGATCCAGTAGTGTAGTGGTTATCACATTTGCCTCACACGCGAAAGGTCCCCGGTTCGAGACCGGGCGGAATCAAAACTTTTCCAATGCATTCAGAGACATATTTTAAGGCAAGTTGGGGTAATTGTTTTGCTATTTCTGAAGAGGAGCAACGACTTCACAATATTTAGTAAGTCTAGAGTGACCTTGAAAACGGTCAAGTTCACTGGCAAAAAGTGTATTGATAACTATGAAATGAAATGTATAGTGGCGATCGCATTATTTTGTTTCACAATCTCAGTATTCGAGTTATCTTTTTTTTTTCCAAAAGAGATATTTCAAATTTCATCTTTATTGATGTAATTCCTTGGGATAAAATCACACAAGATTCCGTAGTGTAGCGGTTATCACGTTCGCCTAACACGCGAAAGGTCCCCGGTTCGAGCCCGGGCGGAATCAATCTTTTTATCTTTGACTTCAGAGAAATCAAGGGAATTTAGTGCAACTATTTTGGTAAGAGAAAAACAAAACAAGGCTAAGGTAACTGGCGCTAGCGGAATTTTTTTCGTGTCAATATTAATTCTCACCTTCGAAGAATATAGGTTTTCCCGTTCATTTTCGGCAAATGCGCGTAGGGCCTACAATTTAAACGCTGCGTCATTCCATTTCGCGTAAAACTGTAAGACACCCAGTGCGGACGTTGCTCGATTTCTTTACGGCAACTTGTTCTCGCATAGATTTGTCCTGTCATACAGACATCTATAAAGGCCTAGTTCTTGAAAAGATGCTCCTCTTTGATGAAGGACATTAGTTATATTGGTTATTTTAAATAGGAAAAAAAAATCTTGAACAAAATGGGACGGTAATCTATTTGAAGACGCCAAAGAAATTGCACTAGCCGGGAATCGAACCCGGGCCTCCCGCGTGGCAGGCGAGAATTCTACCACTGAACCACCAGTGCCATGTACATTTTTTTTTACGCCAACTCGTTTACGCGTAGTTTTTCTTTTCCATCAGCAATCTAGTTCGTAAAAAGATGCTCCTCTCTGATAAAGAACAATGCGTCACAGTTTTCACAAATTTGGACACTGGCGTTGAAATATAGTTCTTAGGAAATCGACTACTAATGTTAAACCTTTTTCAAATTGAAGATTTCGCCTACTTTTAGAGGGCATGTTTACAATTGTTTTATGCCAATTATATGACGTAATAGTTAAGAATTAATAGACCACATAATTGCGGAGTAATTAAAGTCCATAGATTTGTTTCTTCGTGAAAACTCTAAATCGCATTTGCGTTACATTTTGTTCCAATAGAACATTCTGCATTTTGGTTACCATCGAAATGACCCCCAAATGAATTTGTAATTGGTCATATTATATGAAGTCGCACTTATTAACATGTGCCGAAATAGCTCAGTTGGTAGATCGTTAGACTGAAGATCTAAAGGTCCCTGGTTCAAAATCCCGGAGGACTCGTACGAGTTCTGAATTGTCCCGGGTTTCGGCAAAACATTGTTTTCCACTTATTTTCAACTGAAGATACTTTTCTTACCAGGCTGTTGCATGCTTAAATTTGTGCAAATAATAATATTGGATGATTTTCCTTTTAGTCAATATTATAGTGATTCAATAAAGCAACGAGTACTACTTGCAGTATACCACCAGAGCAGATGCCATGCTTTTTGCGACAGATTATAGCCCTTATTCCATTTCATTCATCCATTTCATTGTATTCCATTCGTCCATTTATTCTAATTTATCACCTCACTGGGTAAAAACGGGATATGAAAGACAGGACTTATAATTGAACGAATACATTTTTAAAATGATTTTTAAAAAGAAAAAAACTACCCCAAGTCACAATCCAATATGATTGGTTCTCCAAAATATTAATAACAACTTAAAAACTTCGAAGAACAAAAAATAACGAAATCAATATTCAAGTAATGTGCTAGTAATACAATCAAACATCCGTAAACAAGAGTATATAAAACATGAGAGAAGAATGAAGTTTGTCATAGTAAAGCAAAGAGAGACAAAACAGCACAGTCTTAACACCTTTGTTAATACCATAAAGTAAGAATTGTTGCTCTATGGCCCTAGGGTATCGATAACAAAACAAAATATGAAGAAAATGAATCCTATTTGTATCAAAATAATACTGAGGTAATCTTATTGCAGACGCAAAACATGCACTAGCCGGGAATCGAACCCGGGTCTCCCGCGTGGGAGGCGAGAATTCTACCACTGAACCACCAGTGCCGTTTGCATATTTCTTCAGAAATTAGTGATTGTGATTACGGCAGATGGCTTCACACCGCCTCAAACATTCTCTTTGAATTCTATACTCTTTGTCCGTATTAAGAGATGTTATCGTTTGGATCTGAATTCCAGGATTCAATCTTAGAATGTAATAAACATGCGATGAACTACAAACTTAGATTACTGCTACGAATTATTTAGACTCTGAACTTTTCTGCCGCCATGGGATGACACTCATGGTGATTTGGTCACTATGCATTTATGCATAACCGATACGCGCCTCTTGGAGACTGGCCAATGGACACACAGCATCCACACGCGCCCGCGTTCTGAACTCATTAACGCTTAGGATAGATTTGCATAAATGAATAATTCATAATAGCGGGCACGCGCTACAAAGCTTCTTGTTTTGTGCCGAAACAATGGATTTCCGCGCACGCGGGATCAATTTTGCATAGGTTTCTACGGAGAAAACTTTCATCCATACACAAAGCGGTTGACTATGCACAAACGTACACAAAACAACGGATAGAACATTATCATTCGAGCAAGTAGCACAGATTTTATTTGTCTCCGAAAAATTCGAGCCAAACCTGGAGTATACTAGCAATTCAAATTAAAGAAGAAAAAGGAAAATGGGTGGATGCAATCAGTCCAAAGTTGTGCCGGCTTCACCTATGGCCGATGGATATTCCGCGGGAACGTTGAAAACCAAACCTTTCTCTTTCTGGAAATTCTTCAAGAACCGACTCAACATGATACGGGTAAGTCAGTGACTGAGTTTGCATTACATTAATATTTGTTCCAAAAGTGGAAAATTTGATTTATAAATATCACCAACCTATGCTTCCTTTTCATATAAATAAGTGTTTTGAACTTCATCGTTAAGGTTGGTTTCCGATAAGGAAAAGAAAACATGCACTAGCCGGGAATCGAACCCGGGCCTCCCGCGTGGCGGGCGAGAATTCTACCACTGAACCACCAGTGCCTTGAAAGTTGTTCTTACGCCAACTCGTTTACGCCTAATTTTTCTTTTCCATCAACAATCTAAATCTAGTTCTAAAAAAGTGCTCCTCTCTGATAAAGAACATTGCTTCACCGTTTTCAAAATGGGACAAATTTGGACACTGGCGTAAATAATTATAGTTCTTAGGAAATCGACTATAATGTTAAACCATTTTCAAATTGAAGATTATGCCTACTTTTAGAGGGCATGTTTACTATACTTTTATGCCATTGCGGAGTAATCAAAGTAATATATTTGTCTCTTCATGAAAACTCTAAATCTCCCCATGCAAACACACATACATTTTCTCAGTGAAAACTCAGAATGGAACGCGCCCATCTGAATATATAGTTTTGCCGTCAGACGAGTGGTTTTGTTCGCGTGCTCCATTTCGTCTCTTGGTGAAAACTCAAAATCGCATTTGCGTTACATTTTGTCCCAATAAAATATTCTGCATTTTGACTACCATCGAAATGACCCCCAAATGAATTTGTAATTGGTTATATTTTATGAAGTCGCACTTATTAACATGTGCCGAAATAGCTCAGTTGGGAGAGCGTTAGACTGAAGATCTAAAAGTCCCTGGTTCAAAATCCCGGAGGACTCATACGAGTTCTGAATTGTCCCGGGTTTCGGCAAAACATTGTTTTCCACTTATTTTCAACTGAAGATACTTTTCTTAGCAGGCTGTTACTAGCTTAAATTTGTGCACATAATAAGATTGGATGATTTTCCTTTTAGTTAATATTATATTGATTCAATAAAGCAACGAGTACTTGCAGTATACCACCAGAGCAGATGCCATGCTTTTTGCGACAGATTATAGCCCTTATTCCATTTCATTCATCCATTTCATTGTATTCCATTCGTCCATTTTATTCTAATTTATCACCTCACTGGGTAAAAACGGGATATGAAAGATAGGACTTATAATTGAACCAATACATTTTTAAAATGATGTTTAAAAAGAAAAAAAAACACCCCAAGCCACAATCAAATATGATTGAACGAATAAATTTGTAAATGATTAAAAAAAAAAATACCCCTGTTTCGTTGCTAAAATGCTTACCAAGCCACAATCCAATATGAATGATTCTAGTAACAACTAAAAAAATTCGAAGAACAAAAAATAACGAAATGGAAATTCAAGTATTAAACTAATACAATAAAACATCCGTAAACAAGAGTATATAAAACATGAGAAAAGAATGAAGTTTGTCATAGTAAAGCAAAGAGAGACAAAACAGCACAGACTTAACACCTTTGTTAATACCATAAAGTAAGAATTGTAGCTCTATGGCCCTAGGGTTTCGATAACAAAACAAAATACGAAGAAAATGAATCCTCTTTGTATCAACAAAATTTGCTATGGTAATCTTATTGCAGACGCAAAACATGTACTAGCCGGGAATCGAACCCGGGTCTCCCGCGTGGGAGGCGAGAATTCTACCACTGAACCACCAGTGCTGACTTTGCTCGATTTCTTTACGGCAACTTGTTCTCGCATAGATTTTTGTCTCGTTATACAAACATCTATAATAGGCCTAGGCCTAGTTCTTGAAAAGATGTTCTTCTTTGATAAAGGACATTGGCTATAATTGGTTAATAAGAGTCATTGATAATGGGACAAGAATTTCGACCCCAAAAAAATCGCTCATGAACAAAAGGGGACGGTTATCTATTTGAAGACGCCAAATCAATTGCACTAGCCGTGAATCGAACGTGGCAGGCGAGAATTCTACCACTGAACCACCAGTGCCTTGTGCGGGTTTTTTTTACGCAAACTCGTTTACGCTTTTGGAACAAATATTAATGTAATGCAAACATAGTCACTGACTTTAATACCCGTATTTCATGTTTTTTTTTTTTTTTATGAAAAATCGCCAATCACAAGGCCCAAAGCAGGCCACTCAAGGTGATGGCTAAAACAAGAAAAGGGAACAAAGAAGAAATCATGGGGTAGAAAGACAACTATTGATGTTGCACTTAAATTGGGACAAATTGTAAGTGGAAGGGAAGCAGGATGCAGGGAGTGAATTCCACAGCAAGGCGGTACGCGGGAAGAAACTGGATAAATATCCCCGGGTATTTGACTTGGGGACCACCACAGTGTAAGAATGTGACTGAGCAGAGAAACGTGTGGTGCGACCAAAGGTACGGTTGGGTGGAACAACCAGTGAGAGTCCATTGGAGCAACTACCAAAAAAGTATCTGTAAAAGAGGCTCAAAGAAGCTACAGAGCGACGGAGAGATAGGGGTTCCAGAGTTGAAGCCAAGTCATCTCCAACTAGATTTGAAATGCGTCGTTGAATTTTATCAAGCAGGGACAGACTGCAAGCTGGAGCACCAGCCCAAATATGACAGCAGTACTCCATGACAGGACGTATTGTGGATTTGTACAAATAGAGCAAAGCAGCTGGGGGAAGATATTGCCTGGCACGATACAAGCAGCCTACGTGCTGCGAAGCCCCTTTGGCAATGCTACGAATGTACTTATCCCAGGATAAGTTAGAGGTGAAATCAAGACCTAGCAGCCGGATTTCAGCAAGCTCCTGTAGTGGTATTGAATTTATCTCCAAGGTAGAAAAGTTAGGAGATCTGGACCTGGACAAAGACAACAAATGAGTCTTCTTTTGATTGAATGTGACAAGCCAGTCGTTACCCCAGTTAATGACATTCTCAAGGTCCTGGTTGAGAACAATACTGGCCTGTGTACAGGATGGAGCAGACAGGGGACCAGGGTAAGTAGTATACACTGTTGAGCCATCAGCATACATGGCTAACTGTGATGAGACAGAGTCGGGCAGATCATTGATATATAGAAGAAATAATGATGGGCCCAGAACAGAGCCCTGAGGAACACCTGCATTAATACGATGAATGGAGGAGGAATAGCCCTCGAGCACCACAGAGAACCGACGTTCAATGAGAAAGCTGGAAATTAGATTTAACAGTTTGCCAGAGATGCCATAAGACTTCAATTTATGGATGAGCCCTCTGTGCCAAACTTTGTCAAAGGCCTTTGATATGTCAAGGGCAACAAGCCTAGCTTCACCACGTCGATCTAAGGCTCTATTGATGTGTTCCGTTATCAGGGATATGATGTCAGCTGTTGACCGTGAATGACGGAAGCCATACTGAACATCCGTCAGGAGCTCGTGTTCTTCAAGATAATCTATGAGTTGCTGGTTAATCAGGCTTTCAAAAACCTTACTCATAATGGGAAGAAGGCTTATGGGCCGATAGTTGGAGGGATCAGACTTCTCACCCGAGCCTTTGAAAACAGGAGCAACAGAGGCCAGCTTCCAATTAGATGGAAACACTGAATGTGTTAGGCAAATATTGTACAGTTTGGAGAGGATAGAGGAAAGTTCTGGCGAACACATCTTCAGTACAATTGCAGGGATTCGGTCATGTTGTGTCGGTTCTTGAAGAATTTCCAGAAGGAGAAAGGTTTGGTTTTCAACGTTCCCGCGGAATATCCATCGGCCATAGGTGAAACCGGCACAACTTTGGACTGATTGCATCCACCCATTTTCCTTTTTCTTCTTGAATTTTGAATTCCCAGTACTCCAGGTGTGGCTTGAATTTTTCGGAGAGAAACAAAATCTGTGCTACTTGCTCAATCGATAACGTATTAATGTTGTGTCCGTTGTTTTGTGTACGTTTGTGCCTAGTCAACCGCTTTGTGTATGGATGAAAGTTTTCTCCTTAGAAACTTATGCAAATGATCCCGCGTGCGCGGAAATCCATTGTTTCGGAACAAAACAAGAAGCTCTGTAGCGCGTGCCCGCTATTATGAATTATTTATTTATGCAAATATTTGCTATGCGTTAAGAAAATGATTCCGCCCGGGCTCGAACCGGGGACCTTTCGCGTGTAAAGCGAACGTGATAACCGCTACACTACAGAATCTTCGATATTATGATATGAAATGCATATCAGACTTCAAATGCATCAATGCATATCATTCCGCCAGCCCAATCGAGAATTATTAGTTTGAAAGTTATAGGCCAGGGGAGGACCTATAGCTTTCAGGAAACAGAGGGGTGAAAATCAAATGGTCGCAATCATGAAGAAGGTGTGAAAAACGGTTCCAAACATGCTCCAGAATGAATATTTTTTTAAGGTACTCATGTTTTCCCCTTTCATAATTATATATTGATATGAATAATAACTTTGGTCTGCGGCCGAACGGGGAGGGGGAAGGGGTGCAACCCCAAATCCCCCTCTAGATCCACCACTGTATATAGGCAATGTTTGAACAAAATCCTGCCAGTCACAATGTGGGTCGTGAATGTGTATGCAACGGAATCTGCATAGTTGTATGAAAACGTATAAACATTATTGAAATATTACAGTTCTGCGTTATGATTACTGTATTATAAAAAGCAAAAATGTATCTATTGATCAATGGGACAAGAATTTCGACCCAGAAAATCGCTCTTGAACAAAATGAACGGTGATCTATTTGAAGACGCCAAAGAAATTACACTAGCCGGGAATCGAACCCGGGCCTCCCGCGTGGCAGGCGAGAATTCTACCACTGAACCACCAGTGCCTTGTACGTTTTACTTACGTCAAATACTTAGTTTTTCTTTTCCATCAACAATCTACTTCTTAAAAAGTGCTCCTCTGTGATAAAGAACATTGCCTCGCCGTTTTCACGAAGGGACAAATTTGGACACTGGCGTAAATATTGTTCTTAGGAAATCGACTATTAATGTTAAACTTTTTTCAAATTGAAGATTTCGCCTACTTTTAGAGGGCATGTTTACTATTCTTTTATGCCACTTTATATGATGTAATAGTTAAGAATTAATAGACCACTTAATTGCGGAGTAATTAATGTCCATAGATTTGTCTCTTCGTGAAAACTCAAAATATTGCGTTACATTTTGTCCCAATAGAACATTCTGCATTTTGACTACCATCGAAATGACCCCCAAATGAATTTGTAATTGGTCATATTATATGAAGTCGCACTTATTAACATGTGCCGAAATAGCTCAGTTGGGAGAGCGTTAGACTGAAGATCTAAAAGTCCCTGGTTCAAAATCCCGGAGGACTCATACGAGTCAATATTATAGTGTTTCAATCATGCTAAAGCAACGACTACTTGCAGTATACCACCAGAGCAGATGCCATGCTTTTTGCGACAGATTATAGCCCTTATTCCATTTCATTCATCCATTTCATTGTATTCCATTCGTCCATTTATTCTAATTTATCACCTCACTGGATGAAAACGGGATATAAAAGATAAATGATTAAATGATAAAAAATTGTAAATGATTTATAAAAATAAAAATAAAACACCCCTGTTTCTGTTGCTAAAATGCTTACCAAGCCACAATCCAGTATGATTAATTCTCTAGTAGTAACAACTCAAAAACTTCGAAGAACAAAAAATAACGAAACGGTGATAAATTGGAATAAAGAAGACTTCACAATATTTAGTAAGTCTAGAGTGACCTTGAAAACGGTCAAATTCACTGGCAAAAAGAGTATTGATAACTATGAAATGAAATGTATAGTGGCGATCGCATTATTTTGTTTCACAATCTCAGCATTCGAGCTCTCTTTTTTTTTTCAAAAGAGATATTTCAAATTTCATCTTTATTGATATAATTCCTTGGGATAAAACCACACAAGATTACGTAGTGTAGTGGTTATCACGTTCGCCTAACACGCGAAAGGTCCCCGGTTCGAGCCCGGGCGGAATCAATCTTTTTATCTTTGCCTTCAGAGAAATCAAGGGAATTTAGTGCAACTGTTTTGGTAGGAGAAAACAAACCAAGGCTAAGGTAACTGGCGCTAGCGGAATTATTTTCGTCTCTATATTAATTCTCACCTTCGAAGAATATAGGTTTTCCCGGTCATTTTCGGCAAATGCGCGGACAATTTAAACGCTGCGTCATTCCATTTCGCATAAAACTGCAAGACACCCAGTGCGGACGTTGCTCGATTTCTTTACGGCAACTTGTTCTCGCATAAATTTGTTCCGTCATACAAACATCTATAAAGGCCTAGTTCTTGAAAATATGCTCCTCTTTGATGAAGGACACTAGTTATATTGGTTATTTTAAATAGGAGTTATTGATCAATGGGACAAGAGTTTCGATAATAGAAATAAATCGCTCTTGAACAAAATGGGACGGTAATCTATTTGAAGACGTCAACAAAATTTCACTAGCCGGGAATCGAACCCGGTCCTCCTGCGTGGCAGGCGAGAATTCTACCACTGAACCACCAGTGCCTTGTACTTTCTTATACGCCAACTCGTTTACGCGTAGTTTTTCTTTTCCATCAGCAATCTAGTTCGTAAAAAGATGCCCCTCTCTGATAAAGAACAATGCGTCACAGTTTTCACGAAGGGACAAATTTGGTCACTAGCGTTGAAATATTTGCCTAGTTCTTAGAAAATCAACTTTAAAGTTAAACCCTTTTCAAATAAAGGATTTCGGAGGGCATGTTTATTTTACTTGTAGGCAAATCACACTTATATCATGTAATAGTTAAGAATTAATAGACCATTTAATTGCGGAGTAATTAAAGTCCATATAGATTTGTCTCTTCGTGAAAAATCTAAATCGCATATGTGTTGCATTTTGTCCCAATAGAACAACCTGTATTTTGGTTACCATCGAAATGACCCCCAAATGAATTTGTAATAGGTTATATTTTATGAGGTCACACTTATTGACATGTGCCGAAATAGCTCAATTTGGAGAGCGTTAGACTGAAGATCTAAAGGTCCCTGGTTCAAAATCCCGGAGGACTCATACGAGTTCTGAATTGTCCCGGGTTTCGGCAAAACATTGTTTTCCACTTATTTTCAACTTAAGATACTTTTCTTAGCAGGCTGTTGCATGCTTAAATTTGTGGAAATAATAAGATTGGATGATTTTCCTTTTAGTCAATATTATAGTGATTCAATAAAGCAACGAGTACTTGCAGTATACCACCAGAGCAGATGCCATGCTTTTTGCGACAGATTATAGCCCTTGTTCCATTTCATTAATCCATTTCATTGTATTCCATTCGTCCATTTATTCTAATTTATCACCTCAGTGGGTAAAAACGGGATATGAAAGATAGGACTTATAATTGAACGAATACATTTTAAAAATGATTTTTAAAAAGAAAAAAACTACCCCAAGCCACAATCCAATATGATTGGTTCTCCAAAATATTAATAACAACTTAAAAACTTCGAAGAACAAAAAATAACGAAATGGAAATTCAAGTAATACATCCGTAAACAAGAGTATATAAAACATGAGAGAAGAATGAAGTTTGTCATAGTAAAGCAAAGAGAGACAAAACAGCACAGTCTTAACACCTTTGTTAATACCATAAAGTAAGAATTGTAGCTCTATGGCCCTAGGGTTTCGATAACAAAACAACATATGAAGAAAATGAATCCTCTTTGTATCAAAATAATTTGCTTAGGTAATCTTATTGCAGACGCAAAACATGCACTAGCCGGGAATCGAACCCGGGTCTCCCGCGTGGGAGGCGAGAATTCTACCACTGAACCACCAGCGCCGTTTGCATAATTCTTCCGAAATTAGTGATTGTGATTACGGCAGATGGCTTCACACCGCCTCATACATTATCTTTGAATTCTATACTATTTGTCCGTATTAAGAGATGTAATCGTTTGGATCTGAATTCCAGGATTCAATCTTAGAATGTAATAAACATGCGATGAACTACAAACTTAGATTACTGCTACGAATTATTTAGACTCTGAACTTTTCTGCCGCCTTGAGATGACACTCATGGTGATTTGGTCACTTTGCATTTATGCATAACCGATACGCGCCTCGGGTAGACTGGCCAATGGACACACAGCATCCACACGCGCCCGCATTCTGAACTCATTAACGCTTAGGATAGATTTGCATAAATGAATAATTCATAATAGCGGGCACGCGCTACAAAGCTTCTTGTTTTGTGCCGAAACAATGGATTTCCGCGCACGCGGGTTCATTTGCATAGGTTTCTACGGAGAAAACTTTCATCCATACACAAAGCGGTTGACTATGCACAAACGTACACAAAACAACGGATAGAACATTATCATTCGAGCAAGTAGCACATATTTTATTTGTCTCCGAAAAATTCGAGCCACACCTGGAGTACTAGAAATTCAAATTAAAGAAGAAAAAGGAAAATGGGTGGATGCAATCAGTCAAAAGTTGTGTCGGTTTCACCTATGGCCGATGGGTTTTCCGCGGGAACGTTGAAAACCATACCTTCCTCCTTCTGGAAATTCTTCAAGAACCGACACAACATGAAATACGGGTAAGTCAGCGAGTAAGTTTGCATTACATTAATAATTGTTCCAATAGTGGAAAATTTGATTTATAAATATCACCAGCCTATGCTTCCTTTTCATATAAATAAGTGCTTTGAACTTCATCGTTAAGGTTGGTATCCGATAAGGAAAAGAAAACATGCACTAGCCGGGAATCGAACCCGGGCCTCCCGCGTGGCAGGCGAGAATTCTACCACTGAACCACCAGTGCCTTGAATGTTGTTCTTACGCCAACTCGTTTACGCCTAATTTTTCTTTTCCATCAACAATCTAAATCTAGTCCTAAAAAAGTGCTCCTCTCTGATAAAGAACATTGCCTCACCGTTTTCACGATGGGACAAATTTGGGCACTGGCGTAAATAATTATAGTTCTTAGGAAATCGACTATAATGTTAAACCATTTTCAAATTGAAGATTATGCCTACTTTTAGAGGGCATGTTTACTAACACTTTTATGCCATTGCGGAGTAATCAAAGTAATAGATCTGTCTCTTCATGAAAACTCTCCATCTCCCCATGCAAACACACATACATTTTCTCAGTGAAAACTCAGAATGGAAAGCGCCCATCTTAATAGTTTTGCCGTCAGACGAGTGGTTTTGTTCGCGTGCTCCATTTCGTCTCTTGGTGAAAACTCAAAATCGCATTTGCGTTACATTTTGTCCCAATAAAACATTCTGCATTTTGACTACCATCGAAATGACCCCCAAATGAATTTGTAATTGGTTATATTTTATGAAGTCGCACTTATTAACATGTGCCGAGATAGCTCAGTTGGGAGAGCGTTAGACTGAAGATCTAAAAGTCCCTGGTTCAAAATCCCGGAGGACTCATACGAGTTCTGAATTGTCCCGGGTTTCGGCAAAACATTGTTTTCCACTTATTTTCAACTGAAGATACTTTTCTTACATGCTTAAATTTGTGCAAATAATAAGATTGGATGATTTTCCTTTTAGTCAATATTATATTGATTCAATAAAGCAACGAGTACTTGCAGTATACCACCAGAGCAGATGCCATGCTTTTTGCGACAGATTATAGCCCTTATTCCATTTCATTCATCCATTTCATTGTATTCCATTCGTCCATTTATTCTAATTTATCACCTCACTGGGTAAAAACGGGATATGAAAGATAGGACTTATAATTGAGCGAATAAATTTGTAAATGATTTTAAAAAAAATACCCCTGTTTCGTTGCTAAAATGCTTACCAAGCCACAATCCAATATGAATGATTCTAGTAACAACTAAAAAAATTCGAAGAACAAAAAATAACGAAATGGAAATTCAAGTATTAAACTAATACAATAAAACATCCGTAAACAAGAGTATATAAAACATGAGAGAAGAATGAAGTTTGTCATAGTAAAGAAAAGAGAGACAAAAAAAGCACAGACTTAACACCTTTGTTGAGACCATATAGAGTAAGAATTGTAGCTCTATGTCCCTAGGGTTTCAATAACAAAACAAAATACGAAGAAAATGAATCCTCTTTGTATCAAAAAATTTTGCTATGGTAATCTTATTGCAGACGCAAAACATGCACTAGCCGGGAATCGAACCCGGGTCTACCGCGTGGGAGGCGAGAATTCTACCACTGAACCACCAGTGCTGACTTTGGTCGATTTCTTTACGGCAACTTGTTCTCGCATAGATTTTTGTCTCGTTATACAAAATGTAGTTTTGTTTGTTTGGCCTGCCATACATGGGCTACTTTGCATATTTCCACATTCCGTTAGGGCACGGACCCCTCCTTTACCCATTCAAGCGTCCTACTATATAAAGCATGCCCGCGCTATCCTACCCATTCAGGTGAATCACATACACCGAACTCACACCGTGTTTGTTAGCTTTTCGTTCTCCTCTGGTTAGTTTGCTTTTTCGTCATGTCCACCTCTTCCGAACACGATCCGGCCGTTATTTTTGATAAGTTTAAGGATTATTTTGACGCCAAGCTATCTGCTCTCTCCAAGCCGAAGGACGACTCGACTGCGTTGAAGGAGCTGAAGCTCAAGTTAGAGGCTAAAGACCTCAGCAAACCGGGGAACGTTGCGCAGTTTGAGTTTTGCGGGCAGATAGAGATTGCATTGTTTAAAATTCAATCGGCACTTCAATCCGACCACGATGTCGATTTAGCCCTTCAGACCATCCGTGAGGCCTTAGAAGTCATCGAAGGGAGAAAGCAGAAAATCAGGATAGCAGATTCAAGCAAGGCCGGCTGGGGTACGATCTCGCGTCTAGACAAGACCGAGGCCGATAAGTTGTCGGCCGACCAGCATAAAAAAGTTATCGCGGCGGAGGAAGCAGCACTGAAGGACATTGAGTCCCGCAAGCGCCGCAGAAATGAGTACTTCTCAGCAACAAGTCGCTCCGAAGCCCGTTCCTGGTCATCCTGATCGTCATCTTTTTCGAGGTATTTGTTTTCCGATCCCTCTTGATACTTTGTCAATTTCAGAACGTGTTTGTGACCCACCGTTATCCCATGTTGTAATAAACGAAAGAATATGAAATACTGTTTCCCATTGTCCTTCTTATGGCAGTCCATTAATACCAAACTATTTTTCATGCGTATGAGCGAAGCGAAGTAGCATGAAAATGTAGTTTTGTTTGTTTGGCCTGCCATACATGGGCTACTTTGCATATTTCCACATTCCGTTAGGGCACGGACCCCTCCTTTACCCATTCAAGCGTCCTACTATATAAAGCATGCCCGCGCTATCCTACCCATTCAGGTGAATCACATACACCGAACTCACACCGTGTTTGTTAGCTTTTCGTTCTCCTCTGGCCCTCCCACCCGACCCTGTTACGTTTTTGGTTTGTTGTAAAGTTGTCTTCTGTGGGCGTTGTTCCTTGCTGTTATTCCATTTTTCTTTTCAGGCTTGCCGGCTTTTGAGTCATGTTTCTCCTGCGGAATGTCGGGCCATTGGTCCCGAAATTGCCCCTTCTCCTTCGGTTCCAGCGCCTATTCCCGCTACCGAACGCAAGCTAGAGTCAGCCCAGGCTTCCCCGTCCCCGGCTACAGACCGTCACCACACTCTACTTGGCACGCACCGGCCACCCGGAGAGCCCTGCCACCAGCAGCAGCTCAAACTGGATCTGCCGTCCCGGGAATCTGTGACATCGCCAGCACTTCCACCTCTTCTCAGTAGAGACAATGTCTGCAGAAAATTTGATGATGTTATTAAGATTGTTCTCAATCACCCATTCTGGCTCAATTTTCCTTGTCGTTTTCAAGCTCAGAAGGAGAGAATGCTCCTAGACGTGATTTTTGCCAAGTCTGCAGGCACAATCTCTGCATACTGCTATAAATGTCGCCAAATTTTAGTCTGGTTAAAAAAGCAACACATAGCCCCAGTACTTCCATTTTCTGTGCAGACCATTGCCACTTATCTGTCTCACATTAAGTCAATTTCCCATTCAGATAGTGCATTAAGTTCTACTGCTGCTTCTCTAAAATGGTTGCATTCTCTTGTTAACTGTAAAGAAAATCCACTCGATTCTCCAATTATCCAGCATATCATTGTTAGTGGTAGACGCGAACTGCATCATCCTCCCGTTCAAAAACAACCAGTTTCGATAGAGCAAATTAGAGCTATTATTGATCTTTTGGCAGGACCTCAAGCCACACTGTTAGATCTCCGGTCTGCTTGTTATGTTTCACTCAGATACGCTCTTCTGTTTCGACATAATGAAATGGCCGGGTTAAAGGCAAACCATTTACATGAGCTTGAAAGTAAGGATGGCATTCGTGTTTTTATACCAAAATCCAAAACCGACGTTTTCAGAGATGGGAATAATGTTTTTCTTTGTGACACTTCAGACAATACTCTCCTGTTAAACTCTTACGGCGATATTTAGAAGCTGCCGCCATTTGCATGGGCGAGGTTAAGTTTCTGTTCACCCCAATAACTTGTCTTTCTGGGTCAAAATCTTACAAGCTCGGTGCTAATAGACCTCTGAGTTATACAAGATGCAGGGAGTTATTTTTTGAGGCTCTAAGGCCTATAGGCGTAAGCAATCCGAAGGCATATGGCCTGCATAGCTTACGTTCTGGCGGTGCTTCTCATTTAGCCAATATGCATATTCCTGAGACCCTTATTATGCAGCATGGCCGCTGGAAGACCTCTACGGCAAAAAATAGATATGTTTAATGGGATGTCAAGGAAAGATTAGAAGTGTCTCAGGCTCTCTTTAGATCATGATTGCTGTAACTCAGTTTAATGACATGATATCGTATATAATATTTATTTTTCTGTTAGTTGTGCATGTATACGCTCAACGTGTTCTCTGTGAGGATCGGACGATCCGTGTAGGCCTTGTGGCCAGTTTTCTGTGTGCCTGTAGGAAGAAAACAGCAATATTTTCAGTTGACAAAAAAAAAAAAAAAAAGACGTTTTCCACATGCTCTCTTTAAAAAACACGATTGTTGTGTTCTTGGTTAACATGTACTTCTCTTTATACGTTTGTATGAAATACATGTATGTTTAATTTTCAATTAGTGTTTGATATGAGCTCAACGTGGCTGTAGGAAGAAAACAGCAATATTTTCAGTTGACTGAAAAGAAAAGTAAATGATGCCAGACAGAGTTTACAGGCTCTCTTAAAATTTTTTTTGTAATATCGGTTATTTGTAAATACTGCTTTGACGTTGCATGGAATACAATGTTTAAATTCCATCAGTGAAGTTGTGCTATAGTATTCGCTCAACAGGTTGCAGTTTAAGGGTCAGATGATCCGAGTGGGCCATATGGCTATTTTTTGTGTCTGTTTGAAGAGAACAATTGTAAAAAAAAAAGAAAAAAACATACATGACTGGATCAGATGATCCGAGTAATGAGAAGTTTTTTGAGCAGCAGGAGAAAGAAAAAAAAAAAAAAAAAAATGGTATGTTCGGTGTTTGTGACCCACCGTTATCCCATGTTGTAATAAACGAAAGAATATGAAATACTGTTTCCCATTGTCCTTCTTATGGCAGTCCATTAATACCAAACTATTTTTCATGCGTATGAGCGAAGCGAAGTAGCATGAAACATCTATAAAGGCCTAGTTCTTGAAAAGATGTTCCTCTTTGATAAAGGACATTGGTTATGATTGGTTATATAAGAGTCATTGATAATGGGACAAGAATTTCGACCCCCAAAAAAATCGCTCATGAACAAAAGGGGACGGTTATCTATTTGAAGACGCCAAATCAATTGCACTAGCCGGGAATCGAACCCGGGCCTCCCGCGTGGCAGGCGAGAATTCTACCACTGAACCACCAGTGCCTTGTGCGGGTTTTTTTTTATCTTTGCCTTCAGAGAAATCAAGGAAATTTAGTGCAACTGTTTTGGTAAGAAAAAACAAAACAAGGCTAGGGTGACTGACATTATTTTCCTCTCAATATTAATTCTCACCTCAAAAAAATATTAATTTCACTTACATTTTATGTTTAATCTTCTTGGTTTAAAACCTCTGATTTGTTTATTAAACCATAAAACATAAGATTTCAACCCATTCTACCCAGAAGGTTTGACCCCTTAAAGTTGCTTAGGTTGTCCATGTCACTAAGAAAAATTTGGTCAGCCTGCCTCCAGAGGTTGGACCTTGACCACTGGCCCTCCTGAAAATGACCCCAGGATGATTATTAAACATTTATGCATAACCGAATACACAATCTCGCGGAGACTGGCCAATGGACACACAGCATTAACTCGTTCACGCATAGGATAGATTTGCATAATTGTAATATTCATAATATCGGGCACGCGCTACAGAGCTTCTTAGTTTTGTGCCGAAACAATGGATTTCCGCGCAGGCGGGATCTTTTGGATAAGTTTCTAAGGAGAAAACTTTCATCCATACACAAAGCGGTTGACTAGGCACAAACGTACACAAAACAACGGACACTACATTAATACGTTATCGATCGAGCAAATAGCACAGATTTTATTTGTCTCCGAGAAATTCGAGCCACACCTGGAGTACTAGAAATTCAAATTCAAGAAGAAAAAGGAAAATGGGTGGATGCAATCAGTCCAAAGTTGTGCCGGCTTCACCTGTGTCCGATGAATTTTCCGCGGGAACGTTGAAAACCATACTATTCTCCTTCTGGAAATTCTTCAAGAACCGACACAACATCATACGGGTAAGTCAGTGACTATGTTTGCATTACATTAATATTTGTTCCAAAAGTGGAACATTTGATTTATAAATATCACCAGCCTATGCTTCCTTTTCATATAAATAAGTACTGTGAACTTCATCGTTAAGGTTGAATTTAGTAAGCTTACAGTGACCTTGAAAACGGTCAATTTCACTGGCGTTATCAAGAATATTGATAACTACATGATTGTATGTAGGAAATATATACGGTGGCGATCGCGTTTGTTTCACAATCTCAGCTTCGAGTTTTCTTTTTTCAAAAGAGATATTTCAAATTTTCATCTTTATTGATATAATTCCTTTGTATAAAATCACACAAGATCCCGTAGTGTAGTGGTTATCACATTCGCCTCACACGCGAAAGGTCCCCGGTTCGAGCCCGGGCGGAATCAAAACTTTTCCAATGCATTCAGAGAAATATTTCAAGGCAAGTTGGGGTAATTGTTTTGCTATTTCTGAAGAGGAGCAACGACTTCACAATATTTAGTAAGTCTAGAGTGACCTTGAAAACGGTCAAGTTCACTGGCAAAAAGAGTATTGATAACTATGAAATGAAATGTATAGTGGCGATCGCATTATTTTGTTTCACAATCTCAGTATTCGAGTTTTTTTTTTTTTTCAAAAGAGATATTTCAAATTTCATCTTTATTGATATAATTCCTTGGGATAAAATCAAACAAGATTCCGTAGTGTAGCGGTTATCACGTTCGCCTAACACGCGAAAGGTCCCCGGTTCGAGCCCGGGCGGAATCAATCTTTTTATCTTTGCCTTCAGAGAAATCAAGGGAATTTAGTGCAACTGTTTTGGTAAGAGAAAACAAAACAAAGCTAAGGTAACTGGCGCTAGCGGAATTATTTTCGTCTCTATATTAATTCTCACCTTCGAAGATAGGTTTTCCCATTCATTTTCGGCAAATGCGCGTACAATTTAAACGCTGCGTCATTCCATTTCACGTAAAACTGCAAGACACCCAGTGCGGACGTTGCTCGATTTCTTTACGGCAACTTGTTCTCGCATAGATTTGTCCTGTCATACAGACATCTATAAAGGCCTAGTTCTTGAAAATATGCTCCTCTTTGATGAAGGACATTAGTTATATTGGTTATTTTAAATAGAAAAAAAAATCTTGAACAAAATGGACGGTAATCTATTTGAAGACGCCAAAGAAATTGCACTAGCCGGGAATCGAACCCGGGCCTCCCGCGTGGCAGGCGAGAATTCTACCACTGAACCACCAGTGCCTTGTACTTTTTTTTACGCCAACTCGTTTACGCGTAGTTTATCTTTTCCATCAGCAATCTAGTTCATAAAAAGATGCTCCTCTATCTCTGATAAAGAACAATGCGTCACCGTTTTCACGAAGGGACAAATTTGGACACTGGCGTTGAAATATAGTTCTTAGGAAATCGACTATTAATGTTAAACCTTTTTCAAATTGAAGATTTCGCCTACTTTTAGAGGGCATGTTTACTATTCTTTTATGCCACTTATATGACGTAATATTTAATAATTAATAGACCACTTAATTGCGGAGTAATTAATGTCCATAGATTTGTCTCTTTGTGAAAACTCGAAATCGCATATGCGTTGCATTTTGTCCCAATAGAACAGCCTGCATTTTGGTTACCAGCGAAATGACCACCAGATGAATTTGAAATTGGTTTCAAGTGGTACCTCCAATGTTTGATCAATTATTTTGGGGCCCCCTCTAGGGACGTCTGCCGGGCCCTTTGCAGCAGAACATTTGTCTGGCATGGGCCATTCCATACTTTGTGTGTTGTACCTGTTCATTTAAAATTGGTTGCAAGTGGTACCTCGTTCGTTTGATCAAATGTAAATGTTGGGGTTTTTAAGAGGCCCCCAGGGGCCACATGCAGCAGGGGGGGGGGGGGGGGGGTCCCGGCAGACATCTATATCTCGCATAGATTTGTCCTGTCATACAAACATCTATAAAGGCCTATAGGCCGTGAGACACTCATCTTTATTTTTCATTTTCGTGGTGACCACCTGGTAACTAAGTGCAATTCCCTTTAAAGTGTTCCTTATGTGTATTAAAATGAAATTAACTTGTTACCCATGTATAATAATTGCCAGTTACTGAAAAAGAATGTTTAGTTTAAAAATATAATTTATTTCTGAGGTGTCATTTAATGGCTTCCATTGTTTTGAGAACAAGGTTGCATTATCTCTGTATGCATGTATGCTACACTTATAAGGTCATTTGTTATGGGATTGAGGATAAGACAAAAATGGCGGCATGCAAGACATGATTGTGTTATACATGTTGTTACGAAAGCCCTGTAGTGCCATCAAGTATATTCTGAAAAAATGAAGTATATATTTCAAAATTTGTTTTTTTCGAGATAAATGTAACAATTCAACCTTGCTGAAGTTCATGTAAAAGTACCATATGACTGTGTGTTGTTCATCCTTTATTCTATTTATCATGGGCATCGCTACTTCTTAGCCTCCGGGTATTTTGATCATTTATTATTTTTTTTTTTATAAATTGATTAATATTGTGCATCCCAAATTCCTTCATTTTCCCAGGGCATTGTTCAAAAACATTGAATTGGGGAAAAAATACATTTTTTAGCCAAACTGGCAAGATTTGTACTTGGTAACAAGTGTTTTTTATTTGGCAAGGGTATTTTCCACTGAACTACGAAAGAAATTCTCAGTTACTATGGTCACCACGAAATGTTATATTTAGGGACTTTTTTGGACCCTGTCTCATGGCCTACTAGTTCTTGAAAAGGTGTTCCTCTTTGATAAAGGACATTGGTTATATTGGTTATTTTAAATAGGAGTTATTGATCAATGGGACAAGAGTTTCGATAATAAAAAAAAAATCGCTCTTGAACAAAATGGGACGGTAATCTATTTGAAGACGCCAAAGAAATTGCACAAGCCGGGAATCGAACCCGGGCCTCCCGCGTGGCAGGCGAGAATTCTACCACTGAACCACCAGTGCCCTGTACGTTTTCTTTACGCCAACTCGTTTACGTGTAGTTTATCTTTTCCATCAGCAATCTAGTTCGTAAAAAGATGCTCCTCTCTGATAAAGAACATTGCGTCACAGTTTTCACGAAGGGACAAATTTGGTCACTAGCGTTGAAATATTGTTCTTAGGTAATCGACTATTAATGTTAAACCTTTTTCAAATTGAAGATTTCGCCTACTTTTAGAGGGCATGTTTACTATTCTTTTATGCCACTTATTAATAGTTAAGAATTAATAGACCATTTAATTGCGGAGTAATTAATGTCCATAGATTTGTCTCTTTGTGAAAACTCTAAATCGCATATGCGTTGCATTTTGTCCCAATAGAACAACCTGCATTTTTACTACCATCGAAATGACCCCCAAATGAATTTGTTATTGGTTATATTTTATGAAGTCGCACTTATTAACATGTGCCGAAATAGCTCAGTTGGGAGAGCGTTAGACTGAAGATCTAAAGGTCCCTGGTTCAAAATTCCGGAGGACTCATACGAGTTCTGAATTGTCCCGGGTTTCGGCAAAACATTGTTTTCCACTTATTTGCAACTGAAGATACTTTTCTTACCAGGCTGTTGCATGCTTAAGTTTGTGGAAATGATATGATTCGATGATTTTCCTTTCCAGTTATTTTAACACAATTTTAGTATGATCAATTTTGCGACGGATTATAAACCTTATAATGTTATATAATCTTATCTAGTTGACTGTCGATATAAGGTGACGGGAACACCTTTGGATCAATGGGACAGAGTTTCGATAATAATCAAAAACATGAAAACATCTTTTTGATCAAAATGGCATGGTAATCTATTTGAAGTCGCCATACAATGTGCACTCTCCGGGAATGAATATAAACCTATATGAATGTTTTAGGCTACATGATAAATCCCTGTGAAGGTGTATATTAACACATATCTTTTTAACTGATGTCTTTGCAAATGTCTTACAAACGTACAGCACATAATAATTTCACACAGCATCAGACACCATTGTTTAACCTTTCTCCATGGTTTAATTAATGTTGCTTCATCAACCAAAAAGACTGACAAATCTGGATATTTACAGACACTTTTCACAGACTTACAGCAACTGATTTTATACAGACGAACATAATTAAAAACATATTTAAAACAATATGCACGTATGAATATTAAATGATTTTGGTCGGGAAATAGATAATATGCAAACAAGGCTTGTCCTTCACCGACGTGGATGAGCACTGTATACTCAGTGCTTGTGAGAGCACGTGAGAAAAAAATCACATGTTTGCTCAGGTACAGTACATAAAATGCTCAGGTATATGCACGTACGTCAGTGTATGATAATAAACAAGATATAATAAACTGTTTATCAATTGGAACAACATGGATTTCTGCTAAACATGAAACTAATTAAAAGTATTAAGCATTAGACTTGGGCACATTGTCTTTGTAATTAAACATGTAAATCGAACCTTCTTACACTGACAGGAAATAAAAATATTGGTCATAAATTTGTCAATTTCTGTGTACAATTTATTATATACTCTCATCAGCTTTCATGACATTATTAATAAAATTAATGCTCTTCAAAAACATCTAGTGTTGCAAATACTGTATAGGCCTAAGTCAGATTCAAATCTTGATTTCATATATGGAAACATTGCCCTCATTCAATTGTTACTATTTTTATATCGCTGTGAAGTGTAATTGATATACAATTTGGTGCTTCAGGAACACTATTTATGTCATCAATTGGAAACTAAGTGACTTCTTTATATACTCCTTTTGATATCTATGGTAATAACAATTTTCAATAACACTTCAAATGATTGTACTCTGGGTAAAGCTTGTTTGAAGCACACCATTTAACAACATTATTTTGTACCTTTTTAGTTTAATCTTTAAAACTCAAGATAATTTTCATAAACATATTCAATCTGTTAATTTATAACAAAACTTTTGATTGTACTTCTGATATTTTATATATTTAACTTTAAAAATAAATTGAAAATTGAAAATTGCAAAATAAGGTTGCATTGCTATATTTTCTATATCACAAAAAGGATTCACTATCGAGACATCAAAGACAAAAGCTATTGGTACAAGAACAGCAACAGACTGCAAATAATTAATGTGCACTACTGCTAGGTGTTAATATTGCTACATGATGAACATGTATCTCAGACATCCTTCAGGAATAATACATGAAAGTGAATCTGAAAAAAATGTAAGTTAATAAAATAGGAAGTGTAACGAATCCTGCTGTCATGTTTGCAAATGTTGGCCCACAAAGCACTCTCAAGTAAAACACTTTCCACACAAGTGGCTCGTGGAAATAACTAGGTTTAATCTGCAATTAACCAGATCAAAACAACATAGTGTGAAAATCACATAATGATCACAACCAAACAATGACAATCACAAGAATAAACATGATGAAGTACGCACCAAATATAACTTCGACGAGAAATCAATGGCAAAAGAGAGTACAGACAAAAACTCGTAAATAACCCTACGGGAGTCAAATTACACCCAGAGCCATGCCCTACGAGAAATATTACACACACGGCAGTGTACATGTACATGTACACGTATAATACTGAAACATGAAAATGTATGCAAGCAAAGTTACACGAAACCATCAAAACATATGACTCCCAAAACCCATGAAATACATATGCAGCTTTCCACAAAATACACATGTAAATACACGAAACAATAAGCAAACAAGTAAACTTACGACTATGTTAGAGCGTGGACCGCAAGACGGCAAACAAGCAGAAATTACGTCGAGCAAATAATGTAAACTCTGTAACTTTCACATCTCAATAACAATAGTGAACTCCGGTCACGTAAACACGGCCAAAGCGGCTGGTGACCCACCGCAATTACACATACAACGCTCCTGAGACCTTAAAGAGCCCAGACTAGACCACGAGGGTGTGGTCATACATAATGCACCCTGCAAACCTGAACCCGGGTGTCATGGAACAAAGAGTACAACACAAATTGAAAGCGTGCGTTACATTCCGGCCCCTAAATGTGACAGTGACCAAATGCACATTTACAATTTCCACAAGTAACCAGGCTTTAAACTACACCAACTTCAAGCTAACTTTAAGTGTCCATAAACAGTAAACCTGAAATCAGAACATGTAGGTAATGATCCAAACTCTTAATACAAATTGGAAAGAGTTTTTGGTCAACCGAAAACTTCTAACATTTGGCTCCCTCGAGGAGGCACAACTTGGTGATTGGCCTCACAAGACTCCCACCGGTTGTCCCCAGTTCAACACTCCTAACTAGGCCATCTGCACCAGGGAAGGTCTTCGCGATCCTCGCTAGGGGCCACCGGCTCCTGGGTGAGTTGTAATCTCTGATCAGCACCAGATCACCAGCCTTGAAGTTGGGTTGAGGCTGGATCCAACGTTGTCGACGTTGAAGAGTGGGGAGATACTCAGCAATCCACCGCCTCCAGAACTGCTCCACCAAGAACTGTACATGCTTCCACCGCTTCCCATACTGGTCGGTAGCCTTCAAGTCATGGAGTGGAACTGGATGACCATGCCCGAGCTTCAGCAGGTGATTTGGCGTGAGAGGTTCGAGGTCTCTCGGGTCATCGGAAACCGCTGTGATGGGTCTATCATTTACAATAGACTCCACTTCGCAGAACAAAGTGTCAAGTCTCTCGTCGTCAAGCACCTGATCACGTAGAAGGGAACTCAGAACCTTCCGGCAGGTACGAATCTGGCGCTCCCAGACACCGCCCATGTGTGAAGCCGCCGGGGGGTTGAACTGCCACTCAATCTTCCTGTCGAGGAAGAAACGCCCAGCCTGTCTGCTCTCCTGTAGGCGTTCAATAGCTACCCTGAGCTCCTTCTCTCCTCCAACGAAGTTAGTTCCGTTGTCGGAGTACACCTTCTCGGGGGTTCCTCGTCTAGCCGCAAACCGCAGGAAGGCATTGAGAAATGAATCAGTATCCAGGGAGTGCAGCTTCTCCAGGTGGATGGCTCTGACCGACATACAGGTGAAGATGCACCCGTACCTCTTCTCTCTGCTCCTTCCTCGCTTGACTTGGAAAGGCCCGAAACAGTCAACACCAACATCAGTGAACGGTGGTTTGCCTGGAGTGACTCTGAAGGCAGGCAGATCAGCCATACGCTGTACACCAGACAATCCCCGCAGCCTTCTACACAGCACACACTCTTTCAGCACGCGGTTGATCAGGGGTCGCACCTTCGGGATCCAGTACTGCCGTCTTATCATAGAAAGCACATGCTCCTTGCCCGAATGGCCTGACAGGGATTCATGCGCATGACGAACAATCAAAGTGGCAAGGTGACAATCACGAGGCAGTATCACTGGAAACTTGCGAGAGGATTCAACTTGAGCACGTCTAAGTCGACCACCAAGCCGCAGAACTCCGTCATCAGCAATGTAGGGCTCAAGACTGTACACTGGACTCTGTCTCTTCACGGAAGCCTCTCCTGCTGACAAATCCTTGAACTCATCCTTGTAGTGTCTTCTCTGCACACTCCTAATGATGGCCAGCTCAGCATCCTGTAGCTCATCCACAGTCAACTTCTGGTGCCCTTTACCATCGTCATAAAGGTTCTTGGGTCTGTGATGCTGCAACCATCTCTTGAAGCGGAGGATCCACGCAACTGCCTTTCTCAGGCGATACAAGGAGGAGTACCTGTTGATCAGCTTATCGACAGGGTCGACCTGGTCGACATCAGCACAAACAGCACGGGAGTTGGCTTCCTTCTTCACTTCTTTGTCCGATTCCTTCAGGCAAGGAACCTTTGGAGTCGAAGGCCAACTGTCCTCGGTCTCCCACAGAAATGATGGACCTCTTCTCCAGTCTACCTTGTCAAGCATACTCTGGGCATCAAGTCCCCTTGATGCAGCATCAGCAGGATTCAGGTCTGTGCCGACATGCCTCCACTGACTGGCAATTGACCCATCATGGATTACGGCTACTCTGTTGGCGACAAAGGTTTGGAACCGCTTGGACTGGTTACTGATGTACTGGAGAACCACCATACTGTCGGACCAGAAGGTTGATCCTTGCACCTCAAGCCTCAGCTCCCTTGTCAGCATCTGATCCATCCTCACGGCCAGAACTGCAGCAGATAATTCAAGCCTTGGGATAGACATGGTCTTCAACGGTGCAAGTCGTGATTTGGCAATCAGAAAACTACAATGGACATCACCATCAGTATTGACGAAGCGGGCGTAAGACACACTGCCAAAGGCATCCTGTGAGGCATCGGAAAAGTGATGTAGACGACATTCACTGACTACTCCGAAATCACCCGGAACCAGACATCTGTCAATTACGAACTGGTCCAACTTGGGAAGTTCATCTAGCCATCTCATCCACTGGATCTGCGTGCTGGCTTCTAAAGGCTCGTCCCAGCCTTTACCAACTATTCTGCACTCATTCTGGAACAGGATCTTGGCTCTGAGAACATATGGACAAACAAAGCCGAGAGGATCGTACACAGAACTCAGAATACTCAGGACACCTCTCTTGGTATGACGTCCATGCTTTGCCTTGATCTTGACTCCAATCTGGTCACCTTCGGTGTCCCAACGCACCCCCAGAGCTCTCTCCACAGGAAGACGTTCCTGATCAAGATCCAGGTCGGTGAGACTCTTGGCTCTTTCCGCATTCGGTATGGCGTCCATGACCTTCCTGCTGCTGCAAATCCACTTAGTCAAGTGGAAGCCACCTTTGGCTAGAAGGCTAGTCAGCTGCTTCACCATGAGTGCCGCATCATCTTCTGACTTGAAGGATTTGAGAAGATCATCGACGTAGAAATTCTCCTTCACTGCCTTCACTGCATCGCTGCCAAAGGTTGCCTCATTGTCATCTGCTGTCTGACGGAGAGCGAACGCAGCGCAACTCGGACTCCACACTCCTCCGAAGAGATGAACTGTCATCCGGAGAACATCAGGTGGTTTCAACACATCTCCTTCTGGCCACCACAGAAATCTCAATGCATCTCTTTGCTCTTTGGAGACTCTGACTTGATGGAACATTTGTTCCACATCTGCCATCAATCCAACCTTGTGCTCTCGGAAACGGGTAAGTACGCCAACCAGCCTGTTCATCATGTCCGGCCCCTGTAACACTCTATCATTCAGAGATGTACCGCAACACTTGGCAGCACAGTCGAAAACGACTCTCAGCTTCTTCAGCTTGTTCGGATTCAGGACACCGTGATGCGGTAAGTACCAAGTGCGGCCCGGTGATGATTCTAGCTGATGTTCAGGGACTCTTTCAGCGAAACCTCTACTCAACAGATTTTGGATTTCTGCACAGTACCTTGAGTGAAGGCAGGGGTCCTTGTTGAAACGCTTGGCCAGGGACTGCAAACGTCTCTCTGCAACAACCTTGTTCTCCGGCAAGTCCGGGGGATCCATCTTGAATGGTATATCTAGCTGATAGTGCCCATCAAGAAGCTGTACGGAGTCATTCCATATCTTGACTGCCTTCTTGTCGTCTAGAGACATGGCTCTTTCATCAGACATGTCGGCGCTATCCAACTTCCAAAATCTCTCTACCTGAGATTCAAGGCCCCCTTGGATGAAGTGTGATGAAGCACTTGGAGGAGTTCCATCAGACAATGGACCATTGATAGTCCATCCAAGGACTGTCCGCACTGCATAGGGTTCACCTTGGATGCCCCGCTTCACCTCGAGTGGGGCAAGTACATGAGGGACATCTTGGCCAATAAGCAGCATCACTCCCTCCTTGGATACCCGAGGAACGGGTATGTCCTGGAGATGCTTAAATCTGTGTAGGTCCTCCTGAGTGGCCAAACTGTCTCGGAGCACAGGAAAATCCTTCAGGGCATGCACCTTAGGCAGATGGACAGGCTTACTCTGGGACCTGGTAACGCCGGTTACCTCAATGGAAACTACAAGTGTCTCCACCGATGAACTTCTGCTGAGGGTGTTGAGGGACATGGATTGTCGACTTCCAGACAGATTCAGCGACTTCACCAGTTCCATGGAACAGAATGATCTGTTGCTGCCTGGATCAAGTAGAGCGTACGTCTTCAGCCAGCTGGCCTGGCTGCTGCCTTTCACCATCACTGGAACTACTGGCAATGCAACCTTGGCAGACGATTGCTCTCCTCCGCAGGCATAACTGGTCGCTCCGACCTTCTGATCTCCATGCTGGGACTGTTCAGGTGAGCCTCCAACGTTGGGATTGACTGACTGGAACGCGCCATGCAGCATCTTCGAGTGTTTTCCTTGACAAACACTGCAAGGCCCATGGTCACAGTTCCTGGAGAAATGCCGTTTCCCCGAGAGACAGTTGAAGCACAACTTCTTGTCCCTTGCCACCGTCAACCGTGCAGAAGGTGACATCTTCACGAACTCGGTGCAAACATCAAGGCGGTGACTACCTGTGCACAACGGGCAAACAAGTGGCCTTGGTGACTTTGTCCCATCTGGTTTCTTCCAAGAGGATTTCTTGCTCTTCTGACTCGGCTCGGCAGTGGCTTCAACATTGAAGTTGGAAATCTTCTTCAATGTGTGTTTTTCTTTGCTGCTTTCCTTGAGGCCGTAGACCGGATCGTTGGCTTCTCTGGCGGCCTTGCCAAGAAACTCCACAAGTCTCCTGATGTCTGGATAGCAGCCTGTTTCATCAAGGATACTGACTGCCTTGGAGCGCCATTTAGATTGCAGAAACTGCGGCAACCTATTCACAATAGCGCCGAGACTTCTCCTCGTGTCTATCTCTCCCAGCTTGTCCATCGCCGACAGAGCAAGGGTGCAGCTCGTCAAGTCATCAGAAAGCTTCTGGATCGCTTTCCTATCACCGGGTGTCACTCGTGGGCCCTCCGTGAGTTTTGCCACCCACGCTTCGGAAATTGTGTAATCGTTGCCAAAGCGTTCTCGAAGCAACTCCCTTGCCTTGGCGTAGCCCCCATGTGGCTCCATGACCACACAGCTTTGTATTACTCCCAGGGCATCTCCCTGACAGGAACTGAGAAGGCGATTTAATTTGACACTAGGGGAAACACACATATTCCCTACTGCAGAATCAAAGCTACGGATAAACATCCAATATTCCAGCGGGTTTCCATCAAACCCGCTTAATTCACACTTGGGCAGCTGTATGGTGTCGATCATCGCACGTTGTAGATCTACTGCTGGAGTATGAACTGGTACTGTCCAAGGTGGCTGACCTGGATGTCCTGGTGCCTGTAGGGATTGAGCTGGGTGTCCTGGATGCCACGGTACATGTGCAGACAGAGCTGGGTGTCCTGGATGCCATGGTACATGTACGGACTGAGCTGGGTGTCCTGGATGCCATGGTACATGTACGGACTGAGCTGGGTATCCTGCATGCCCTTGGGCATGTACTGACTGAGCTGACTGTTTCGGCTGCTCAACCACATGTACTGACTGAGCTGACGGTCGCGGCTGCTCTACATGTAGTTCCATCGGTGCAGACTGGGGGGGGTTCATATGGCGCATCAGTTAACCACTGGCCTACCTTCTGATTGGGGCTTGTTTCTGCACACAGCACCGGTGGGCTTCCATGCGAAGACTGCTCTTCTAGGTTCATCAGGACATTTTCCTCAGCCTTGGCCTTGGCAATCTCGAGTTGGAGTTCACAGGCCTTTTTTCGGTGCTTTAACTGCAACTCCTCCTCTTCAATAGCCTGCATCGCCTCAAGGCTAGCTGTTTCAGCGGCCAGCTTTGCCAGGGTGATTGCGGCCTTCAACCTGGCACTGCTTACGGATGAGTGGTTCGATTTCTTGGAAGAATGGGCACCACTACCATGCTTTGACGACATCTTGCACTTAAGCAAACAATTCTCCCGAACAGGCGGTCGGCAGTTTCACACAAAATGTCACAGTTGGGGACTACTGAAGATCACAGCTTTAACCATGTAGAACACAAGCTGGGACAGTAGTTGTCACTACACTCATCTCTAGAGAGTGGCTCACAGTCATTAAACTGTAACGAATCCTGCTGTCATGTTTGCAAATGTTGGCCCACAAAGCACTCTCAAGTAAAACACTTTCCACACAAGTGGCTCGTGGAAATAACTAGGTTTAATCTGCAATTAACCAGATCAAAACAACATAGTGTGAAAATCACATAATGATCACAACCAAACAATGACAATCACAAGAATAAACATGATGAAGTACGCACCAAATATAACTTCGACGAGAAATCAATGGCAAAAGAGAGTACAGACAAAAACTCGTAAATAACCCTACGGGAGTCAAATTACACCCAGAGCCATGCCCTACGAGAAATATTACACACACGGCAGTGTACATGTACATGTACACGTATAATACTGAAACATGAAAATGTATGCAAGCAAAGTTACACGAAACCATCAAAACATATGACTCCCAAAACCCATGAAATACATATGCAGCTTTCCACAAAATACACATGTAAATACACGAAACAATAAGCAAACAAGTAAACTTACGACTATGTTAGAGCGTGGACCGCAAGACGGCAAACAAGCAGAAATTACGTCGAGCAAATAATGTAAACTCAATAACAATAGGAAGCAACTAATTTGGTATACATGTAATTATGTATACGTTTACTCCTGTGCCAGTCTACGGTGTAATCCATTGATACAGTGGGCCACTGATGTGGTATAAGTGGTATAAGCAAGATTGAATATTTATGAGCTTCAATAGGTTATTTGAGAAATGAGTGAACATTTCTCTAGAACCCTTTTCAGCAGCAGTAATGCCTTTGAAGGACACGAATCTCAAACATTTGTTTAAAAATAATTCCACATCAAACATAATAAACAATTAAATGCCATTCTCAAATGATGTTAAGAAATATTTGTTCAGGTTTTTCTCCTTGTACATATATATGTATTGCATTCAAACATTAAAAATCCAGTTACAAGTGACATGAATGAAATAACACAATAAAATATTTGCCAATTATGAATACTTAACATGACTGCTTCTTTGATAAATGAAACCTGTTTACAGGAAATGTCCAAACAAGACAATTAGTAAATTTCCCATCCACCTTCAAGGTGATGAATCCATCAAATTTGCATTATTTTGAATAATTCTTGATTGTGTCTTAACATGTCCTACTGCAGGAATGTGATGGACATAGACAACGTTAAATGGTCAAATCAGTCTATTTACAGATTCAGTCTAATTCTACTCAAAAAGATCTCCAGAATTAAACAGTATTTCTGCACAGCACAGCACAACACAGCACAGCACAACACAACACAGCACAGCACAACAAATCACAACACAACACAACACAACACAACACAACACAAGCAGGATCACGAAGCAGGATGAGCTTCATTTTGACATGGATTTGGTGGATTGGAGATTGCTCTTCTAGCCCCACAAAAATATTGGCTCCAGAACCGCGCCTGACCTGTGTGCGACCTGGAGATTAGTTTGGAGCGAGGAAGGCCCTATTATATGGTATTAACTGATTGCCAAAATGAGCTATTGGACTAAGTCCACTCTATCGTGTAAAATAAAGCAATGAGACTCAACCATACAGACAACTCACACAATTAACAACCCATCACCAATGCACAATACTGGCATCAGGTTAACGTCATGGTTGTAAACTTAAAGGTAGTATATCATACTTTGGTAGCATACCGAAAGAGACATTTTCACAGATTGACCTATTACTAACAGGATATAAAGATGGTGATAGTAAAACATACCGTAAACATTTTTCTGCCTGAAATGATGTATTTCTCCAGAAAATAGTAAAACCATTGACCTTAATGACTTATAATTGAACGAATACATTTTTAAAATGATTTTTAAAAAGAAAAAAAACTACCCCAAGCCACAATCCAATATGATTGGTTCTCCAAAATATTAATAACAACTTAAAAACTTCGAAGAACAAAAAATAACGAGATGGAAATTCAAGTAATGTACTAATGCAATCAAACATCCGTAAACAAGAGTATATAAAACATGAGAGATGAATGAAGTTTGTCATAGTAAAGCAAAGAGAGACAAAACAGCACAGTCTTAACACCTTTGTTAAGACCATAAAGTAAGAATTGTAGCTCTATGGCCCTAGGGTTTCGATAACAAAACAAAATATGAAGAAAATGAATCCTCTTTGTATCAAAATAATTTGCTTAGGTAATCTTATTGCAGACGCAAAACATGCACTAGCCGGGAATCGAACCCGGGTCTCCCGCGTGGGAGGCGAGAATTCTACCACTGAACCACCAGTGCCGTTTGCATAATTCTTCCGAAATTAGTGATTGTGATTACGGCAGATGGCTTCACACCGCCTCATACATTATCTTTGAATTCTATACTCTTTGTCCGTATTAAGAGATGTAATCGTTTGGATCTGAATTCCAGGGTTCAATCTTAGAATGTAATAAACATGCGATGAACTACAAACTTAGATTACTGCTGTGAATTATTTGAATCAAGACTCTTAACTATTCTGCCGCCATGAGATGACACCCAATGATTTGGTAACTATAAGAGCTTTTTACACTATCCAAAATCTCGGGGTTGGAACCGGATCGAACCCCAAGATTTTTTTCAACCCATTTCACAGTCTTGAACATTTTCAACCCCGAGCCAACCCGGGTATAGGACGGCCCAGCCGGATCGAAATCAACCCTGGTAGGGAGCAGTGTTGAAAATCTCAACCCGGTTCCAAACTGCATTTTTTGGTCGTGTGACGCGTGATCTGTGTTGTATGAGCCAGTTCACCATAAACGTAGTGTGAATGTTGCGTCTCTTCGATTCGGTTCAAAAACTTGCCGGGCTGAATCGGGGTGGATCCGGGTTGGTTTCAACAAGGATTGAAATAGAGATACACATGTAGTGTGAAAAGGCCTTATGCATTAATGCATAACCGAATACACAATCTCGTGGAGACTGGCCAATGGACACACAGCATCCACATGCGCCCGCGTTCTGAACTCATTAACGCATATGATAGATTTGCATAAAAGAATAATTCATAATAGCGGGCACGCGCTTCAGAGCTTCTTGTTTTGTGCCGAAACAATGGATTCCAGTACTTGTGGAATAATTTACATAAGTTTCTAAGGAGAAAACTTTCATCCATACAAAAAGCGGTTGACTAGGCACAAACGTACACAAAACAAATGTACACAACATTTACGTTATCGATCGAGCAAGTAGCACAGATTGTATTTATCTCCGAGAAATTCGAGCCACACCTGGAGTACTAGAAATTCAAATTCAAGAAGAAAAAGGAAAATGGGTGGATGCATTCAATCCAAAGTTGTGCCGGCTTCACCTATGGCCGATGGATTTTCCGCGGGAACGTTGAAAACCATACTTTTCTCCTTCTGGAAATTCTTCAAGAACCGATTCAACATGATATACGGGTAAGTCAGTGACTGAGTTTGCATTGCATTAATATTGTTCCCAAAGTGGAAAATTTGATTTATAAATATCACCAGCCTATGCTTCCTTTTCATATAAATAAGAGCTGTGAACTTCATCGTTAAGGTTGGTATCCGATAAGGAAAGGAAAAAAATGCACTAGCCGGGAATCGAACCCGGGCCTCCCGCGTGGCAGGCGAGAATTCTACCACTGAACCACCAGTGCCTTGAAAGCTGTTCTTACGCCAACTCGTTTACGCCTAATTTTTCTTTTCCATCAACAATCTAAATCTAGTTCTAAAAAAGTGCTCCTCTCTGATAAAGAACATTGCCTCACCGTTTTCACGATGGGACAAATTTGGACACTGGCGTAAATAATTATAGTTCTGAAGAAAGCGACTATAATGTGAAACCATTTTCAAATTGAAGATTATGCCTACTTTTAGAGGGCATGTTTACTATACTTTTATGCCATTGCGGAGTACGTAATCAAAGTAGATTTGCCTCTTCATTAAAACTCTCCGTCTCCCCATGCAAACACACATACATTTTCTCAGTGAAAACTCAGAATGGAAAGCGCCCATCTTAATAGTTTTGCCGTCAGAGGAGTGGTTTTGTTTGCGTGCTCCATTTCGTCTCTTCGTGAAAACTCAAAATCGCATTTGCGTTACATTTTGTCCCAATAGAACATTCTGCATTTTGACTACTATCGAAATGACCCCCAAATGAATTTGTAATTGGTTATATTTTATGAAGTCGCACTTATTAACATGTGCCGAAATAGCTCGGTTGGGAGAGCGTTAGACTGAAGATCTAAAGGTCGACGTCCCTGGTTCAAAATCCCGGAGGACTCATACGAGATCTGAATTGTCCCGGGTTTCGGCAAAACATTGTTTTCCATTTATTTTCAACTGAAGAGACTTTTCTTACCAGGCTGTTACATGTTTAAATTTGTGCAAATAATAAGATTGGATGATTTTCCTTTTAGTCAATATTATAGTGATTCAATAAAGCAACGAGTACTTGCAGTATAGGCCTACCACCAGAGCAGATGCCATGCTTTTTGTGACAGATTATAGCCCTTATTCCATTTCATTCATCCATTTTCATTGTATTCCATTCGTCCATTTATTCTAATTCATCACCTCACTGGGTAAAAACGGGATATGAAAGATAGGACTTATAATTGAACGAATACATTTGTAAATGATTTTAAAAAAATACCCCTGTTTCGTTGCTAAAATGCTTACCAAGCCACAATCCAATATGATTGATTCTAGTAACAACTAAAAAAATTCGAAGAACAAAAAATTACGAAATGGAAATTCAAGTATTATTAAACTAATACAATAAAACATCCGTAAAGAAGAGTACATAAAACATGAGAGAAGAATGAAGTTTGTCATAGTAAAGCAAAGAGAGACAAAACAGCACAGACTTAACACCTTTGTTAATACCATAAAGTAAGAATTGTAGCTCTATGGCCCTAGGGTTTCGATAACAAAACAAAATACGAAGAAAATGAATCCTCTTTATATCAAACAAATTTGCTATGGTATTCTTATTGCAGACGCAAAAACATGCACTAGCCGGGAATCGAACCCGGGTCTCGAGCGTGGGAGGCGAGAATTCTACCACTGAACCAGCAGTGCTGACTTTGCTCGATTTCTTTACGGCAATTTGTTCTCGCATAGATTTGTCCTGTCATACAAACATCTATAAAGGCCTAGGCCTAGTTCTTGAAAAGGTGTTCCTCTTTGATTGGTTATAATTGGTTATATAAGAGTCATTGATAATGGGACAAGAATTTCGACCCCCAAAAAATCGCTCATGAACAAAATGGGACGGTTATCTATTTGAAGACGCCAAAGCTATTGCACTAGCCGGGAATCGAACCCGGGCCTCCCGCGTGGCAGGCGAGAATTCTACCACTGAACCACCAGTGCCTTGTACGTTTTTTTTTTACGCAAACTCGTTTACGCTTTTGGAACAAATATTAATGTAATGCAAACTTAGTCACTGACTTACCCGTATCATGTGGTGTCGATTCTTGAAGAATTTCCAGAAGGAGAAAGGTTTGGTTTTCAACGTTCCCGCGGAATATCCATCGGTCATAGGCGAAGCCGGCACAACTTTGGATTGATTGCATCCACCCATTTTCCTTTTTCTTCTTGAATTTGAATTTCTAGTACTCCAGGTGTGGCTCGAATTTCTCGGAGACAAATAAAAACGGTGCTACTTGCTCGATCGATAACGTATTAATGTTGTGTCAGTTGTTTTGTGCACGTTTGTGCCTAGTCAACCGCTTTGTGTATGGATGAAAGTTTTGTCCTTATAGAAACTTATGCAAATGATCCCGCGTGCGCGGAAATCCATTGTTTCGGCACAAAACAAGAAGCTCTGTAGCGCGTGCCCGCTATTATGAATTATTCATTTATGCAAATATTTGCTATGCGTTAAGAAAATGATTCCGCCCGGGCTCGAACCGGGGACCTTTCGCGTGTAAAGCGAACGTGTTAACCGCTACACTACAGAATCTTCGATATTATGATATGAAATGCATATCAGACTTCAAATGCATCAATGAATATCAGTCCGCCAGCCCAATCGAGAATTGTTAGTTTGAAAGTTATAGGCCAGGGGAGGACCTATAGCTTTCAGGAAACAGAGGGGTGAAAATCAAATGGTCGCAATCATGAAGAAGGTGTGAAAAACGGTTCCAAACATGCTCCAGAATGAATAGTTTTTTAAGCTGCTCACGTTTTTCCCTTTCATAATTATATATTGATATGAATAATAACTTTGGTCTGCGGCCGAACGAGGAGGGGGAAGTGGTGCAACCTCAAACCCCCCTCTGTGATCCGCCACTGTAGGCAAGGTTAGAACAAAATCCTGCCAGTCACAATGTGGGTCGTGAATGTGAAAGCGACGGAATCTGCATAGTTGTATGAAAACGTATAAACATTTGTGAAATATTACAGTTCTGCGTTATGTATACTGTATTATAAAAAGCAAAAATGTATCTATTGATCAATGGGACAAGAATTTCGACCCAAAAAATCGCTCTTGAACAAAATGAACGGTGATCTATTTGAAAAAGCCAAAGAAGTTGCACTAGCCGGGAATCGAACCCGGGCCTCCCGCGTGGCAGGCGAGAATTCTACCACTGAACCACCAGTGCCTTGTACGGTTTAATTACGTCAACTACGTAGTTGTTCTTATCCATCAACAATCTAGTTCTTAAAAATGTACTCCTCTCTGATAAAGAACATTGCCTCACCGTTTTCACGATTGGACAAATTTGGACACTGGCGTAAATACCGGTATGGTTCTTAGGAAATCGGCTATCAATGTTAAAACTTTTTCAAATTGAAGATTTCGCCTACTTTTAGAGGGCATGTTTATTATTCTTTTATGCCACTTTATCATGATGTAATAGTTAAGAATTAATATACCAATTAATTGCGGAGTAATTAATGTCCATAGATTTGTCTCTTCGTGAAAACTTAAAATCGCATTTGTGTTGCATTTTGTCCCAATAGAACAACCTGCATTTTGACTACCATCGAAATGACCCCCAAATGAATTTTTAATTGGTTATATTTTGCAGGAGTCGTAGTTTTTAACATGTGCCGAAATAGCTCAGTTGGGACAGCGTTAGACTGAAGATCTAAAGGTCCCTGGTTCAAAATCCCTGAGGATTCATACGAGTTCTGAATTGTTCTGAATACGAGTTCTTATAGCAGGCTGTTACATGCTTAAATTTGTGCAAATAATAAGTCATTTTATCAATAATTGATAAAATGTTTTATTCGCAGAATTTCCCCTTACTGGCAGTTTCTGAACTGCCAGTGCAAGGATGTGTGTATGTGCTCAATGTAACAGTGTTTTGTACATGCACACACATGGGTAATTACTGTGTACACATACTATGGCAAGCAAGTATCTCAGCAAGATCCAGGTCAGCCAATAGGCTGCAGGATTGCCTTATTGCTTCATGCATATTCACTACTTGTAGGCTGTAATGGTTGCAGGGGTGTGTGATGTTGTTTGTTGTTTACTTTGCAACAGGAATTGTGGGGCAACTTGTGTACAGGAAAATGCAAATTAATTGATACAAAAGAAGCCCTTGTTGTTAGTTCATTTTAGAAGAAGTGCTATTCATGTAGCAATGTTTAGAGCAGGAAATTATAGGTTGTAAACACAGGATTTTGGAACAAAATCAAGGAAGATACTGGTTCCTGAACAGTATCAGTTGCTGTGGTTTGTAATTTGTTAATATTTATCTAGGGAATGTGTTTTGTGTTTTCTGGTCAAAGTTTAGGAGAATTCAGGTTGTTTGTTTGGGCATATAATACCAATTTGAATGACGCAACAAACACAGCATTACAAACAGGATCCACTCATGAATATTCATATGCAGTGGAGCAGAAGGAGGGCCAATCAATGCCTGGTAAATGGTCGAATGGGAGCAGGAGTTGGTTAAACTTCTAGCCAATGGCTGAGCTCCAAAAGTTCACTGCTGCCTAGGAGTTATGAGTTCAGTGGGTCAGGCTGCACTTTGTCACAGCCTTCTGTTGTGTCACATACAGATAAAGTATGTGAATTGGAAAATTTATTTTGTGAATTTTTGTTCTTTTGGGATTGGCACTACCACTGCTTCTGCATTTGACCTTATTGTGTTTGTTCTAGTCAGTTCTTGAATTAGGGTCTTGCCTGGGATCTGTGTAGGCCTACTACTGTTTTTGCTACTTCTACTCTCGTGTTTCCCTTGGATTGTGGTCAACTTCAAGAACTTTACTGTCAGACTGTAGGCCTAAATAGGCCTAGTCAGCTTGTACGCCTAACGGTAGGCTACTGCTTGAACTTTGCTTTCTCTTTGGATTGGAGTTGAACCTCCTTCACCCGCGTCTGTCACAGCTGACTTTTACTGTTTGTGGACTAACTTAACGTTAGTGCTAGCATCGCGATGCCACAGGGCCAGAAGCGTCAAGCGGATGGGATTCCACCTCGCGTTCGTAGGAAATATACGAAGCGGAACATTAACATTAGGCCTAACGTTAATCCATCTGTGACTGCGGGACCTGTTAATGAGACTGCGGGACCTGTTAATGAGGCAACGGGTTTTCATGCTGACCCTGTGGACAGTTTGGCGCCGGAGAGTTGTCCGCCAGCCATGCCAGGAGGGGATGCAACAGCGGCACAGTCGGGTAGGCCTTTGTCCAGTACAGATCATATTGCTAGTGGGTCTTATGTAACTAATACTGGAGTTCTCTTTAATGATCCATGCGTTGTTCCTTGTAATAGTAGTAGTAGTACTAGGCCTAGTACTAGTAGTGGTAGTGCCAATCCTACTGTCAATGTCAGTGTACCAGTGCAAGTGGGTGACTTACAGTTGTCTCCGCAACCGATGCCAATACCCAGGGTAGGCTTAGATCACACAGATTTTACTCCATTGGGGGGTCACGTTCCTTTGGCTCTCAAAGAAAAGATTTGGCAGGGGGCATATGTGGATTTGTCATTGCTCCTGAAAGACAGCGCTACTGCCGTATTGTCTCGAGCTGATCCATCATCTCAGCTCACTCTTGCATTAGAAGGGGATAAAATGGTTGTGCGCCAAGCGGGAATGACATCAACAAAAAAGGTTGATACCATTGACAAATGGTCATCCGCCTTCCACACCTTTATGGCCATTTACTTGATCAAGCATCCCTCTCGTTTTTCGGAGCTTCTAAAGTATGCCGAGACAGTTCGGTTGGCTGCGCTTCAATTCCCAGGTTTTGGTTGGCGTAGGTATGACGAACAATTTCGTCTTGCCCAGGAAATTCAACCTTCCCGGTCTTGGGGGGCCTTAGATGTTGAATTGTGGCTTACAGTAGCTGCTGCACCTGTGATGTCAGCACAGCATATGGGTAATTCAGGTTTAGGGGTATTGCCATCAGCTGTCAAGGGTCAAAGGGCAAATATTTGTTTTGCTTTCAATGGTATCAAGGGCTGCCATTTTCGGGGGTGCAAGTGGACACACAAGTGCAGTAAATGTTTTGCATTTGGTCATGGTGCTCAGCTTTGCAGGTCTGGGGCCCAGTCACGGCCTGGTGCATGGGTTGGGGCCAAACGTAATGCTGGCCAGACTAAAACTACCAATAGAGCTGAGCAGCTTGGTAATGCAGGGAAAGCTTCAATGAATACTAGCAATCAGTCCTCGGTTGTCCGTAGCACTTTTCGTTCTCCCAACACCAATTAGAGTTAACATGTTGTGTTCTTGGTTAGTCACTTATCCTAACCAGGATGATGCAGTTATTTTGATGACAGGTTTTCGGGAGGGCTTTTCTCTTCATTATGATGGTCCACGGTTAAGCCGTGATTCTCATTGTCTTTTGTCTGCAGTCCATAATCCACATATTGTGAGAGAGAAATTGGCTAAAGAAATTGATTTAGGGCGTGTTGCAGGGCCTTTTGCAGTTCGGCCTTTCACTAATTTACAATGTTCCCCCATTGGCTTGGTGCCAAAGCACGAGCCAAATTCCTTCAGGCTTATCCATCATTTGTCTTTTCCTCAAGGGGGTTCAATTAATGACTTCATTGATAAAGAGAAGTGTAAAGTGCATTATGCCTCCTTTGATGCAGCTGTCAGCATGACCATGTCTGCAGGGCATGATGCATGGCTAGCCAAATCTGACATTAAATCTGCCTTTCGGCTCCTTCCTGTTTCTCCCATGGATTATGAATTATTGGGGTTTTCCTTTGATGGGCAATTTTACTTTGATAAGTGCTTACCAATGGGGTGCTCAATTTCCTGTGCTTTAATTGTTTGAGAAGTTCAGTTCGTTTTTAGAATACCAAGTCAGGTGTTTGTCTCCGTCTGCATTGGTTACCCATTACCTGGACGATTTTTTGTTTGTTGGCAATTCCAGGTCATCTTGTAATGCATGGCTCAATACTTTCACAGAAATGTGTTCGGAACTTGGGGTCCCATTGGCATCAGAAAAGACAATGGGCCCGACACAGATCATCACTTATCTGGGTTTGGAAATTGATGCTTTAAAGCAAGAAGTTAGGGTGCCTGCAGTTAAAGTGAAACAGATTTGTGACCAAATTCACCAGACATTGAGTAGGTCTAAAATTACCCTAGTGGGGGTGCAATCACTTGTAGGCTCACTAAATTTCCTGTGCAAAGCTATTGCTCCCGGCCGGGCATTCATGGGGCGTGTCATTGCATTGACTAGAGGGCTTACGAAGCCTTACCACAAAGTCCGCCTGAATTCGGGTGCCCGTCTTGACTTATTAATGTGGTTGGAATTTTTAAGAAATTTCAATGGTGTGTCAGCCTTCTTACACCATGCATGGGAAACCAATGAGGCGATTGAACTTTTTACTGATGCAGCAGCTAGCATTGGATTTGGGGCATATTTTGATGGTAAATGGACCCAAGGTAAATGGCCTCAAGAATTGATCGCTTGTAATCCGTCAATCGCATTTTTGGAATTTTTTCCTTTAATAGTGGCTGTCAAGTGTTGGGGTTCCCAATTAGCCAATCGGAAGATTCGGTTTCATTCGGACAATATGGCGGTGGTGCATATCGTTAACTCACAAACTTCACACTGCCCCAAGATCATGCATTTGTTGCGTATATTTGTGTTGGATTGCCTTAAATTTAATATAGTGTTCAAAGCAGTTCACGTGCCGGGCATACAGAATGAGCAGGCCGACGCTTTATCACGTTTTCAGATCCAGAGATTTTTCAAGGCAGCACCGCATGCGGAACGGGTCATGACTCCACTTCCAACCCTTCCACAAGTATGGTAGAAGATGAGATGAATCGCCTACTAGGCATGGCCATGGCTTCCAATACGAAGAAAACTTATGGTATAGGTTGGAATGCATTTTGTCAATTCAAAGGGTGGCTACCTGATACGTTTTCCCAGTCTACTCCCCTTGATATTCGGGAGTTTGTTGCTTGGTTGTCGGTCAAGCGGCTTGCACCTGCAACAATTGCCACTTATGTTGCCGGTGTTGGGTTCTACCACAAAATCAATGGTTGGCCAGACCCAACAAAAGATTTTTTGGTTTCAAAACTTCTCCAGGGCTGTCGAAGAGATCAGCCTTCAAGGGACACCAGATTGCCCATATCTTTGCCAGTTTTGGCTATGTTGTTGAACGCACTGCCTCATGTTTGTTTCTCCCATTTTGAAGAGTTGTTGTTCAAGGCAGCTCTTCTTTGTGCATTTTTCGGTTTTATGCGTGTTGGGGAGTTCACAGCACATTCCAAGCGCAAAATACAAGCTTCTCTATTGGCCATTTCTGACATTGAGTTTTGTCGTTTGAATGGAGTTGTTAATTCCGTTTCAGTTTCCTTTCGATGTGGGAAAACCAACCAAGTAGGCCCAGCTCAAGTAGTTCGCTTAACTAGATCTCAGAATGCAGCAATATGTCCAGTCAATGCATTGCAGGATTATGTCAATGTTCGCCCTTCAGTGGCTTTGCCGCTATTTTGTCACTTTGATTGTAGTCCTTTGACTCGGTTTCAATTCAACGCTGTATTAAAGAAGGCCCTTGCTTTTTGTGGGCTACAGGGCTTGAATTATCGCTCCCACTCTTTCCGCATTGGGGCTGCCAGTGCTGCTTTTTAGTTGGGGGTCCCTGCGGTTGATATTCAGCGTATGGGTCGCTGGCGTTCTGATGCAGTTTTGTCATATATTAGGCCAGTTCCTGTTTCTCATTTCCCTGGTATTTAAACGGTGGCTTGGTGAATTAGTCCTGTTTTTTACTGGGTGGTTATTCCTTCGCTTCCAATTATTTGCAGGTCCTATTTGGATTATCGGGGACTCCATAATTCGATGGGCAAAACAACCAATTGCTATCTCCAGGGCAGTCTTTTGGAATGGACGAAGTGGGGCAAAACTTGAAGATGTGCGTTCCTTGCTGTCAGCAATGTCTGGGCCACAACCTTCAGTTATTATAATTCACATTGGTACAAATGATTTATTGTCCCTAAATGCATTTTGCATGCGACAACGTATTCTTGTTCTTTTGACAGATATTAAAGCGCTGTACCCATTGACTCAGGTAGTTTGGTCTGACATTCTGCCTCGGGTCTTCTACTTTGGCACAACAGCCCAGGCAGCTATGGACAGAAAACGGCGTTCCATTAACAAATGGGCCAAGTCTCAGATTTGGAAGATGGGGGGTTTGGTCATTCATCACCCACAATTTCATTGGACCACCATGCCGCTGTTTAGATATGATGGCGTGCATCTGTCTAGGGATGGAATCAGGCTCTTTTTGTCGAATCTGGTTGCTTGTCTTTCTCCTCTGTTGTAATTAAGTTGGATCCCTGGTTGAGGTTTATTTGGTTACGGTTAATTTTACTTGTGTCTGTCTTTCCCTTGGGCCGCGCTTGGCGCGTGTGGCATTTTCTGGCGGGAATTTGACAGACAAAGCAAACTTTTTATCAGGGGTCTAGAATATCAGCCAATTATAAGCTTAACTTTCATCTGTAATTGTTCCCATTGCATTTTCTAAATATTATTACAAGTGATTATATTTGCTGTGGCAGGCACTGGAATAGCTCCCTGGAGGTTCACCAGGGGCCATTCCTCCCGTATGTTCAAACGGGGGAACATCCTGTGCCGGTCTGGTTTAACTGTTCGTTAATGGTGTTCCATTTCAAATGTTATTAGTACATGTTTAGGTGTTGCATTAATGTTCTATCATGGGGCTATTACCCAAAGTGGGGGCTATTGTGCCCTATTTGGCTGGGTCCTGTAACCCAGAGTGGGGGCTATTGTGCCCTATGTGACTGGGTCCTGTAACCCAGAGTGGGGGCTATTGTGCCCTATGTGACTGGGTCCTGTAACCCAGAGTGGGGGCTATTGTGCCCTATTTGACTGGGTCCTGTAACCCAGAGTGGGGGCTATTGTGCCCTATTTGGCTGGGTCCTGTAACCCAGAGTGGGGGCTATTGTGCCCTATTTGGCTGGGTCCTGTAACCCAGAGTGGGGGCATAACTGTGTGCCCTAATATTTTATCTTGTTAATGTTATCTGGCCAGCTTGCCCATAACTTCCGGTATCTGGCAATTTGTTAATTGAAAATAAAAAATGTCAAGCTGTGGCATAATGTCATAATGAATTCAGTTTGTTTGTGTGTTCTCAATCTGAGTAGTCTGAGAATAAGTCATTTTATCAATAATTGATAAAATGTTTTATTCGCAGAATTTCCCCTTACTGGCAGTTTCTGAACTGCCAGTGCAAGGATGTGTGTATGTGCTCAATGTAACAGTGTTTTGTACATGCACACACATGGGTAATTACTGTGTACACATACTATGGCAAGCAAGTATCTCAGCAAGATCCAGGTCAGCCAATAGGCTGCAGGATTGCCTTATTGCTTCATGCATATTCACTACTTGTAGGCTGTAATGGTTGCAGGGGTGTGTGATGTTGTTTGTTGTTTACTTTGCAACAGGAATTGTGGGGCAACTTGTGTACAGGAAAATGCAAATTAATTGATACAAAAGAAGCCCTTGTTGTTAGTTCATTTTAGAAGAAGTGCTATTCATGTAGCAATGTTTAGAGCAGGAAATTATAGGTTGTAAACACAGGATTTTGGAACAAAATCAAGGAAGATACTGGTTCCTGAACAGTATCAGTTGCTGTGGTTTGTAATTTGTTAATATTTATCTAGGGAATGTGTTTTGTGTTTTCTGGTCAAAGTTTAGGAGAATTTAGGTTGTTTGTTTGGGCATATAATACCAATTTGAATGACGCAACAAACACAGCATTACAAACAGGATCCACTCATGAATATTCATATGCAGTGGAGCAGAAGGAGGGCCAATCAATGCCTGGTAAATGGTCGAATGGGAGCAGGAGTTGGTTAAACTTCTAGCCAATGGCTGAGCTCCAAAAGTTCACTGCTGCCTAGGAGTTATGAGTTCAGTGGGTCAGGCTGCACTTTGTCACAGCCTTCTGTTGTGTCACATACAGATAAAGTATGTGAATTGGAAATTTTATCCCACCTCCACCCCTTCACCACCATAGGTGGAGTAGTGGGTTGGGCTTTGAAACCTGGGCTTACTTCATGCATTCAGTTTTTCTGTATTTTACATGTAAGTTGCTATGTCCATTTTGTTGATTTCTTCCGTGCCCTGAATGTTCATCAGGGACGTTCCTCCCATCAGTTCAGTTGGGGGACTATCTTGTGTAACATGGTTTTATTTACATGTCAATGCCAATGGTTCCATGTTTAGGTTTTGAGTCATTTATAATTTAAAGACCTATTACTCAAAGCATTTTCTGGCGGGAATTTGACAGACAAAGCAAACTTTTTATCAGGGGTCTAGAATATCAGCCAATTATAAGCTTAACTTTCATCTGTAATTGTTCCCATTGCATTTTCTAAATATTATTACAAGTGATTATATTTGCTGTGGCAGGCACTGGAATAGCTCCCTGGAGGTTCACCAGGGGCCATTCCTCCCGTATGTTCAAACGGGGGAACATCCTGTGCCGGTCTGGTTTAACTGTTCGTTAATGGTGTTCCATTTCAAATGTTATTAGTACATGTTTAGGTGTTGCATTAATGTTCTATCATGGGGCTATTACCCAAAGTGGGGGCTATTGTGCCCTATTTGGCTGGGTCCTGTAACCCAGAGTGGGGGCTATTGTGCCCTATGTGACTGGGTCCTGTAACCCAGAGTGGGGGCTATTGTGCCCTATGTGACTGGGTCCTGTAACCCAGAGTGGGGGCTATTGTGCCCTATTTGACTGGGTCCTGTAACCCAGAGTGGGGGCTATTGTGCCCTATTTGGCTGGGTCCTGTAACCCAGAGTGGGGGCTATTGTGCCCTATTTGGCTGGGTCCTGTAACCCAGAGTGGGGGCATAACTGTGTGCCCTAATATTTTATCTTGTTAATGTTATCTGGCCAGCTTGCCCATAACTTCCGGTATCTGGCAATTTGTTAATTGAAAATAAAAAATGTCAAGCTGTGGCATAATGTCATAATGAATTCAGTTTGTTTGTGTGTTCTCAATCTGAGTAGTCTGAGAATAAGATTGGATGGTTTTCCTTTTAGTCAATATTATAGTGATTCAATAAAGCAACGAGTACTACTTGCAGTATACCACCAGAGCAGATGCCATGCTTTTTGCGACAGATTATAGCCCTTATTCCATCTCATTCATCCATTTCATTGTATTCCATTCGTCCATTTATTCTAATTTATCACCTCAGTTGGTAAAAACGGGTTATAAAAGATAGGACTTATAATTGCACGAATGCATTTGTAAATGATTTTTTAAAATAAAAGTAAAACACCCCTGTTTTGGTGCTAAAATGCTTACCAAGCCACAATCCAGTATGATTGTTTTTTCAAAATACTATAGTAGTAACAACTTACAAACTTCGAAGAACAAAAAGTAACGAAACGGTGATTAGAATAAATGGACGAATGGAATACAATGAAATGGATGAATAAAATTACAAAGTAGCTGTTACCTTAGGCAGACATCGAAACAGTCTCTATAATTCCCCCGATGTCTCCCAATATGTTCACTAAGTTCAGACATTAACCTGTCTCCCAAGGACTCCCTATTGTAAAAATAAGGACAATACGGCTTAGCCTTAGTTTTGCCCATAAGGTTGATATGACTGCAACATGTGAGAATATGGGAATAAAGCAGTGGTTATGGGTTTACATTAATCTGCTATCAGTTTTACCTTCGATTAGATATAACAATCATAATTGATCATTGGTCATTATTTCGTGTTATTTTGGATGAAAACAAAATTGACTGCCTTCTTTGAAACCTAGACAATTTCTTTTTGGAGATTGTTTTGGAACTAAATTTAATGGCACTGATATTAATATTGATGAAAAGATTAAAGAAATTCCCTGGACGTTTTTCACTGTTTTCGCAAAAAGTGGGCACAATTTCATAGAGGACTTTTACTGTATTCTCCTTGATTTTTGAAGTTTGAAGTGTGATATGCATTTCATATCATAATATCGAAGATTCCGTAGTGTAGCGGTTATCACGTTCACTTCACACGCGAAAGGTCCCCGGTTCGAATCATTTTATTTTTTATCACTGCCTTCTATAAATATGACGTGTTAACATGTTAGCATTATGTTTAAAAAAAAAAGATGACGAAGAAGACAATGGTTCCAACAATAATTTCAGCAAAATTGACATTTTTTGTTCAATCCTGGCGGTCTCAAACCTTGGAATGATTCATCTGGGGTTTGTACTTTCTGAGAAGGGAAAATGTGATGAATTTATGAGTTTATAATTTTGTGTGCATAAGTTCATGAAACTTTTGGCGTTCCCGATTAATACAAAAGTCATTTTAATGATAACATCGTATTATTTTGACGGCTTCAATTGTGACTGACACAAAGATTCCGTAGTGTAGCGGTTATCACGTTCGCTTTACACGCGAAAGGTCCCCGGTTCGAGCCCGGGCGGAATCAATCTTTTTATCTTAAGTTTGCCTTCAGAGAAATCGAGGGAATTTAGTGCAACTGTTTTGGTAAGAGAAAACAAAACAAGGCAAAGGTGACTGACAGCATTAGGGCATTATTTCCATCTCAACATTAATTCTCACCTCAGAAGAATATTAATATCACAAGCAATTTATGTTTAATCCTCTTGGTTTAAAATCTCTGCTTTGTTTATTAAACCATAAAACATAAGATTTCAACCCATTCTACCCAGAAGGTTTGACCCCTTAAAGTTGCTTATATAGGTTGTCCATGTCATTCAGAAAAAGTTGGTCAGCCTGCCCCCCCCCCCCACAGAGATTGGACCTTGACCACTGACCCTCCTGAAAATGACCCCAGGATGATGATTCGGTAACTATGCATTTATTCATAACCGAATACACAATCTCGTGGAGACTGGCCAATGGACACACAGCATCCACACGCGCCCGCGTTCTGAACTCATTAACGCATAGGATAGATTTGCATAAATGAATAATTCACTGGAATAAACCACTGGAAGTGCAAGTATCAACCCTCCTGGTACAGTTCCCTGCCATCGCCCGAGGTGCAACACCTGCGCACATGTACACAACACTTGTCATATCAATGGTCCCCGTGGCCATTATAACATCCGTGGCCACTACAGTTGTACCACCACCAATCTCATCTATTGCATCACTTGCACGCGTTGTGGAATGCTGTACATCGGTGAGACAAAGCGTCGTCTCACGACGTGTCCGCCTCAAGACACCTGGGCTCGATTTCACGAAAGGCTAAGACAGATCGCACCATGCGTATCAATCTTAATTGCTAAGCAACGCGTGATGTCACAATACTAGCTGCTATGGAAACATGAACAACTCATCTAAAAGATGAATCGCAAATCTTTGTGAAATCGTCCACTGGCCTGACGGTGGCTGAACATTTCAGCGCGCCATCGCACTCAACCAAGGACATGTGCGTCTGCGTTGTTGCCACGGCCTCTTCCGACACACAGCGCCATTCTTTGGAACAGCGGATGATATTCGAACTCGGCACGCTCCACCCCGACGGAATGAACATCGAGTTCAACGCCTTTCCATTCCCCTGAAGAAGGTGCATCGCACCGAAAGCTTGGGTGAACTATTACTTCATTGTGCACTGTTTAAACTTTATCTTCTTTGTTATCATATGATTCCAGTGCAACGCAGCAACTTTTTCTTATTTGTCAATGAATAATTTAAAATAAAAATAAAATAAAATAAAACAAAATGGGACGGTAATCTATTTGAAGACGCCAAAGAAATTGTACTAGCCGGGAATCGAACCCGGGCCTCCCGCGTGGCAGGCGAGAATTCTACCACTGAACCACCAGTGCCTTGTACGTTTTTTATACGCCAACTCGTTTACGCGTAGTTTTTCTTTTCCATCAGCAATACACGGGTTTACACTTCGGCAGCCATCTTAGATTTTGATCGCAACTTCAAAACGAGGTATACTTCCACGCATGCGCACTTTTCGAAGTGTAAACCCGTCCATTGTTGAAGACAATACACGAGTTTACACTTCGGCGGTTTTGATCGCGACTTCAAAACGAGGCACTATCACGCATGCGCACTTTTCGAAGTGTAAACCCGTGTATTTCTGAAGAGGAGCAACGACTTCACAATATTTAATAAGTCTAGAGTGACCTTGAAAACGGTCAAGTTCACTGGCAAAAAGAGTATTGATAACTATGAAATGAAATCTATAGTGGCGATCGCATTATTTTGTTTCACAATCTCAGTATTCGAGTTCTCTTTTTTTTCCAAAAGAGATATTTCAAATTTCATCTTTATTGATATAATTCCTGGGGATAAAATCACACAGGATTCCGTAGTGTAGCGGTTATCACGTTCGCCTAACACGCGAAAGGTCCCCGGTTCGAGCCCGGGCGGAATCAAGCTTTTTATCTTTGCCTTCAGAGAAATCAAGGGAATTCGTGCAACTGTTTTGGTAAGAGAAAACAAAACAAGGCTAAGGTAACTGGCGCTAGCGGAATTATTTTCGTGTCAATATTAATTCTCACCTTCGAAGAATATAGGTTTTCCCGTTCATTTTCGGCAAATGCGCGTACAATTTAAACGCTGCGTCATTCCATTTCGCGTAAAACTGCAAGACACCCAGTGCGGACGTTGCTCGATTTCTTTACGGCAACTTGTTCTCGCATAGATTTGTCCTGTCATACAAACATCTATAAAGGCCTAGTTCTTGAAAAGATGCTCCTCTTTGATGAAGGACATTAGTTATATCGGTTATTTTAAATAGGAAAAAAAAAATCTTGAACAAAATGGGACGGTAATCTATTTGAAGACGCCAAAGAAATTGCACTAGCCTGGAATCGAACCCGGGCCTCCGGCGTGGCAGGCGAGAATTCTACCACTGAACCACCAGTGGCTTGTACTTTTGTATACGCCAACTCGTTTATGTGTAGTTTTTCTTTTCCATCAGCAATCTAGTTCGTAAAAAGATGCTCCTCTCTGATAAAGAACATTGCGTCACCGTTTTCACGAAGGGACAAATTTGGACACTGGCGTTGAAATATAGTTCTTAGGAAATCGACTATTAATGTTTAACCTTTTTCAAATTGAAGATTTCGCCTACTTTTAGAGGGCATGTTTACAATTGTTTTATGCCAATTATATGACGTAATAGTTAAGAATTAATAGACCACTTAATTGCGGAGTAATTAATGTCCATAGATTTGTGAAAACTCCCAATAGAACAACAAGCATTTTGGTTACCAGCGAAATGACCACCAGATGAATTTGAAATTGGTTTCAAGTGGTACCTCCAATGTTTGATCTAGGGTAATTATTTTATCTCTTGCATTTGTTACGTTAGTCTCTGCTTCTCTTAGTTTGGCCTTGACCTTAACGTTAAACTTAAATTGATCCTCGCAACTTTTGCGTTTGAACGTATAGTTGTCGTTAACCAATAATGTTCTGTTGAATCTTCGACAGCTGGCTGTCGGAAATCTCTCTTTGTGCGTCACTTATTCGGTGCTCGAAGTCGGCCAACTTTGCGGAAATAAGGCCGTCCAATTTGTCCATAAGCACAGTTTGAGAGCTAACAACTGCTTGTCGGACTCTATCGTCGATGAAGGTGGCTTGCAAATCCGTACTTAACGGCGGACGGGGAGCGCTATACCAAGAATATGTTGTGTTCCTAGGGAAGTGCTCGCTAGAACTGGCTTTCTTTTCTTGTCTCCCTCGCAAACCCCTTTGCCAATGCCCCGTTACGTAATCCTTTTCAACTAATCACCTGGCACACGCTAATGAAGTTGCGATCAAAATCTAAGATGGCCGCCGAAGTGTAAACCCGTGTATGGTAATTCAAGAAGAAAAAGGAAATTGGGTGGATGCAATCAGTCCAAAGTTGTGCCGGTTTTACCTATGGCCGATGAATTTTCCGCGGGAACGTTGAAAACCAAACCTTTCTCCTTCTGGAAATTCTTCAAGAACCGACACAACATGAAATACGGTTAAGTCAGCGACTAAGTTTGCAATACATTAATAATTGTTCCAAAATTGGAAAATTTGATTTATAAATATCACCAGCCTATGCTTCCTTTTCATATAAATAAGTGCTGTGAACTTCATCGTTAATGTTGGTTTCCGATAAGGAAAGAAAACAAATGCACTAGCTGGGAATCGAACCCGGGCCTCCCGCGTGGCAGTCGAGAATTCTACCACTGAACCACCAGTGCTGACTTTGCTCGATTTCTTTACGGCAATTTGTTCTCGCATAGATTTTTGTCTGTCATATAAACATCTATAGGCCTAGGCCTATAGTTCTTGAAAAGATGTTCCTCTTTGATAAAGGACATTGGCTATAAAAAGTTGGTTATATAAGAGTCATTGATAATGGGACAAGAATTTCGACCCCCAAAAAATCGCTCATGAACAAAATGGGACGGTAATCTATTTGCAAACGCCAAAGCAATTGCACTAGCCGGGAATCGAACCCGGGCCTCCCGCGTGGCAGGCGAGAATTCTACCACTGAACCACCAGTTCCTTGTACGTTTTCTTTACGCCAACTCGTTTACGCTTTTGGAACAAATATTAATGTAATGCAAACTCACTGACTCACCCGTATCATGTGGTATCTGTTCTTGAAGAATTTCCAGAAGGAGAAATGGTATTCAACGTTCCCGCGGAAAATCCATCAGCCATAAGTGAAGCCGGCACAACTTTGGACTGATTGCATCCACCCATTTTCCTTTTTCTTCTTGAATTTGAATTTCCAGTACTCCAGGTGTGGCTCGAATTTCTCGGAGACAAATAAAATCTGTGCTACTTGCTCGATCGATAACGTATTAATGTTGTGTCTGTTGTTTTGTGTACGTCGTTTGTGCCTAGTCAACCGCTTTGTGTATGGATGAAAGTTTTCTCCTTAGAAACTTATGCAAATTATCCCGCGTGCGCGGAAATCCATTGTTTCGGCACAAAACAAGAAGCTCTGTTGCGCGTGCCCGCTATTATGAATTATTCATTTATGCAAATATTTGCTATGCGTTAAGAAAATGACTCCGCCCGGGCTCGAACCGGGGACCTTTCGCGTGTAAAGAACGTGATAACCGCTACACTACAGAATCTTCGATATTATGATATGAAATGCATATCAGACTTTAAATGCATCAATGGATATCAGGCCGCGAGCCAAATCGAGAATTATTAGTTTGAAAGTTGTAGGCCAGGGGAGGACCTTGCTTTCAGGAAACAGAGGGATGAAAATCAAATGGTCGCAATCATGAAGAAGGTGGGCCTGAAAAACGGTTCCAAACATGCTCCAAAATGAATAGTTTTTTAAGGTATACTCATGTTTTTCCCTTTCATAAGTATATATTGATATGAATAATAACTTTGGTCTGCGGCCGAAATGGGAGGGGGAAGGGTGCAACCCCCAAACTCCCCTCTAGATCCGTCACTGTAGGCAAGGTTTGAACAAAATCCTGCCAGTCACAATGTGGGTCGTGAATGTGTATGCAACGGAATCTGCATAGTTGTATGAAAACATAAGCATTTGTGAAATATTACAGTTATGATTACTGTACTATAAAAAGCAAAAATGCATCTATTGATCAATGGGACAAGAATTTCGACCCAGAAAATCGCTCTTGAACAAAATGAACGGTGATCTATTTGAAGACGTCAAAGAAGTTGCACTAGCCGGGAATTGAACCCGGGCCTCCCGCGTGGCAGGCGAGAATTCTACCACTGAACCACCAGTGCCTTGTACGGTTCACTTTATACGTCAACTACGTAGTTGTTCTTTTCCATCAACAATCTAGTTCTTAAAAATGTGCTCCCCTCTGATAAAGAACATTGCCTCACCGTTTTCACGATGGGACAAATTTGGACACTGGCGTAAATACCGGTATAGTTCTTAGGAAATCGGCTATCAATGTTAAAACTTTTTCAAATTGAAGATTTCGCCTATTTTTAGAGGGCATGTTTAATGTAGTTTTAATTGTTTGGATGACGTAATAGTATGCACACGGAGCTCTCCCGCCTCCCCATGTCACATGAACCCTTGGCGGGTTATTCAAACTAATGTGCGTTACATTCTATGAGTGCAATGATGCATGGTCATATAAAAGCAGCGTCCGTAACAACGAAACCCCATTCAGGCCGCTGCGTACTCTGCTGAGTGACTGTCTACTATTTCTTATCGCCAGTTTGCTATTTTAAGTTCCGCTTAAAATATATATATACATATATATACACAAATTCTGTCCCCGAAGTTCTTTTGATCTTGTTTTTTCAGGCCTGCAGAATGCTGACCTCTGCTTCAACTGCAAGATGTCTGGCCACTGGGCCAGAGAATGCCCCTACAACCTTTACGCCTCGATCCCTAGAGTCAAACCCAGAGCCAGAGCAGCACCTTCACTTGGGTACACCAATTTCCAGCCCAGATACACCCCCTGGTCAGTGCCCATCTCATTCGCAGTCTAGCATCGGCACCGTCCCGTGCTTTAATAAATCCCTAAAAGAAACCCAATCATTGTCTAGTCTCTGATATTATTATGTACTCTAATAAAATGAAATTGTTTTTCATGCGTATGAGCGAAGCGAAGGAGCATGAAACTATTCTTTTATGCCACTTTATTATGATGTAATAGTTAAGAATTAATAGACCACTTAATTGCGGAGTAATTAATGTCCATATATTTGTCTCTTAGTGAAAACTCAAATCGCATTGGTGTTGCATTTTGTCCCAATAGAACAACCTGCATTTTGACTATCATCGAAATGACCCCCAAATGAATTTGTAATTTGTTATATTTGATGAAGTCGCTCTTATTAACATGTGCCGAAATAGCTCAGTTGGGAGAGCGTTAGACTGAAGATCTAAAGGTCCCTGGTTCAAAATCCCGGAGGACTCATACGAGTTCTGAATTGTCCCGGGTTTCGGCAAAACATTGTTTTCCACTTATTTTCAACTGGAGATACCTTTCTTATCAGGCTGTTACATGCTTAAATTTGTGCAAATAATAAGATTGGATGATTTTCCTTTTAGTCAATATTATAGTGATTCAATAAAGCAACGACTGTTGCAGTTTACCGCCAGAGCAGATGCCATGCTTTTTGCGACAGATTATAGCCCTTATTCCATTTCATTCATCCATTTCATTGTATTCCATTCGTCCATTTATTCTAATTTATCACCTCACTGGCCTTATGGGTGAAATCGGGATATGAAAGATAGTACTTATAATTGAACGAATACATTTGTAAATGTTTTTTGTTTTTGTTGCTAAGATGTTTACCACGCTTCAATCCAATATAATTGGTTCTCCGAAATACTAGTAGTAACAACTTAAAAACGTTGAAGAACAAAAAAATAACGAAATCAAATTAAGTAATGTACTAATACAATAAGACATTCGTGAACAACAGGGATACATAAAACATGAGAGAAGAATGAAGTTTGTCATAGTAAAGCAAAATTCAATACAACTTGAATGTTGCACTCTTACCTTCCCCGGTCCCCGGTTCGAGCCCGGCCGGAATCAATTACTACTTTTTATAATACAACAATCATAACGCAGAACTGTTATATTTCACAAATGTTTAGGCTTTCAAACAACTATGCAGATTCCGTCGCTTTCACATTCACGATCCACATTGTGACTGGTAGGATTTTGTTCAAACCTTGCCTATTGGCCAATACATGTATAATGCGGATCTATAGGGGAGCGAAAGCGAAAGGTTCCCGGTTCGAGCCCGGGCGGGATGAACAATTTAAAAATGCAAGCAGAGAAGTATTTCAAGGGAAGTTCTTGGTAATTGTTTTACAATTTTTGGGAAGAGGAGCAACAACTTCACAATATTAAGTACAGTGACATTGAAAACGGTCAATTGATTAATTTCACTGGCGTAATCAAGAATAATGATAACTACATGTATGTAGGAAATATACGGTGGCGATCGCGTTTGTTTCACGATCTCAGCTTCGAGTTCTCTTTTTTTTCAAAAGAGATATTTCGAATGTTATCTTTATTGATATAATTCTTTCGAACAAAAGCACACAAGATTCCGTAGTGTAGCGGTTATCACGTTCGCCTAACACGCGAAAGGTCCCCGGTTCGAGCCCGGGCGGAATCAGTCTTTTTATCTTTGCCTTCAGAGAAATCAAGGGAATTCGTGCAACTGTTTTGGTAAGAGAAAACAAAACAAGGCAAAGGTGACTGACAGCATTAGGGTATTATTTTCCCTCTCAATATTAATTCTCACGTCAGAAGAAACAAACACAAACATTTCATGTTTAATCTTCTTGGTCTAAACCCTTTGGTTGGTTCAGCTGGGGTTTCCAACAAAGAAGCGAAAAGGTTTCTTTTCTGTTCATAATTGAAATGTCACCATTTTTATTCTCTGTAACTGATTCATTTCATGATACATGTATTTACATACAAATTGGGGGAGTTTACCTTTTCATAATTCTAACTTTCTCACAAGCTTCCGTTTCGCGGAATCGATGTTGCATTGGCTGAAAAGAGTGTTAGAATTGTTTCAGGCTTAATATAATCTTTCAGGACTGTAAAGAAGTTAGCACATGTTCACTTTTAACTATAATAGGCGTACACAAGTTCCGTATGTTACGGTCCCACCTAGACTTGCAGCTAAGTCTTTCACACAACTCTCGCGAAACAACTACTTTCTCGCGAGTCTCATGGCTACGGCGAGAGTTCGGCTCTCGGTTCGGGACCACTCGAAAAGGAAGACTTGGCAAACAGGATTTCAGTCTGTACACGGCCTATTGGCCATTTAGTATGGTTCCTTGCCCAAAGATTCCCTGACGACTCTTATTTAAAATCCTTATGTCAGGTATCGGCTACGGTTAAAAATAGAGTATGACCGAAGTCGGACGAAAACAAGTTCGTAATGTTTCGGAAAAATCCGTAAAAAGTCCAAAATGGACTTTTTTGGTCACGTGACCCTCCAGAGAATTTGCCGATACCGGACCCTATATTCGACAAATAAAAGTCGGGAGCTTTTGGGGTCCGGGAACCAGACTATGGGCCCTTTAGCCGATTTCGTACGGACGCGTCTGATTGGCCAATTTTTATTAAACATATGATTATTCAATATGTAGGCCTAAGCTATACATCCAGCATGTACAGCTTGGCTGATTCACGTTGAATAGATGTCGCACAGGCGTCGCACGTACTGCAGTGTGACCTTGATAGTGATACTTTTAACTCAATTAAGTGTGTCGTGAAATTTACATGTCAATGTTTGTTTTTATCTTCTTCCTGCATTTAGGAATATTGAAGTTATAAGTCCGTCTTACTAACTGTAGTTATAGTTTCCACTTACAATGTTAACCTATCCACTTGCTATAGAGAAATAATTGACATTTAGGCCTTCCCTGGGTATTATTCATTTTTACGAAGTAATGCACACATTTTAAACTGATAGATTATACTTTTGGTCCAGTTTAATACAACATTATTTATTGAATCATTCAACTTATGAAGTAATTGAACAAAAACCATAATTTGTAAATGCTGTATAATGTAAGTAAAGTACTGCTGTCTTATTTGTATAATGTTAAGCACGCCCAAACGTGAATAAATGAAAATGAGTCTGAAACATCTTTCCCAAGTCTTTCTTTTTAAGTGGTCCCGCGTGGTCCCATGAGTCTCGCGAGAAAGTACAGCGGTTTCGCGAGAGTTGCATGAAAGAAGAAACGATCACCGTGACTTCGAAAAAAACTTGGCTCCAAGTCCGGGGGCCAATTTCACGGCGCTGCTTAGCACAAAAATTTGCTAAGCATGACATTTCAGTCTTAATAAAAACAGGGTTAACAACCAAATTTCCATGTGTTGTGTATCACTTGTGATTGTTCTTTGGCTGGTGTTGACTGACCATGAATATCAAATGAAATTGTTAACTGTGGTTTGTTTTATTGTGCAAGAAATTTTTGTGCTAAGCAAATTGTTGTGCTTAGCAGTGCCGTGAAATTGGCCCCAGGTCCCACCATACATTTCCTAATATTAATTTTAAGAAACAAAACAACCAAATTATTAAACTATGAAAAGATTCAGTAATACAACAAATTTTGCACAGTAACTTTCATGAAGATTCCCTAGTGTAGCGGTTATCACGTTTATAATACAGTAATCATAACGCAGAACTGTAATATTTTACAAATGTTTATGTTTTCATACAACTATGCAGATTCCGTCGATTTCACATTCACGACCCACGTTGTGACCGGCAGGATTTTGTTCAAACCTTGCCTACAGTGGTGGATCTAGAGGGGAGTTTGGGGTTGCACCCCCACCCCCTCCCTCCCCGTTCAACCCCCAGACCAATGTTATTATTCATATCAATAAAATGGGCACCCTTTAACCACAATTTGAAAAACAAAAAAAACAATTTTTTTTTTTTTTTGGGGGGGGGAACGAAGACAAAGTGAGCTGAGAATTGGAGGCCGTGTCCAAGTTCATGTTCATACTAGCCATTACACGTCCCTCGATAAGTTTTTCAAGCCCACCTTCTTCATGATTGCCGCTCAGTTTAGGACTTAATTTCATCGCAAAACATTTTTTGATTTTGAACCCGCCTGTTTCCTGAAAGCTGGATCCATCCTTGCCTGTCCATATTTTAATAGAAGATAGAGAAAGCTCTAAGGTAAGTACAGTTTTGTGTACGACCTTATGGGAATGTCTCCCTATAAGTACCCATCCACGATTATTATAGTTAAGCCTATTACAAAGCATCATTAGAAAAGGTCACTGTCAAAATTCAAGCAGACGTCATATTGTTTGACTCCATCCACATCGTGAGCACCTATACAGTTATTATGCAATGCAATAAAAGTATCATCAAATGGTAATTATGAAAGTTAATATACGTGAATTAAACTTTCCAAGCATACAGATGAATGTTGAGTATACCATCCTTTACCAACCTTTTATCAAGCCGTATCTAGTCACATAAACATGAGATCAAAATGCAACAACTTTAAACAATGACGCATTATGTAGTTTCCCATTATATTATTGTACAGGCTTGGATGCATCATAGTTGCATGTACTGATAAGAGATCTATGCATCTGACAAAATTGATCGTTGTGAATCGGTCTGGTAGGAAGCGCCTCCAACGTCATCCCGTCTTTACAGATCGTCATATACTTTTTGACTTGCTCTGCCCCTTCTGCAAGTGATTGTATCCCAGACGAAAACAACTCCACCCTGTAATAGAGAAGTAAACGAGGAAACGAAATCACATTTTGTGCATTTTCCCGCCCAAACCAACAAATCATGGGTGTCGATCCCGGGGGGGGGGGGGGTTATCACGTTCGCCTAACACGCGAAAGGTCCCCGGTTCGAGCCCGGGCGGAATCAGTCTTTTTATCTTTGCCTTCAGAGAAATCAAGGGAATTCGTGCAACTGTTTTGGTAAGAGAAAACAAAACAAGGCAAAGGTGACTGACAGCATTAGGGTATTATTTTCCCTCTCAATATTAATTCTCACGTCAGAAGAAACAAACACAAACATTTCATGTTTAATCTTCTTGGTCTAAACCCTTTGGTTGGTTCAGCTGGGGTTTCCAACAAAGAAGCGAAAAGGTTTCTTTTCTGTTCATAATTGAAATGTCACCATTTTTATTCTCTGTAACTGATTCATTTCATGATACATGTATTTACATACAAATTGGGGGAGTTTACCTTTTCATAATTCTAACTTTCTCACAAGCTTCCGTTTCGCGGAATCGATGTTGCATTGGCTGAAAAGAGTGTTAGAATTGTTTCAGGCTTAATATAATCTTTCAGGACTGTAAAGAAGTTAGCACATGTTCACTTTTAACTATAATAGGCGTACACAAGTTCCGTATGTTACGGTCCCACCTAGACTTGCAGCTAAGTCTTTCACACAACTCTCGCGAAACAACTACTTTCTCGCGAGTCTCATGGCTACGGCGAGAGTTCGGCTCTCGGTTCGGGACCACTCGAAAAGGAAGACTTGGCAAACAGGATTTCAGTCTGTACACGGCCTATTGGCCATTTAGTATGGTTCCTTGCCCAAAGATTCCCTGACGACTCTTATTTAAAATCCTTATGTCAGGTATCGGCTACGGTTAAAAATAGAGTATGACCGAAGTCGGACGAAAACAAGTTCGTAATGTTTCGGAAAAATCCGTAAAAAGTCCAAAATGGACTTTTTTGGTCACGTGACCCTCCAGAGAATTTGCCGATACCGGACCCTATATTCGACAAATAAAAGTCGGGAGCTTTTGGGGTCCGGGAACCAGACTATGGGCCCTTTAGCCGATTTCGTACGGACGCGTCTGATTGGCCAATTTTTATTAAACATATGATTATTCAATATGTAGGCCTAAGCTATACATCCAGCATGTACAGCTTGGCTGATTCACGTTGAATAGATGTCGCACAGGCGTCGCACGTACTGCAGTGTGACCTTGATAGTGATACTTTTAACTCAATTAAGTGTGTCGTGAAATTTACATGTCAATGTTTGTTTTTATCTTCTTCCTGCATTTAGGAATATTGAAGTTATAAGTCCGTCTTACTAACTGTAGTTATAGTTTCCACTTACAATGTTAACCTATCCACTTGCTATAGAGAAATAATTGACATTTAGGCCTTCCCTGGGTATTATTCATTTTTACGAAGTAATGCACACATTTTAAACTGATAGATTATACTTTTGGTCCAGTTTAATACAACATTATTTATTGAATCATTCAACTTATGAAGTAATTGAACAAAAACCATAATTTGTAAATGCTGTATAATGTAAGTAAAGTACTGCTGTCTTATTTGTATAATGTTAAGCACGCCCAAACGTGAATAAATGAAAATGAGTCTGAAACATCTTTCCCAAGTCTTTCTTTTTAAGTGGTCCCGCGTGGTCCCATGAGTCTCGCGAGAAAGTACAGCGGTTTCGCGAGAGTTGCATGAAAGAAGAAACGATCACCGTGACTTCGAAAAAAACTTGGCTCCAAGTCCGGGGGCCAATTTCACGGCGCTGCTTAGCACAAAAATTTGCTAAGCATGACATTTCAGTCTTAATAAAAACAGGGTTAACAACCAAATTTCCATGTGTTGTGTATCACTTGTGATTGTTCTTTGGCTGGTGTTGACTGACCATGAATATCAAATGAAATTGTTAACTGTGGTTTGTTTTATTGTGCAAGAAATTTTTGTGCTAAGCAAATTGTTGTGCTTAGCAGTGCCGTGAAATTGGCCCCAGGTCCCACCATACATTTCCTAATATTAATTTTAAGAAACAAAACAACCAAATTATTAAACTATGAAAAGATTCAGTAATACAACAAATTTTGCACAGTAACTTTCATGAAGATTCCCTAGTGTAGCGGTTATCACGTTTATAATACAGTAATCATAACGCAGAACTGTAATATTTTACAAATGTTTATGTTTTCATACAACTATGCAGATTCCGTCGATTTCACATTCACGACCCACGTTGTGACCGGCAGGATTTTGTTCAAACCTTGCCTACAGTGGTGGATCTAGAGGGGAGTTTGGGGTTGCACCCCCACCCCCTCCCTCCCCGTTCAACCCCCAGACCAATGTTATTATTCATATCAATAAAATGGGCACCCTTTAACCACAATTTGAAAAACAAAAAAAACAATTTTTTTTTTTTTTTTGGGGGGGGAACGAAGACAAAGTGAGCTGAGAATTGGAGGCCGTGTCCAAGTTCATGTTCATACTAGCCATTACACGTCCCTCGATAAGTTTTTCAAGCCCACCTTCTTCATGATTGCCGCTCAGTTTAGGACTTAATTTCATCGCAAAACATTTTTTGATTTTGAACCCGCCTGTTTCCTGAAAGCTGGATCCATCCTTGCCTGTCCATATTTTAATAGAAGATAGAGAAAGCTCTAAGGTAAGTACAGTTTTGTGTACGACCTTATGGGAATGTCTCCCTATAAGTACCCATCCACGATTATTATAGTTAAGCCTATTACAAAGCATCATTAGAAAAGGTCACTGTCAAAATTCAAGCAGACGTCATATTGTTTGACTCCATCCACATCGTGAGCACCTATACAGTTATTATGCAATGCAATAAAAGTATCATCAAATGGTAATTATGAAAGTTAATATACGTGAATTAAACTTTCCAAGCATACAGATGAATGTTGAGTATACCATCCTTTACCAACCTTTTATCAAGCCGTATCTAGTCACATAAACATGAGATCAAAATGCAACAACTTTAAACAATGACGCATTATGTAGTTTCCCATTATATTATTGTACAGGCTTGGATGCATCATAGTTGCATGTACTGATAAGAGATCTATGCATCTGACAAAATTGATCGTTGTGAATCGGTCTGGTAGGAAGCGCCTCCAACGTCATCCCGTCTTTACAGATCGTCATATACTTTTTGACTTGCTCTGCCCCTTCTGCAAGTGATTGTATCCCAGACGAAAACAACTCCACCCTGTAATAGAGAAGTAAACGAGGAAACGAAATCACATTTTGTGCATTTTCCCGCCCAAACCAACAAATCATGGGTGTCGATCCCGGGGGGGGGGGGATATATCCATCACCCCAATATTTGAGGTGGGGGGGTGGCGTGTATTATCATCCCCCCAATATTTTGAGGTTGAATGTCATTCAAGTTTATTGTATAGAAATATTACATGTTCCTTTTGTTTTTTTAGTCTTCGCAGTGAATTTATTTTTTGTTTAATTCTTCTGAATCGTTTTAAATGCTCTTAAATTCGACTTTACGGCTCTGTTTCTATTAAAAAATCCCTGGTTTGGGAGGGGGTATCCCACCTCCCATAGCGTCCTCCGGCTTGGTCACTTCGCTCCCTCACATAGGAAACCAAATCACCAATCATCCCCCCCCCCCCCCCCACCAATCATGAAAAAAAAACACCAGTGCAAGAAATTATCATACGAGACTTAAATCATTCACTCTTGCTGGTGTAGCTTCCCATAAAGCTTGTATGGACCAGCTATATTAGGCTCGTTCTCACACACCAAAAAAAACCGCGACTATTTGGGTCGCGATTTGCAGTGCGACCCAAATAGTCCCGCTTATTTGTGTGGGAACACATAATCGCGACTATTAGTGCGATTTGGAGCGCACTCCAAATCGCAGTAATAGTGCGTCTTTTTGGAAATAGTCGCGATTATTTGCTGTGTGAACGGTGCACCAAAAAATACCGGTTTTTTATATCCCATCATGCAAGGCGGGCCCACGAGTTTAGCACAGGATGCATGCCAACTTCACGCTTCACTGCGCACGGGCAGTTTGATAGAAATCGTACCGGTACGATTTGGGTCGCGCTTTTTTTGGCTGTGGGAACACATCAAAAAGCGCGACTATTTGGGTCGCGATTTGGAGTGCGACCCAAATAGTCGCGCTTTTTGGTGTGCGAGAACGTGCCTAATATGCATGTCATCGGTGGCTCTGGTCTTGCCAGTGTCTGAGAGAGCCCAATAATTGTCTGATTTCACCGGGTGGGTTATAGACCTACAGCACTAGCCATGTCTGGATTTTCACGGAGGCCATACTGGTCTTCTTGTCCGATTCTTGGCCTCGGTTATTAAAATTTCCCCATAATTTTAGACAATCCTTTTATTTGTTTTGGAGATGAAAGTGCAATTTCAGAGCCAACTTTACTTTACCGACCCCTTCACTTCAGGAATGGTAGTCAGGTCTGCCCTATTGTACTATACTTGTTATTTTTTGACCGACCTCAGTGCTATAGACTTACCAAAACATCATCTGGAAACATCCTCCACATGTCATAGTTGGGTATAAGCTCCATGCCTCTAGCACCGTTAAACTTGTTATAGATGACGCCCCCAACTAAATACACCGCCGCAAAACACAGACATCTAGTTGGTGTTCAAAGTAAGTAAAGTGAAAAATGAGAAATGTTAAACTCAAGCTATGATCCTGAGCATTATTTTAGTTTTTCGGTCTGAGGTATAGCTTAACGAGTTTCCTGTGGTTTTATTGTGATTGGTTTTTACTTTGAAATAAGTAAAGGTTAGATTTAAGTTCCTGATCTTTTTCTTGCACCATTGCTTGCCGCGGCATGTAGTGATTGCAATATTAATTTTTAGCTGTTTCGCATGCGGCGGAACAGCTATTGTTTTTGTTATTTTTTTTTTTCTTTCTTTTTTTTTTTTTTTTATTCCACTTTTTTCCCATAGACATAACACAGGGTTTTTATACAAGTCACTTCTACCCTTATGCCAGTTCCGATCAACTTTATACTTGGCACATACTAAGACCACCACCCCAGGTGCCATGCCGAAACATTTCGTCATCATGACGTCATCACGTGCACCATGACGTCATCATAAAGGTGCAAATTTCAAGGCTCTTTATCTCCGGAACTGCAAGTCAGATGCAACTCAAACTTGGTATGGAAGTTTATGGGGACGTGATATAGACAAAAATTGCAGTCACGTGTTGATGACGTCATCGTTCGAATTTATACGAATTATTCAATTTTTGGACCTTTTCTTTATATCTCATGAACCACAAATCGTATTTTCGAAATTCTTTCGTCAAAATGTTTGTTAGGCTATAGGCACATGCCACAAAATACCAAAAAGTGGTGACGTCATGATGACGTCATCAAAAAGCCGATTTTCTGATTCACATATAAGGGAATATCCAATGGTGATGAAACTTGGTGGATAGGTAGGGAATGGTACTAGTATATTAAATTTGAAGTGGCGTCACGATGACGTCATCGGCTGATTTTTTATTGATTTTTGAATATTTAATTTTGCAATTTTTTCCCAGAAACACATATAAGTGTATATCCGATCGTAATGAAACTTGGTGGGTAGGTACGAAATGGTATTAGTATCGCTAATGTGAAGTGACGTCACAATGACGTCATCGCCTGATTTTTTATTGATTTTTTTTAATGATTAATCTTGCCATTTAGAGTCAAACCATAAGACACAACACGGGCTTTGGAACTTTTTGGACCGCTGATATGGCTATCCATAGTAGTGGGCCAATTGTGTACAGGTAAACGTAGCACGACGAGCTAGAAAATCAGTCATTTTGCTGTTTCCACCGTCCATAAGCACAACCATACATACTATGTGCGCTGACCTATAGTGGACTCTGCCATTTCTGTGTTTCTCATGCCCGTGTGTATGTATCTGTACTACCGGTGTACGTGTATTGATGGACGAGTGACGACGCTCCTGGTACATGTAGTTGTTTAGGACAATTAAGACACCGCTGATTATTTATTTCTCTGTACTGGGTCAATTGTGTACATATGTTTGTTTCGTACATTTTATAAAACATACGCGAAACAGCTCAGTGTTTGTACACAAACACATGTCTAGTTAGGTTTGTTTCGTTTTAGTGTTTGTCAACCAACACGATCACTTCCATTCTGAACTGCAATAAGTCCTTATTTGGCAGGGATATTTCAAACACTAACTTGTTTGTTTTCTTAGATTACAAACTAAGACGGGTTACAATTTTATAGACTTCTTAGTTAACCGATGCTTTACGGTTGAATAATACCAGGGGTCGATTTAACGAAGCCATACGATCGATCGTAACTCGAGTTATAAAGGATAACCCATCCTATCCTAGGACTTCTACAAGTGGCGCGCAGTGGTCTGGCGTGTCGTACTCAAGATCTTGTGCTCAATCTACAGATTGTAGGTTCCAATCCAGCCATGGGTTAGTGGCGCTTACGTCCTATTGCTCCTCTTCTCCCAGGAGTAAATGGGTATCTGAGAGGGTAGAGATGGCTTTGTGTGCCTGATTAGCCTCTGTACACTTTAACAGTAGCCGGGGCTGTATACTCTCCAGGGAGTTGAGATTGTTTCAGGGATGTAAATGGGCCCAATGACCAGGGCCAATAATAGTTTAAAGCGTTGTGATACCCTTCTTGTGTGTAAGAACGCTATATAAATTCCTTAATTATTATTATTAAATTATAATGCATCATACGTCTTACGAATTTGGTAAAATCGACCCCAGGGCCGCTTTTATTCAGGTCTTCCCTTTTTAATTCAAGCTAGAATTGTAAGAAAAAGGCCTATATTGCCTGTGATATCATAAGACAATAAAACAATTCTTACATAATTATGAGAACGGTGCCAGCACTCAGGCCTCCTGACGGGCATGCTCCATCATATTCCGTCACTATGATGTACTGAAGCAAAATAAAATAAACGTTTGATGTGATTTATACATAACTCGTACACAGATAATTTGTTTAAAGATAACTTCATACTTTGTTGTTGTTTAGTTTGCAAAAGGAATACAGATTCGTGGGAGAAAATACCAATATCTGTGAAATTACCTGTGTAGCAGGGTGCCCACTTCTTGAGAAAACAGTGAAAACGCCAACAGTATTTTCAACTGGTGTATTCAGAGGAGTTTTGATCTCCCTTAGATCTTTTTCTTGATAAGTACAGTAAAACAGGCTGAACAATTTTAACTGTATGTTTGTACCATGCATCAGCATCTTTAAAATCTCAGTTTTGGTATGCAACCAAACTAAAGTATGATGTTACCATTAACACACAAACACTGATTATCAATGTTCGATGACCCAGAGGTCTCGAAGAGGGGGGGGGGGGGGTTTGAAGTTTCACGACAAAGAGAGTTGTAAATTGGTGGGTGTGGAAACAAGGGGGCGTGGTGACAGACAATATGCTGAATATTAACGTTGGTTATAACCTATTGGCTTTAGCAAACATCTCTGAACTATAGTATCCAGTCAAAACATTAAAGTTAACTTACTGTGCATGTCGTCATATCCAAGACCACACTGTTGAATGGCATTTTGCCTGGCTGTCCCGCTATAGGTGATAACCAATGCTTATCCTTGTTACATTTCAGATGCATTTCAACATTCAGGTTCTTTTCTTGGAAACACTGAACAACCTGTCCGTGACCGAACCGCGCAACAAGATGATTGTCTTCATCTGTCGAAAAATACAAATCATCATATTCATTTATAGCATAACAATGGTTAAAATTTCGAATGTTTCTCAATTAATTCGAAAACAAAGAAACAGACAAATTAAGAGTTAATTTCCCGGACTTGGATGTTGAAGTGACGTCAGTAAAACTGCCGCTGTAATCGTAGCATCAGTTGTCTCATTCAACGTTTCGATCACGGTAGAAATAATTATAATGTTGACAAAATAAATGGTTTATATTGGCCGTATCGTAATCATGAGCAACTGAATCTTAGTTTATTCAGACTTTGAACGAAAAGACAAAACTGAAGACAAAAAGAATTCTGGGGAAGTTCGGAAGTAAAGCAAGAGATCGAACTTAAAGGTAATTTCTTTTTTGTCCTCTTATAAAATCTTTCCTGGTAAAAGAAAGTCATAACAAAATTTCTGATAGAAATTTCAGTTCTAGTACATGTTGAGGGTGTATATAGGTTTCATATTATGTCCAATATAGTTACCATGTATTATTCTTACCACGGAACCCCTTCACTGCTAAGAATAAATATAGACATGCTGTACTTAAAGGTAATATCATACTTTGATTTTTGTCAAAGAAATGCAGATTCATGGGCAAAAAAATCAAGGACGATACAGTAATAGTCATCTGTGAAAATTTCAGTCCCATACGGTGCCCACTTTTTCACAGTGAAAAACGCCCACTAGTATTTTGAGAATCTTTTCATCGCAAGTTATTTTTGATATTTAAAAGATCAAAATTGTTTTTGGTCATTGGTTTTTACTCTTTTCTGGATAAAAATGCGGCATTTCAGGCAGAAACATTTAACGGTAATTATGTGTCTACCATCACCATCTTTATACCCTGTTAGTTTTAGGTAAATCTGTGAAGATTAGTATGATAGTATATATATATAGGCCTACTTTTAAAGGGGTGGTACAGAACTGGTTTTTGCGACAAAAACCGTTGCTGACAGTGAAAGCACATCATGTAATCCATCATATACCTTTATAACTGACAAACCTGTAGAAGATTGAGGTCAATCAGCCATCTGGGTCAAGAGAAAATAGTGAAAACCCGTTTACACAGTTCAACGATATTATGCGTTCATAATAAAACGCTTATCGAAGCAATTGATTCCAATCGGAAAATAGTTTCATTTATTTCTCAACGAATATGGCATTTCAGACAAAAATATTTCATGGGATGTTGTCTCCTATCATCACCATTATACTGCGTAAGTTTTATGTGAATCTATGATCTTGAAGTGTATTTTGTCTTACCAATTCTGTACCGTCCCTTTAAGAAAGAAAGTTGAGTGAAAAGATAGACCCCACCTTCCAAAACCTTCCATTATTCCTATAACGTTTATATGAGTCAATACCTTATCCCCCAACTCGCTGTTTGTACCACTACTATACTAGACTTGGGGCCAAGTCTTTCTTAGTCCGCGCGGTGATTGTCTCCTTTTTTTCCCGCAACTCTCGCGAAACCGCGCGAGACTCATGGCTACGGCGAGAGTTCAGCTCTCGGCCCGGGACGCATATTTTTTATTTACACCGCAGCCTAGGGTTTTTCGCTGTGGCAGTGCAAATTCATGCTTGAAAAGAGACTACAAGTGGTGTGCTAACCCACGCTTATTACTGTAGCCCTGTAGCTGTAGCGTAATTTACATGTGGATGTACAGTGTACATTTACTGTACTGTACTTTTAGGCCTACAAACATTACATCACGTACCGTGTAAAGGCAATGTGCATACCTGAGTTGTACTGTATATTGCTTTGTACGTTGTGGAGGGACGGAATGAAATGGAAAAGTCACGACAAAACACACGTGAACATTACATGTAAATGTGATGTACTATGTACTGCGACCATTCAGTCCTCCATCGTCAGAGTAACTTGATCTATGCTTGGAGTAATTGGACCCAACAAATAACAGTACGGATGTTAGATAGGCGAAGTGCCAAAGTGTAATTTCTCTGACTCGTACTTTTTTGTCGTAGGCACTCTTTTCGCGGCGTACCGGTTTCTTTTCTGTGATCGTTGTCATTTTCAGCACATCACTGTATTCATAACTCATTTACAAACTAGGCTGACGATTGATACTTGATAATTTTCATTCTCAATTGTATTCAGAGGTGGAGAGCCTCGCAGTATTTAGACGTGTTTGTCAAGTTTCCATTCTTGCATTGTAACTGGCAACACTGTACTGATGGGGGAATGATGCGCGCGTGGCACAACATACAGCTGTAGTCTTTTCTCAAGCATGAATCTACATTGCCACAGCGAAAAACCCTAGGCTGCGGTGTAAATAAAAAATATGCGCCCGGGACCGCTCTAAAAGAAAGACTTGGGAAACCTGTTTTCACTTTGTACACGGCCTATGGGCTCTTTAGCCGAAATCGTACGGACGCGTCTGATTGGCCAATCTTTATTAAATATATGAATATTCATTATGTAGGCCTACGCTACATAGGGCTGATTCACGTTGATTCACGTTGAATACACAACCACAGCCGTCGCACGTATCCAGAGTTTTTCGGAACTAGAGATAGATGCTATGTGTTGCGTCTGGCCAGATGAAAGGGGCTACCTGTACATTTTATAGATGTTGTGGCGCATCCGGGAAGGGTGGGGGGGTGGGGGGGGGGTGTTGGAAGCATGATGGGTATAGGCATGTGCAAATCCTATTATGCGTGGATATCTCAACAATAATGAAAATTCTAAATAACTTCATAGGGCCCTTGGTTTTTTTTGTACGTGTTGGAATTGTGCTTAAAACAAACGTTTACATGGTGTTCTTGAGGTGAAGGATATGCAGGATGGTAAGAATGTGGATAAGATATCCCTCCCCGCCAGAGACCAATAAAAGACAATGACACCATGGACCGTGTGTTGAGTGGCCTGACATAAGAGTAACGTTTATATTTGGGAAAAGTCTGTTGACCTCCGAAGTATTATACAGTATTTAAGATAATTATTATTTTTGTTATCAATGAGGGTCCAAACGTGAAGCATTTGTGGAGGAGTACATGTATGATCCAGCTGGAAGTATACTCCCCTCGCAATGGCGATTGCTTCATTGACATTTAATTATGTATGTCCTCACTCACAAGTGAAGCAAGTATGGGAGCAAGGGAACAACCTCTCGAGAGGAGTATAGGGGGAAGTGTCGTGGCAGTATTGGTATGCCCTTATAGGTACACTCCCCTGGAGAGTGTACCTATAAGGGCAATGTGAACATCAGAATTCTGCACCAGATGCATGCGTATTTACTGTACGTTGTAAATTAATGACCCGAAATTTCCCGATATTTGAGTATCTTTGGCGTTATAAATCAACGTTTTCTCTAAGCATGACACAGGCTGCTAAATTTGGTACGAGATGAACACGTAGGGTAAAATAGCCATGTTACGGACACCTAAGCAATTTTGGATTATTTTGACCTTCTTAATGTTTGTTTCTCTAAACTATTTTCACTTATGAACAACAAAGTGAAGTTATTATATCCAGGTTGATATTTTATGAAAGTTTTTTGTGTCCTTGAAATGAAATTGACTTGAAAAATAACCTTAATTTTAGCCATGATTCGGACACACATGAAAAAATGCTGAAAAAAACATGCCTTGCAAAATAAAATAATACCTCATCAATGCAGTGGGCAAATTCTTAAGTTGCCACCATTTATTTTCCCAAAAAAGTGTCATTTGACTGCTCAGAACTCAAAAAAGAAAATTGGTGCATGGACACATCCAGGACTTATTTTCAGAGTTTTTGAAGGCAATGCCCTGATAAAAACGGGCCATTTCGGCCATATCGTGAAATTGAACTCCATTCCGTCCGTGCGCTCCCGTGCGCACCACTCTAGTGTGTACAAAAGTCAATGGCGTAGATATTAGACTCCAGCCATTGACGAAATGAACGGCAGTCAATGGAGTGGAGTGTAAATTCGGGAGATGCCGGCATTTCTTCTAAAATGGAACATACAAAAGCCACAAAATTATTTTGGCATATTTTTTAGCGATTCTGGGGGCCTGGGTAGCATAAATCAATGGAGTGTCAGAAATCATGGCACATATACCTTGGCTTCTGGACAAGGAAATTTATGCAAGTTCAAATTGGCAACGCAGCTCTCCATAATTTGGACCTTGATGGTATATTGATGAACAGAATATACCAGTTTCATATAAAAAAAATCCTGTTAAATTTAATTAATTTTCTGTGTTTTTAAATAATGCATTTTCTCACAACCCTATTTTTAACAGGGCTCTTAAGTTAAGGATCACACTTTTTTTTAACTTGAGGCTGCACCCCAATTTCCTATCAGAAAATGTGACATTTTATAATAGGAATTGGATCATGTTAAGTATGTGGCACCGTTGTTTAGTCTAATAGGCCCTATCCTAGTGCACCTATCGGAAAGAATTCCACTGATGACCATAATTTGTGCACAACTCTATAGAACCAACAGAGGGCGTTTTGAGCAAACTGGCTTTGTACAGTTTGTAGGTAAAAGAACCCTGTAAAACTCACTTTTCAGATATTCTACGCAAGTTTTCCACACCTGAAATTGAGGTTTATCATAATTTGTATCCAATAAGTTAAACTCTTGGAGGATATAATCCTTTTTCCGTAATGGTGATCAGTGGAATTCTTTCCCATTTGCATTTGCACATTTCCGAGCATCCGAATGCTTCCGAAAACGTTGCTTCCGAAGACCTGCCGAAGATGACGTTCGTCGTGACGTCACAGGTCATTTAAATAAAGTAATAAAATCCACTTTTTGGCTCAGGTATATACTGTTTCGTATGTTTTTCAGCGTTTCCAACCCTCTTGAAACCATTCTAAGGCGTTCCATGCGATACAATGTCAAAATGTTGACTACAACATACATATCTGGGGCATTTTTGGTCATTACCGGATTTTTTTCTACGAAAGTAATTAAGAGTGTTCCGATAAAGCCCTAGTCGTGTGCAGCGCCACCTACCGGTGGTTCCGGGAACATTGCGTCTAGCTATATAGCTGCAGTATGACCTTGATAATGAGACTTCTAACTCGTGGGTCGTGAAATTAATATGTGCATGTTTGTTTTTATCTTCTTTGTGCATATTAGGAATATCTTATAAGTCCGTCTTACTAACTGTAGCTATAGTGTAGACCTACGTACATGTACATCAGGTACATGTTAAAGTACACACTTGCTAAAAAAAATTATTGACATTTACCGTAGGTATTATTCATTTCCATGAACTAATGCACGTATGTTAAACTAATAGATTAAGTTCCAGCTTAATACAAAATTATTTATTAAATCATTCAACTTATGAAGTAATTGAACAAAAACCATAATTTGAAAATGCTGTCCAATGTAAGTAGTAAGTACACCACTGCTGCCTTATTTGAAATTGTATACACCCTCAAATAAAATGGACTCGTCTTAACGGCCGTCTCTACGGCAACCTTAATGCAAAGCACGCCCATACGTGAATAAATGAATATGCGTCTAAAACAGGTTTCCCAAGTCTTTCTTTTTGAGCGGTCCCAGGCCGAGAGCTGATCTCTCGCCGTAGCCATGAGTCTCGCGCGGTTTCGCGAGAGTTGCGGGAAAAAAAAGAGACAATCACCGCGCGGACTAAGAAAGACTTGGCCCCAAGTCTACTACTATACACTTACCATCACTGCTCTGCTGTATCTCACTTAATCCACCGAGAATGACCTGTTTGCTCTCTGGGAAATTCGATATCTGAGCGATTCCTATACCCGTCTTCTGCCCCACGGTAGAAGGTGGAAGCTGCTGACAGAATGCTACAGTGTATTCACAGCTGTAATATTCATCATTATACGAGTCAATGCACGATCCTACATCGGTAAACGTCCAGTAGTCAGCACTGAAAAGCAATTACAGTTTGGGGTTCAATGTCATATGGATAACTTATTATAGATACCGGGTCTAGAGGGGGGGTGCAACCTCGACCCTTTAACTACAGACCAATGTTATTATTTATATCAGTAAAAATTGCACCCTTTAAAGGTGTAATACATGATTGATAAAGGTCACATAGCACCACTCACACTTTGTCTCATCCAGCATGGACATGAAATAAGAAACCTGTGAAAATTCACGAGGAAATAGCGAAAACCCGACTCAATTTGTCTTATAATAAAAAAGAATAGTTTTGATCTTATCCCAAAATCAAAACTGTTTCTGGTGTTGTTTTACTAATTTCTGGATAAATACACCATTTCAGGCGGACACATTTTAACGGTATGTTTCTACCAGTACCATCTTCATACCATGAAAGTTATACGTAAATCTGTGAACATTTCTGTTTGGGTACGTTACCAATCCTGTACTTACATTTAACCAAAATATTAATTCCGGTAATTTTTCTTACCATTTTCACACCCTCGATTTGATTGGTTACCGTGATATTTTATGTCCTATAATTTCTGTTTAGTAAACGAAAAATTAATTTGAGGCCGTGCCCAAATTCATACTAGCCATTACACATCCTTCGAAAAGTTTGTCACCTTCTTCGTGATTTCACAGAGATGAATTTTTTTTTTTTCAACCCCGTTTCATGAATGCTAGATTCGCCCCTGATTGGCTAAGTTAAAAGTGACGGCCAAACAGATAAAGTTGGACTGATGGACTGAGTTTCGTGTTGTGATTTTTCTTTTCAAGAGAAAAAGCCAATTCCTTTTCTATTCGCAAAAGAGATTAAACGAAAACCGCTCTCGGACCAGCATATTTTATATTTCTATTAGTGTGACAGTTTATACTCACCTTTTTAAATGGCTCAAGTCGAAATCACCGGACTGGGTACATAGATGCCCAACTGTGGGGGGAATGGGTCCGATGGTATGTACCGTGTGAGTCGGCGAAGGTACCGGTAATGTAGCAATGGTGTAAGGCTTTGAGGAATGGGCCTTGGTTACACTAGTGGAGGGAGCTAAAGTGTTGTCAGTGACATTAGCATCTATCCATACAGCCTCTTCACATATGACATACCAAGGGAGACTTAACGACAACAAGAAAGAGAGGAAAACTGATATGACAGTAACTGTATTCCCCAAATGAGTGTACTTACACCCCATGGCCGCCATGTTGCTTTTGGTTTTAGGGTCTTTTGTTTAGTCTTGCTTCGATCATGTGCTTGTCAAAGGACTTTGACTTTGCAACCGAAATGGTAATCTTTTGTAGTTTGGGTATCAACCATCTGAGTGTCAATATTTTGTTTTTGACCTTTAATCTGCGATAGAACTCTATGTGTCATATTATTCTATGCCATTGATTAGGCCTATGGAGGTGAAAGAGAGATAATATCGTACATAGCAAATAATTACTTACTTATTCAGTGAGTGATGTAAAGGCCTTTTCACACGATGCTAAAAAACTGTCAACCAATGAGAAATTCAAATTCTGTCATGGGTCTGGATCTCGGTCAAAATCTCTCAAGGATTCACCAGGGGCGTCGGTCACTCTCAAGCTTTAGTATCCTTTCACACGATTACACTTTTGTAAGATTTCGCAACCATGAGAATTTCCTCAATGATTGAGAGGTTTTTTGCGTCGCATGAAAGGGCCTAAATACGATCCGAGTCTGGCGAGTTTCCATTTTAGCATTCATTTGTGCACTTTTGTTGGCACATGCAATTTTACATTTTACAAGAGTTCAAAGAGTGGGAAAAACTAAACCAAACTCCCTAAAAGTGCATATTAAGAAGAGTTCTCTGTTGTGTGTGGACAATAATTATGCTCTATTTTGGCTAACTGTAGCACGGAATTAAACATTACACGACTTGACTTTTCCTGTGCATGACCTCACGTGACCTGTCCGGAAATAGCCGACAGTCAACGTTACTTTCCGATTTGGACGAACACGAGTTCGTAATGTTTCGGAATTTTACCACCTTCGATAAAGATCCTGCTGGGATCGAAACGCGTCAGGCACTCCCAACTCTAAGAATTTTCCGTAAAAAGAATTGACAGACAATAGTCGGGAGATTCTTGGGTCTGGGAACCAGACAAGGAAATTATCAATGGTCGTTTTTGTTGTTGGGGCGAGCTAAAACGAGTTGCTTTCATTGTTACTTCGTTTCGTAGCTGAATTGCTCCTTATTTGAATTGTTTCTTTGTTTCTTTCAAAGGTGAAAAGAGGCAAGTTTTAACCTGAGTGAAGGCACCGAGAGTGAAACATCTAGAGCAACATCTGGGGCCAATTTCACGAATAACTAAGTTTGAATTCATCTTAATTGCTAAGCAACATGTGTTTCCTGAAAGACTCATGTCTATACACGTAATGATGCTGCTGACCTTGTACAGGTTTTCTCCTGATAACTTATAAAAGCGATTTTGTCCCTGTGGTTATTTGACTTTTTTTTTTTTTTTTCTTTTTCTACACATTGTCGGACGTATCCCATCCCATGGGATGTGTAGCGATGCGCAGGACCCTTGGTCACGTGTCAATACGCCGTCAATCCCATGACAACTGGTTCCTTCTGCTGCATACACTTGAAAGCCCTGTGGATATCGGTCCACTCTTCTCTTCTGTTCATTTCTGCTTTAAGTTCCTTGATGTAGGCTCTATGCTGATTCCATAACTTATCTGATCATTGCATTTCCTGAAAACTGGAAAACAGTATTTTCACTTTGAAAATTGCTTAAGATTTTGTGATGTCGTCATCCCGTGATAAATTATCTCAGGATGTCGTCATCTTGATTTTATGATGTCGTCATTCTGTGATAAATTATTTCTGGATGACGTCATCTTGATTTTATGATGTCGTCATTCTGTGATAAATTATGTCAGGATGTCGTCATCCCCGTGATAAATTATCTCAGTATGTCGTCATCTTGTGCGGTGAGTGTTTGAGCTTGTCGTCTTCAAGACAGCCTGTTGGGAAAAACATCTCAGTATTTCCTGATCATCACACCCAAGGTGAGTCATTCCCATCCTGTGGATTGAATTCAGTTTCATTGGAATTCCCTGTACATGTATGGTACATTTATTTACAATCTTGAGTATTCATGAAAGCCGTAGGCCTATTGTTTGAAAACGATAAGATCTTTAGTTTGTCAGCTTTTCGCTGAGAGAACATGGAAATGGGGAATGATCCTGTGTTAAAAAACCAATCATATTGTCAGACCCACTCTCGGTTTGGATAAGGCTTCTAACTAAAACAACTCTTGCTTTCTGTTTGATTTCATAGTTGCTTCTGAACTTGAGTTATGGTCCCAAGATGACTGTCATCTGTGTGTACAATGCAGTGCTGTGAGACTCAAGTCCGGTCTCCCCCTCGAATGGACTGGACTCGGATTCGGTATCGGACTCGAATGGTCTGGACTCGGACTCGGACTCGGGCTGACCGAATTCTGACACAGCAATGGTACAATGGTCATTGCCTCATTGGATGAAGCCTTACAACAAATGGAACCCTAGAGGCTTTCTGCAGGAGGCGTAGGCGATTGGTTGTACAGTGAGAGGGGCGTACAGTAACCTGTTAGTTGCATCTAAAGTGAAGACCTTCTGGAAGACATTGCCAACTGATTGCCCAGCATCTGGAACTTCAGGAAACATGGATGTCTTTACGTCCAACTGTATGCGAGAGAAGCTGGCAATTGATGAGCCAGTGTCTAAGATCTTTCTTCAGATGCCAGTGATGCAACACATGAAAGCAAAACCTTGTCATCACAAATGTTTGCAGTTGATTGTCCAAGCACAAAAATGACACTCTATGACTGGTTTCAGGAGTTGACGGCAGGCAAAAGTGAGCCAAAGAAACTTAAAGGAGACTTTTGTCTTGCCTTGCCCACCCATCCTGCATCATTGTTTGAGATATTCCTTTATTTCTATAGATAATGTTTTCTTGAAGGAAATCAAGCTGAAGGTAGCAATGGAGATTCCACATCATGAAGGAAATATCAAGAGGTCCATTTAATTGTTTCTTACTTCTATTTAACTAGTCATTATCAGTGACACCTGTTAATTGTTTTATGCTGCTGGATAATTTCTTAGTAGCACCATTCTTGCCTGGTATGGGACTATGTTACTATATTTTACCGAGTGGATGATGAAAATTCAGGGTTGAAAAGCTGACCTTAAATTTGTTTAAGACACTGAGAACCTGACCTTAAATTTGTTTAAGACACTGGATATTTTGCTAGCAACCAACCAGTGGCTTAAAGTGACCTGTAGTACCACAAGACTAGAGATCTAGAAATGAGTACATCGACTGCATAGTCTCACAATTTGCAAAAAGGCTCAAGATATGCCAGTTTTGCTTTTATTAAGGGCTGATATTTTGATCCAGAATGATAGTTTCCTTATAGATTTGTCATTTGTCAACACTGGGAGACTTTGGAGAACCGGTCTTTAAGTCAACAGCGCGCGCGCATGCTCACAATTGCTGAATCATGGTTTGCGCGTGCGCTGTTGACTCAAGACCGGTTCTCCAAAGTCTCCCATTAAATTAAAGAATGTAAGATTGAAGTAGGATTATTGCAAGAAATGTGAATTCGTCTATTAATGTGTAATTTGATACCCCGAAAATTTCATAATTTTGTGAAGAAACGAGAAAATCACGCGAAACCAAATGAAAGATTTTAATGAATGAAAATTTAATCTTCATCTTAAGTGCAATATTTATGTTTACTACTGATTAAATGGAACATTTGAAACGAATCTTAATTCGAATTCAGTCAAAACGAAAAAACAACAGCCATGCCTCTTTTACGTATACACGTTTACAACACTGTTACAAACAAATTGTTTTTGTTCGTTTTCTCCTTCATTTCACTAATTCTTCAATTCTTCAAATCTTCACCATACTCCCTCTAGAATCACTCAGGATGGTTGTAGTATTTCGTTTGTCTATTCGTAAAGTAAGAATCCACTGAATGTACCGTAGTGGTGGCCATACACGTTCCCGCGAACTTGCAGATACACCTCGTCCTCATCTTGGAGGACAACCAACGCACTACTAGATAACTGTTCGTACGCATTTTGTATGGAACTGTGGGCTCTGGCAAGATTGTCGTCATTTCTTCTAAGATATACATTGAGGTGATAACCTAAATTCTTGTTCAGAGAGAACATAAAGACGTAGGTGCCCGGGATACTACATGTAAAGGTACCCGTCTCAAGACTGATGTTGGTACCCGGCGCAAGTGCCAATGTACGACTGAAAGGCATACGGGACCCGCTACTAGACTCGAAATGTGACGTGCGCTGCATTGAAAAAGCTACTCGGTGATTGGTGTGTGCTTCCCCTCGGTTCCCCTTCTCACCCTTCAGACCAATTCCCCCAGTTGCTCCAGCTAATCCTGGTGGACCACGTGGACCCATCCTTCCGGGCACGCCCATGCCATCTTCCCCTTTAGGTCCAGGGTTCCCGGGCTCTCCTTGCTCACCCACGGCTCCAGTCTCCCCTCGGTCACCTTTGGGCCCTGGTAGACGAATTCCCCCAGTTGCTCCAGCTAATCCTGGTGGACCGCGTGGACCCATCTTTCCGGGCACGCCCATGCCATCTTCCCCTTTAGGTCCAGGGTTCCCAGGCTCTCCTTGCTCACCCACAGCTCCAGTCTCCCCTCTGTCACCTTTGGGCCCTGGAAGACCAATTTCACCCTTTGGACCCAGTGGTCCATAGGGTCCTGGTTGGCCTGGTATACCGGGGATGCCTGGTATTGCAGCAGGTCCCTGGCAACACATTTGACCACACTCTGGAGCAGCAGGATTCATACCACTATCTGTCAGAACAGTGTCGGTAATAGCAGCTTGTAGCTTGAGTAAATCGCTCGTCAGGATGGAGACAACGAGGAGAAATGTCATTCGCTTACGCATCTAAATTTGAAGGGAAAGGTGAAAAGCAAAGCCCTGGGTTAGGGAAGATATGGACACCAACAAATAAGTTACAAAAACGAAGGCAATCAAAGGGTATATCCAGTGGCAGATGGCGAGTGTTGACCCCCCGCCTCGTATGTTCAGCCGCATACATTTTTTTTTTACTAATTATATCACTAAAATGGAGAGAGAGAGACAAAAATTGGTCATCACCTATTAAAAAAACGATTGTCACAGCCAAATCGTTAATTGATTCATATCATTGTCAATCAACTTGAGTCAAGTATAATTTTGAAATGAAAATGAATCAGCATATGAAATCGTTTTGTCCATACTGTTGTCCTCAGTATGAGTGTAAAGAAAGGATTTCATATCTGGTCCTTTTTGCAGAGTTTCCACCCGAGTAGGTCTCTACAATATACCACCAGAGTGCGCTATTATATTTGATAATGCAGAAGTAACAGCAGTGCTCAGTGTCTTATGCGTGCCGACCTCATTAAAGGTAGTATCATACTTTGGTAAGAAACCAAAACAGAAATGTTCACAGATTTACATATAACTTACAGGGTATGAAGATGGTGGTGGTAGAAACATACCGTTAAAATGTTTCGGCCTGAAATGGTGTATTTATCCAGAAACGAGTAAAACAACGACCGAAAATCTTTTTGATCTTTTAAAAGATCAAAAATAAAAGAGAAAACACTTAAGAAATACTGTGGCCGTTTTTCAATGTTTTCTCAAAAAGTGGGCACCGTATAGGACTGAAATTTTCACAGATGACTGTTACTGTACCTGTCTTGATATTTTTGCCCACTATGAATTTGTATTTCTAAAACCAAAGTATGATAATACCTTTAATCATGTTCAGTACTGGGAAGCTCAGTGGTTAAAGATCCACTGTAATGTCTTGAGTGATATCTGAGATTGAGATTTGAAAACCAGTAGCATAGCCTGGGGACCAACTGCCCCCCCCCCCCGCCCCGCACGATTTAAATTGGGACGAAAAAGCAAAAAATGGGGACGCGTATAAAAGGGAATTAGGAAGGGGGGGCAAGGAGAAAAAGAAGGGGAAAAATTGGGAAGATACTGACGTCAATTTCTTATTAACAATTCCACCCCCTTATTCCAAAGAAATATTATTCCATGAAATACGGACAAATTGTGGGTGTACTGACCTTAGCCTACATTCCAAGTAAGTAACTAACCAAATTTTATCAACGAGCCAACTGGCCACATCTGGTGTATGAATCACTGGCCACTACACGTACCTTTCTGGGAACTTAAAGGTGTTCACAAAACCACAACCTTGTTACAATATCATTATATACTGAAGAGAAGTCGGTATTTTTCTTAATTGCATAATAGGGAGACAGGTTAGCATCTGAAAGTTACCATTTGGAAGACACCAGTCAATAGGGAGACATTTTGTTGTCTCCTCAAAAATATTTCTAAATCTTAAAGACATATTTTTAATGTCCATATTTTGATAGAAGACAGAGAATGCTCTCAATATTAACATATTTCAATTTCAAGTTCATTGGTTTGGATGATGTTTAGAAAAAGGTAAGTTAAGTCGTGTGCACGTCCCTAAGGGAATGTCTCCCTAAGTATCCATTATCGGTAATTATTATTACAGTATTATTATCATTATTATTAGCAATTGTTGGTAGTATTGTTAAAATTTCTCAAAGAACGCTTATAAATTACTTCAAATTTCTCAAGATTGGTTGGCTATGAGCTCCAGACGATGAGTTGGTTGGTTGAATTTGAACGATCTTCCTTTTTGCAAGACAGTTAATTCATCTAAGTTTGTTTGAAATGCATTTGCCCCAGACAATATTACAATATAAAACGTCCGGGAGTTGGCAGTCAGGAGTAATGAATTTTAAAATCTTTCGAGAGGAACAATATATTCAAGTCTATTAAAGGTATAATACATGATTGTAAAGGTCACAGAGCAACACTCACACTTCGTCTGATCCAGCATGAAATAAAAAGCCTGTGAACATTTGAGCTCAATCAGGAATCTGAGTCACGAGAAAATATAAAAAACACGACTTATGTTTTTTATGAAACATAAATAATGGTTCTGATCTTACCCCAAGATCAAAACTTTTTTCGGTCTTTGTTTTCCAAATTTCAGGAAAACAAAGCGTTTCAAGCGGAAATATTTTAACAGTATGTTTCTACCAGCACCATCTTTATACCCTGAAAGTTATACGTCAATCTGTGAACACTTCTGTCTGAGTATGTTACCAATTCCTGTACTGAACCTTTAATAACTCCGATAATCTTAGGAACATAACACGCTACTTCTTCGATGTGATACTTCAATGTTATTTTTCATTAATAACTACAATGGGGACGAAAAAGCAAAAAAAGGGGACGCGAATAAAAGGGAATTAGGAAGGGGGGCAAGGAGAAAAAGAAGGAAAAACATTGGGAAGATACTGACGTCAATTTCTTATTAACAATTCCACCCCCTTATTCCAAAGAAATATTATTCCATGAAATAAGGACAAATTGTGGGTGTACTGACCTTAGCCTACATTCCAAGTAAGTAACTAACCAAATTTTATCAACGAGCCAACTGGCCACATCTGGTGTATGAATCACTGGCCACTACACGTACCGTTCTGGGAACTTAAAGGTGTTCACAAAACCTCAACCTTGTTTCAATATCATTATATACTGAAGAGAAGTCGGTATTTTTCTTAATTGCATAATAGGGAGACAGGTTAGCATCTGAAAGTTACCATTTGGAAGACACCAGTCAATAGGGAGACATTTTGTTGTCTCCTCAAAAATATTTCTACATCTTAAAGACATATTTTTATTGTCCATATTTTGATAGAAGACAGAGAATGCTCTCAATATTAACATATTTCAATTTCAAGTTCATTGGTTTGGATGATGTTTAGAAAAAGGTAAGTTAAGTCGTGTGCACGTCCCTAAGGGAATGTCTCCCTAAGTATCCATTATCGGTAATTATTATTACAGTATTATTATTATCATTATTAGCAATTTTTGGTAGTATTGTTAAAATTTTTCGAAGAACGCTTATAAATTACTTCAAATTTCTCAAGATTGGTTGGCTATGAGCTCCAGACGATGAGTTGGTTATAATTTGAACGATCTTCCTTTTTGCAAGACAGTTAATTCATCTAAGTTTGTTTGAAATGCATTTGCCCCAGACAATATTACAATATAAAACGTCCGGGAGTTGGCAGTCAGGAGTAATGAATTTTAAAATCTTTCGAGAGGAACAATATATTCAAGTCTATTAAAGGTATAATACATGACTGTAAAGGTCACAGAAGAACACTCACACTTTGTCTGATCCAGCATGAAATAAAAAGCCTGTGAACATTTGAGCTCAATCAGGAATCTGAGTCACGAGAAAATATAAAAAACACGACTTATGTTTTTTATGAAACATAAATAATGGTTCTGATCTTACCCCAAGATCAAAACTTTTTTCGGTCTTTGTTTTCCAAATTTCAGGAAAAGAAAGCGTTTCAAGCGGAAATATTTTAACAGTATGTTTCTACCAGCACCATCTTTATACCCTGAAAGTTATACGTCAATCTGTGAACACTTCTGTCTGAGTATGTTACCAATTCCCGTACTGAACCTTTAATAACTCCGATAATCTTAGGAACATAACACGCTACTTCTTCGATGTGATACTTCAATGTTATTTTTCATTAATAACTACAATGGGGACGAAAAAGCAAAAAAAGGGGACGCGAATAAAAGGGAATTAGGAAGGGGGGGGCAAGGAGAAAAAGAAGGAAAAACATTGGGAAGATACTGACGTCAATTTCTTATTAACAATTCCACCCCCTTATTCCAAAGAAATATTATTCCATGAAATAAGGACAAATTGTGGGTGTACTGACCTTAGCCTACATTCCAAGTAAGTAACTAACCAAGTTTTATCAACGAGCCAACTGGCCACATCTGGTGTATGAATCACTGGCCACTACACGTACCTTTCTGGGAACTTAAAGGTGTTCACAAAACCTCAACTTTGTTACAATATCATTATATACTGAAGAGAAGACGGTATTTTTCTTAATTGCATAATAGGGAGACAGGTTAGCATCTGAAAGTTAACATTGGGGAGACACCAGTCAATAGGGAGACATTTTGTTGTCTCCCAAAAAATATTTCTACATCTTAAAGACATATTTTTAATGTCCATATTTTGATAGAAGACAGAGAATGCTCTCAATATGAACATATTTCAATTTCAAGTTCATTGGTTTGGATGATGTTTAGAAAAAGGTAAGTTAAGTCGTGTGCACGTCCCTAAGGGAATGTCTCCCTAAGTACCCATTATCGGTAATTATTATTACAGTATTATTATCATTATTATTAGCAATTTTTGGTAGTATTGTTAAAATTTCTCAAAGAACGCTTATAAATTACTTCAAATTTCTCAAGATTGGTTGGCTATGAGCTCCAGACGATGAGTTGGTTGGTTGAATTTGAACGATCTTCCTTTTTGAAAGACAGTTAATTCATCTAAGTTTGTTTGAAATGCATTTGCCCCAGACAATATTACAATATAAAACGTCCGGGAGTTGGCAGTCAGGAGTAATGAATTTTAAAATCTTTCGAGAGGAACAATATATTCAAGTCTATTAAAGGTATAATACATGACTGTAAAGGTCACAGAAGAACACTCACACTTTGTCTGATCCAGCATGAAATAAAAAGCCTGTGAACATTTGAGCTCAATCAGGAATCTGAGTCACGAGAAAATATAAAAAACACGACTTATGTTTTTTATGAAACATAAATAATGGTTCTGATCTTACCCCAAGATCAAAACTTTTTTCGGTCTTTGTTTTCCAAATTTCAGGAAAAGAAAGCGTTTCAAGCGGAAATATTTTAACAGTATGTTTCTACCAGCACCATCTTTATACCCTGAAAGTTATACGTCAATCTGTGAACACTTCTGTCTGAGTATGTTACCAATTCCTGTACTGAACCTTTAATAACTCCGATAATCTTAGGAACATAACACGCTACTTCTTCGATGTGATACTTCAATGTTATTTTTCATTAATAACTACAATGGGGACGAAAAAGCAAAAAAGGGGACGCGAATAAAAGGGAATTAGGAAGGGGGGGCAAGGAGAAAAAGAAGGAAAAACATTGGGAAGATACTGACGTCAATTTCTTATTAACAATTCCACCCCCTTATTCCAAAGAAATATTATTCCATGAAATAAGGACAAATTGTGGGTGTACTGACCTTAGCCTACATTCCAAGTAAGTAACTAACCAAATTTTATCAACGAGCCAACTGGCCACATCTGGTGTATGAATCACTGGCCACTACACGTACCTTTCTGGGAACTTAAAGGTGTTCACAAAACCTCAACCTTGTTACAATATCATTATATACTTATTATTACAGTATTATTATTATAATTATTAGCAATTTTTGGTAGTATTGTTAAAATTCCTCAAAGAACGCTTATAAATTACTTCAAATTTCTCAAGATTGGTTGGCTATGAGCTCCAGACTATGAGTTGGTTATAATTTGAACGATCTTTCTTTTTGCAAGACAGTTAATTCATCTAAGTTTGTTTGAAATGCATTTGCCCCAGATAACATTACAATATAAAACGTCCGGGAGTATGGCAGTCAGGAGTAATGAATTTTAAAATCTTTCGAGAGGAACAATATATTCAAGTCTATTAAAGGTATAATACATGATTGTAAAGGTCACAGAGCAACACTCACACTTTGTCTGATCCAGCATGAAATAAAACGCCTGTGAACATTTGAGCTCAATCAGGAATCTGAGTCACGAGAAAATATAAAAACACGACTTGTGTTTTTTATGAAACATAAATAATATTATGGTTCTGATCAAAACTTTTTTCGGTCTTTGTTTTCCAAATTTCAGGAAAAGAAAGCATTTCAAGCGGAAATATTTTAACAGTATGTTTCTACCAGCACCATCTTCATATAGTGAAAGTTATACGTCAATCTGTGAACACTTCTGTCTGAGTATGTTACCAATTCCTGTACTGACCCTTTAATAACTCCGATAATCTTAGGAACATAACACGCTACTTCATCGACGTGATACTTCAATGTTATTTTTCATTAATAACTACAACCACAAACTTATACACTTCTTAGTAATTCTTTTAAAAAATACAAGTAATAAGCTGCTGTAAACTGCTCGTCAACCAAAATAATGACCTGAAAAAAACTAAAATGCTGAGAAATAGGATGAACTATACGTTTGGATCCTAGCAGGATCTTTCCCAGAGGCTAAATAACAAGAGGATAAGAACGAGCATGTTCTTGTCCTCTTGTCATTTTAGCCTCTGTCAAAGTTCCTTCTACGATCCTAACATCAAGCCCTCCTAAGTCCCAAGTCTTGTTGAGAAATATTGTATCTCGTACAATATTAAGATTTGACGGATTACCGTCTCGTTTTTGATTAGTAAATCTGTAGGCTGATATTGAGCCATTGACTTGTTTCAAACTTGAAGAGCACTTACTTTGCTAGAAATTGTCTTTCTTGATAATTGTACTCTCTCTCAATCACCCTCTCTTTGTAGAATGATCTGCAAAGGTGAGATGGGATGTTTCTTGTGGACCAGGGAGCGGCCGCCTCAGCTTTTAAACTCACCACTGATTTCCTGAGCAGTGATCGAGTTAATTTGGCAGTGTGTGATTGGTCAGCCAGCGCTGTCAATCAAATATCGCGTACAGTAATCACATACACATTAGAACAGTGACTTGTATTTCACTGACAGATCATAATATTCACGTTTATATACGAAGCAAGTGCATCCGCCAGTGACTTGCAGGTCATTACCATAATTTAAGTATGGCATAATACATCCACCAGTTACTTGATTGACAGATGATAATGAATATGCATTAAGCAGTGCATATAACGGTGGTTTTGATTGGTTGGCATTTATAGACACACGTTAACTCAGTCCATGCACGCTTTGAGTTGTACTCAATACACTTGTCGTGATAAGGAAATAGACAATGTATAAAGCAACTGTAGATCCATACACCATTGCATGCAAACTAAACATTGTAACCAATTTGTAGTGTATTCTGCGAAAGTTACCATTTGCAAATTCAAATTTGTTTGGTTTGAAGTCGCCTACATCGATTGGGTTCGTGCAATATTTATCGAGTAATTATGAAAAGGTATCAACCAATTAACCTGGGGGCAGTGGCGTCACCAGACTTTTGAGTCTGGGGGCACAAGGGGGGCACTAGCAATTGTTTGGGGGGCAAACTTTTTATATATTATATATTTTTTTCACCAACCCAAATTTCAAATGGGGGGGGGGGGCACGAGGGGGGGCACGAGGTTTTCCAGGGGGGCACGTGCCCCCCCCCCCCCCCCCCCCCTGGCCCCCCTTGGCGACGCCACTGCCTGGGGGTTTTGTGGTTCAACCTTTTGACTCGATATATTTCCGCTTTAAAACTCGTTTCATTATGCCTAGAAGGTGGAAGGCTTCCTGAAAAGATTGTTTGTCGGTTTTGGAAAGTTGGAGTTTTCCTCTGGGTAATAAGCAAACTTTTTCATCGGCAAACTTATTGAAAATCAAAAGGCATTGAAGTGATTAAGATTAAAAGTACAATGTTCAGTTTTGTTGCAAAACCTGAGAGACTCCTGTGGTGGGCGGTGACACTGTAAAGTTTCAGGGTTTGACATTGTGCTCCTTGGAAGCTTATTGTATCTTATGTACAAAATGGCGGCGCTATCGGTAGCGCTTAGCCATTTCCGTGATAGCGCCACCACTCCAGTATGACGGGCGGAAAAGGAAAGAAACTGTAAAACCTATCATATGCATGAGATAAACATCCAGTATGATATTAATCGTCTGTGAGTTCAGCCGGACGCGGCCCAAAATATAGGCCTATACCACCAAAGTTGTAATGCGAGACATACAATTTTAACCCATAACCTTCACGTTATAACTCAAAATAATGCCCTTACTAAAAGTCCTAACACAAGCCCCAATATTCTAACCAAATCCCAAAATTTAAATCTGAGCGATATTACTAGTTTCGCTGCCCTTCCATCACATCCCTGGCATATAGCCATTACCCTGCCCACAGCCCCAGCCTTACACGTCCAGTGCCAAATCCTTAATGATCACATCCCTAACCCTAGCCATAACCCTGCCCACAGCCCCAGCCTTACACGTCCAGTGCCAAATCCTTAATGATCACATCCCTAGCTCTAGCCCTAGCCATAACCCTACCCACAGCCCCAGCCTTACACGTCCAGTGCCAAATCCTTAATGATCACATCCCTAGCCCTAGCCCTAGCCATAACCCTGCCCACAGCCCCAGCCTTACACGTCCAGTGCCAAATCCTTAATGATCACATCCCTAGCTCTAGCCCTAGCCATAACCCTACCCACAGCCCCAGCCTTACACGTCCAGTGCCAAATCCTTAATGATCACATCCCTAGCCCTAGCCCTAGCCATAACCCTGCCCACAGCCCCAGCCTTACACGTCCAGTGCCAAATCCTTAATGATCACATCCCTAGCCCTAGCCATAACCCTGCCCACAGCCCCAGCCTTACACGTCCAGTACCCAAATCCTCAACGATAACATCCTAGCTCTATAATCGAATTCATTCATTCCTAAAAGCATCATAAACCATGTGTTCCGTGAAAATGTTAGATGATGTTCATGGTATATGACCGTACGGTCGGCAAAGGAAGGGTTTAACTCCTTATGAATTGATAAGGCTTCAGTGTAATGTAGTTGATATCGTGGCCTTTTTTCATGTTCTGCACCAGGGATTTAACAAACTGTTTCACATGTTTTCGTCAAAAAGACGTCACCTAACGCGTAAAGCTTTTCAGCATTTCCAATAATCCCCGCCCACGCGCTGACAACCCGAGCCCCACCCTTCCCCCTTTTAGAGATGAAATGATACTCGCAAGGACAGCCAAATTGACTAAAATGAATCATACATTTTGTTTTCCCCCATAAAAGTTCACCAAAAGTCTCAATATGAATGCAAGGGCAGAAATATTGCACGGGAAAGCCAAACCTGTCCCGATCCACGCCAACCTTGCCTTTCCACAGCTTTCCCATATCAACTGATCACCTCTTGTTGATTAATTGAATAATTTATAATTGTGAGGGCATCATTTCATCAAAAGGAGGTAGGCCTATGTAACTTTACGAAGGAATGTTGGGATAAAAGGTCTGACTTTCCCATGGAGTGTACATAATGTCATGCAGGGTCGTTTGTATACATTTGCATAGGTATCATTAGGTCAATGCCCCATACACTTCCTCTTGCCTGCCGTAGACAAACGCATTAAAATGTTCAGTTATGTTTTCACGAAATTCTCTACATTTAAGCCTAAAATTTGATTACAGAAACTATCTGTGCTTATAGGATGCACCACACGAAATAGGCCAATACCAACATAATAATCATCAATTGTTTACCCTCAACTATGATTGAATTATAATTGATAGGGGTCGTGTAGCCTTGTATTGTGTAATTATGACAAGTTACATACCCTGGGGTTCTGTACTTCAACCCTTTGACTGGCTGTTTGGGTTGTGTGACTGTGGCCGTTGACTGGCTGTTTGGGCTGTGTGACTGTGGCCGTTGACTGGCTGTTTGGGCTGTGTGACTGTGGCCGTTGACTGGCTGTTTGGGCTGTGTGACTGTGGCCGTTGACTGGCTGTTTGGGCTGTGTGACTGTGGTCGTTGACTGGCTGTTTGGGCTGTGTGACTGTGGCCGTTAACTGGCTGTTTGGGCTGTGTGACTGTGGCCGTTGACTGGCTGTTTGGGCTGTGTGACTGTGGTCGTTGACTGGCTGTTTGGGCTGTGTGACTGTGGCCGTTGACTGGCTGTTTGGGCTGTGTGACTGTGGCCGTTGACTGGCTGTTTGGGCTGTGTGACTGTGGCCGTTGACTGGCTGTTTGGGCTGTGTGACTGTGGCCGTTGACTGGCTGTTTGGGCTGTGTGACCGTGGCCGATGACTGGCTGTTTGGGCTGTGTGACTGTGGCCGATGACTGGCTGTTTGGGCTGTGTGACTGTGGCAGTTGACTGGCTGTTTGGGCTGTGTGACTGTGGCCGCTCTTTCTGGTGATCCCTGGCTGTCCTAGGTTGTGATGACGGTGGCGTCTGTGAGTTTCAGAGACGTGTGTGAGTTCCTGACAGCGATGAAACCCCGGTTGAGAGGCGGTGACAGCGCTAGACTCCCCATTCTCCAGCCCCGAGTCCAATGGAGCGGCTGTTTTTAAACTCCAGTGTATTTAATGATATTGGCCAAATATAGAATTTATTTATACCATCTTATTATTTAACTTCAGATAGATCGTGTCATTTATACTTTGTTCAAGTTGAGTTTGAAAATAAATAACATTGTTTGATTTTCTATTAGCATACATGCATCTGCTTGACACTGTGCTGTTTTGTCTGTATTGGTTTCCCCTCATTAGGGCGCCCCTTTTTATTACTGTGGTTCTCATTTCTTGTTCACCTTGAGGGAGGGTCGGTCGGTCGGACAAAAAAAGTTTGGTGGAAAAAAATCTGGCTGAATACACAAAAACCTAAAGAAAATTATGAGAAATGTTAATTGTATTAACTGTAATCTCGTTTGAATATGTATTAATTATTTATGTGATAGAAAGTATAAAAATGTAGGCCTGTTGGCAAAATTTGTCTGCATTCTGGACAGGGTCGGCGGCAAAAAAGGTGTTTTTATTCTCCGGTCGGAGCCCAAATATGGGTCGGTCGGAAATGAGAACCACAGTAATAAAAAGGGGCGCCCTTATCAGAGTCATATCCCTTTCTTTCATAGGCTTCTGTCATACGCTTGACTATGGGACTTGAGCCTGAATGCTACAATCGATAACGTTTCCAATACATGTTACTTCAGTACTAGGAAGCTCAGTGGTTAAAGATACATGTACATTATGATGTCTCGGGTGATACCTAAGATTGAGATTGAGTTTGATTAAGAAATCGTACCGGTGCGATTTGGGTCGAGCTTTTTCTGCCTGTGTGGACACGCTACAAAATAATCTCGATTTGGATCACGACGCAAATAATCGCGCTCTTTGGTATGTGTGAACGCACCTTACGTTTCGCCGAGTTGATGATGAAAATTCAGGGTTTATAGGAAGCTGACTATGAATTTGTTTAAGACACTGGATATTTTGCTAGCAACCAACCAGTGGCTTAAAGTGACCTGTAGTACCACAAGACAAACATTAAATTTAGAAATAAACACATCAACTGCATATTCACAGAATTGATTAGAATTTGCAAAATGTCTCAATGTAAAATGCCAGTTCAGCCCCCACGTACTGCCTATGAATTCTTCCTGTGTTGTTTAGTTTTGGATAATAACAATAATTCTTCACTTGCTTTGATAGGAGATCTCAGCTGTTTGTGTTCCTCAACCCCAAAGTGATTTTCTGCAAAATGTCCTTTATGTTTCAGACCATTAATAATATTCACAGCTTGAACCATTTCTCAAAGGCAGTTCATCTGATCCATTCATGATTATTTATTACTCTTCAATTTCCTTTTATTACTCATACTACACTGTATATCCCATCTTCAGTTCTATCATTTTGTAACATTATTAAAGTATTTTACTCATCTTAAAACAAGTGTCGGATTTCAAATGTTTCTGTCTATTCATCAATTACTCATAAGCATTGGCCGGAACAGATATAATGCATTGATTAGAAATTCAGCACTCAACCTGTAATATCTCTAACCAGGTCAATCATTGCTTTTATTAAGGGCTGATATTTTGAACCAGAATGATAGTTTCCTTATAGATTTGTCAACATTCCCCTCTAATTAAATGAAGGAATGTATGATTGAAGTATGATTATTGTCAGGAATGTGATGCCTTCTGTTAATGTGTAATTTGATACCATGTGGTGTAATCACAACCTTCATGATATCTTGATCCTCTCAATTGTTTCTTCCTTTTCAGCAAATCATCATAACAGCTGGTTTAATCATTTTACTTTCAGATATTATCATGTTCATCCGAACTGAACCGAACTTCATGAAAACTTTTTCATACCCAGAAAATTTCATACTTTTGTGAAGAAACGAGAAAATCACGCGAAACCAAAATGTAAGATATTTGTCAGAAAGTCTTATCTTCATAACAAGTGCAATTTTTATGTTCACTGCTGATTAAATGGAACATTTGAAACGAATCTTAATTCAAATTCAGTCAAATGGCTATATAGAGCCTTTGTTTGTAACGAAATTAACGGCCCTTTTGACTTGTAATTATATAATTATACACGTTTACAGCACTGTTACAAACAAATTCTCAGAAATAGATATTAATTATTTTGTTTTCTACAATTCACCAATTCTTCAACTCTTCAATTCTTCACATATTCCCTATAGAATCGCTCAGGATGGTTGTAGTATTTCGTTTTGTCTATTCGTAAAGTAAGAATCCACTGAATGTACCATATGATGAGCCACGCACCTTGCCCTTGACACTCAAATACACCTCGTCCCCATATTGGAGGACAGCCAACGCACTACGCGTTTATCTGATGTAGAACTGTAGGATGGGGCAAGATTGTCGCCATTTCTTTTAAGAGATACACTAAGGTAATTACCAGTATCCTTGTTCATTGAGAACATAAAGACGTAGGTACCCGGAATACTACATGTGAAGGTACCCGTCGCAAAATTGATGTTGGTACCCGGCGCAAGTGTCAATGTATGATCAAAGGGCAAACGGGTATAGATTAAACTAGACTCATAATTCGACCTCCGCTGCATTGTGAAAGCCACTCGATGGTTGGTTGGTGCTTCCCCTCGGTTCCCCTTCTCACCCTTCAGACCAATTCCCCCAGTTGCTCCAGCTAATCCTGGTGGACCGCGTGGACCCATCTTTCCGAGCACGCCCATGCCATCTTCCCCTTTAGGTCCACGGTTCCCGGGCTCTCCTTGCTCACCCACGGCTCCAGTCAGTCTGTCACCTTTGGGCCCTGGTAGACCAATTCCCCCAGTTGCTCCAGCTAATCCTGGTGGACCGCGTGGACCCATCTTTCCGAGCACGCCCATGCTATCTTCCCCTTTAGGTCCAGGGTTCCCGGGCTCTCCTTGCTCGCCCACGGCTCCAGTCTCCCCTCTATCACCTTTGGGCCCTGGTAGACCAATTTCACCCTTTGGACCCACTGGTCCATATGGTCCTGGTTGGCCTGGTATACCGGGGATGCCTGGTATTGCAGCAGGTCCCTGGCAGCACATTTGACCACACTCTGGAGCAGTAGGATTCATATCACTATCTGCGGGAACAGTGTCGGTAATAGCAGCTTGTAGCTTGAGTAGATCGCTCGTCAGGATGGAGACAACGAGGAGAAATGTCAGTCGCTTATGCATCTAAATGTGAAGAAAAATGTGGAAAACAAAGTGTAGTGTTAGAAAGATAAGGACACCAAGAAATAAGTAAACAAGAAACAAAAAATGGAGGCGGCAATCAAATCATATAACCCAAGTGGCGTCCAGCCGCAGACTAATGGAGAGATAAATAAATATGCACAATTAAATCATCAATTCAAGGATAATTTTCAAACCAGTAAATTTGATTGTTTTATACTTATGCCCTTTGATTTAAAATAAATTCTGAATCTGCATTTCTTTTACAAAAACTGAAGTACTTTATTACCTATAAATTAAATGAGCGTCATTATAGATTTTGAATGAGAGAGATCAGTTGTTGGTCCGTGCGCACCTCTCCAGTTTACTTTTCTTTTATTTACAAACAACCGCTCGTGGTTGGCATGGGCAGCCAAATGTTGCAAAATATTTAATCTTATTCACAGACAATGTGCAATGTGACAAAATTTAACATTCCTTCAAACTTTCTATGACAAAATACAAATATTGGTTGCTCAGTTTCCATAGCATTCAACAATATCTTTGATTGTGTATGAAACATTCTGTATAATTGTTGGGTTTATGTAATTTCTCTCAATTCGATTCAATTCAATTCAATTTAATTTGATTTATTGGTCTGATATAAAAATACATAGAAAATTTGCCTCCACTTTATGATAAAAAACTATTACTGTAAAATATAAACATTTACATGGGGCCTAAACAAAACAAAATAAATAACTGTGCACGTGCAACATGAATACATTTAACATTTAGAACATTAAAAAGTTTATAACAGACAAAAGGCGAACTCCATGGACACATTGCTTTGACAGTTAACAATGGGAATGGGAATACAAATCATGAATGTGTTTAAACGAAGCTGCAGGTCGAGGAAGGTCGCACAAGGGAAAAAAGCAAACAAATTATCTGTTAAGATTGTTATTGAAAATATGAATTGAGTTGGGAACAAAAGAAAACCTGAAACGATTACGAGTGGACTTTGGAGCACGCAGACGAATACCCGAACGGTTGACACTGCAATAAGTATGAAGTGGATGTGTTGGATCGTTCATTATTATATGAACTTTAAGAAGAGTTTGTCTTTCAAAGAGCGAACTTATAGGGGGAAGATCTGAATTAATCAGCCGCTGAGCGATCTTCCTCGGTCTCAGCTTCTTGACGTTTTCTTTTGCAAGGTTACCATAGGTACATAGAAGATTGAATGTAATCAGACTCTGTATGAGAGACTGGTAAAAAAAGAATAAAGATGCGTTTATCAACACGAAATTCTTTTAGTTTCCTTAAAAAGTGCAACCTTTGGTTTGCTTTTTCAGTTACTAACTAAAGTTCCTCGAAACTCAATGGACCGTTCCTGCTTTGCTCTTAAGCCCCGCCCACATGCGTGTTTTACATACAGCTATAAGACCGAGTTTGACAGAGGCTTTCATGGTCACCTGATTAAAAGACGTCCTCTAATTGGTCAATGCAGACAGTATGATTGACAGGCCGGAATGCTCTATTTACTGTCTATCACTGTACCGAGGTGTTTATACTCAGAAACCTAATAATTACGACGATTATGTATATTAAGCGGTTCATGTATTGTAGATTCATTTGTACGCCGAAAATCAAAAATCATTTTCTTGGTTTTGATAAGATTCAGGACTAGATGATAAGTATCGCTCCAGTGTACAAACTGTTCAATTTGACAAAAATAAGCATTGACATCATTGCTTTTAGACCAGTAATAACGATATCATCGGCATACTTATTATAGAACAACTAGATTCTGACAATGTACAGTCACTGACATAGAGCGAAAATAAAATGAGAGAAATCACACAGCCCTGAGGTGCTCCAACACTGAGGGTCTTAACATGGGATGTGATATGATTACACTTAACCCATTGTGGCCTGTTAATTAAGAAACTATGCAGAATCAGAGCAAGTTTAGGTGATACATTCAGTTTCAAACGTTTATCATTTAGAATGTAGGGTACAATGTGGGATACAATGGTATTGAATGCACTGGAAAAGTCAAAGAAAATGTATCTATAGCAAATGATATTTGAGCCTCCAAAATGCTGGTATATTCCGTGAAGAGATGTACATTTCTATTGATCTGGTAAGCAAATTGGCATGTGTTAAATATACCTACTTGGCTCCTCAAAAACCCAAGCAGTATTCTTTCCAAACACTTCATGACATTTGACGTCAAAGCAATAGGTTGATTATGGTTTAGTTCAGTTGGTTTAGAAATTGTGGGTACAAGAATAAAAACATATGTTTTCCAGATCTGTGGAATGACACCACTGTCTATAATAGTTTGATAAATACCAGAGAAAACATTGGCAAGTTGCTGGCTATGATTTAAGAACCCTGTTAGTTCACCATCAGGACCGGTTGCTTTACGTTCTTTTTGCAAAAACATTCCGGACATCTTGCTCAGAAACATTCATAGATGGTAACATCCGGGGCAGAATTCCCTTCCGCCAGAGTTGAAATCAACATTAATGGCTTCCCATTGTTTCTACCATCTTGTTGGCAACAGCTCGGCCTGTGACGTTGTAAAAGGATGCAGACAAGCAAATAATTTCCCATAGGCACCCATGCAAAATGACCAAACTAATATATTTGGTTAAAGACTCACAACTTTCTGAGGCAATCAAGCCATGCAGCAAAATTAAGCTTCAATCTTCAACTCTCATTTTTGTTTCATTATTCGTTGCATAGGTGGGCGGGGCTTAGGAGCCGGTACGGTCCAATATTAGAGCGAATTTACGCCTTGATTTCATCCAAATGGTACATTATTGTCCACACCCACCTCCTCCCTTTCCTGAAAGCTAGATCCACCTCTGTTACCCATGTGATATGATGGAATCGATTTAATCTGTTGACCCCAGCTAGCTTGATGGTTTATAGTGACATGGTTGTGTGTTCGGCGAATCCCATTTCTGTCAGCACATTATTTGTTATGTGCACTCAAAGTACTGAGCATGCAGTACTGATACACGTTGAAGGAGAAGCCTGATTTGAATAATTCTATCATCTCTACGATAAGTCTTAGTAACAATGATTGATTGTACCACAAGCTGGGATATTACTACAATGCTTGACTTTGGGAATGCTACGATGATACTTTTCTTAATCATGTTATTTCAGTACTGGGAAGCTCAGTGGTTATAGATCCACTGTAATGTCTTGAGTGATATCCGAAATTGAGATTTGAAAACATATATTTCCACTTCTCAATATGGTTATGCACGGTTTTTACAAAATATATCAACTCACAATGTAAGTAAAAGATCAATTAAAATTATCATACTGAAAAGAAGAACAGGGGAAATGAACCTAATAACCACAGGCTTGTGACAGACAAAATAAATGAAATGTATGTAGTGGACGGAGACCGACAACAGATTAAATGATCAGGTTGGAAAGTGCAATGGATGGTGCATTGTAACTGGTATCATTTAAGTTGACTTTTCAAACTATTGTGAGATATTGATTCTCTGAGAGCCAGTGGTAGAGTGTTCCATAGTTAGGGTTCAGTAAATCTAATATTTTGAAATGCACATGAGTGTTGATGTATGTGAAGCTGTTGGTCAATTGGGACCAGATTATCATTGTGATCATTTCGGTTACTATAGTATAATCATTTACTCAATATTTATGCTTAAATAAGCCTTGTTGGTATTTGTTAAAAATTCCTCAAAGAACGATTAATAAATTCCTTCAAATATCTCAAGATTGGTTGGCTATGAGCTTCAGACGGTGAGTTGGTTATTATTTGAACGATCTTCCTTTTTGCAAGACAGTTCATTTATCTAAGTTCGTTTGAATTGCATTTCCCCCAGATAACATTACAATATAAAACGTCCGGGAGTATGGCAGTCAGGAGTAAAGAATTTTAAGAACTTCGAGAGAAACAATATATTCAAGTCTATTAAAGGTATAATACATGATTGTAAAGGTCACAGAACAGCACTCACACTTTGTCTGACCCAGCATGTACATGAAATAATTAACCTGTGAAAATTTGAGCTCAATCGGACATCTGAGTCAAGAGAAAATATCAAAAACTCGTCTAATTGTTTTGATAAAACATAAAGAATGGTTTCGATCCTACTCAAGATCAAAACTGTTTTCGGTCTTTTGTTTTACTTATTTCTGGATAAATACATCATTTCAGGCGGAATTATTTTAACGGTATATTTCTACCAGCACCATCTTCATATACTCTGTTTGAGTATGTTACCAATGCCACACTGTATACCTTTAATAACTTCAATAATCTTAGAAACTTTACACGCTACTTCATGGATGGGATACTTCAATGTTATAACTACAAATACAAACTTATACGCTTCTTAGTAATTCTTTTGAAAAATACAAGTAATAAACTGCTGTAAACTGCTCGTCAACCAAAATAATGACCTGAAAATATATAAAATGCTGAGAAATAGGATGAACTATACATTTGGATCCTAGCTGGATCTTTCCCAGAGGCTAAATAACAAGAGGATAAGAAGGAGCATGTTCTTGTCCTCTTGTCATTTTAGCCTCTGTCAAAGTTTATTCTACGATCCAAACATCAAGCCCTCCTAAGTCCCAAGTCTTGTTGAGAAATATTTTATCTCGTACAATATTAAGATTTGACGGATTACCGTGTCGTTTTTGATTAGTAAATCTGGAGGCTGACATTGAGCCATTGACTTCTTTCAAACTTGAAGAGCACTTACCTTGCTAGAAATTGTCTTTCTTGATAACTGTACTCTCTCTCAATCACCCTCTCTTTGTAGAATGATCTGCAAAGGTGAGATGGGATGTTTCTTGTGGACTAGGAAGCGGCGGCCTCAGCTTTTAAACTCACCACTGATTTCCTGAGCAGTGATCGAGTCAATTTGGCAGTGTGTGATTGGTCTACCAGCGCTGTCAATCAAATATCGCGCACAGTTATCACAGACACATTAGAACAGTGACTTGTTTTTCACTAACAGATCATAATATTCACGTTTATGTATGAAGCAAGTGCATCCGCCAGTGACTTGCAGGTCATTACCATAAATTATGTTTATGTGTGGCGTAACACATTCACCAGTTACTTGATTGACAGATAATGAATATGCATTAAGCGGTGTATATAACAGTGGTTTTGATTGGTTGGCATTTATAGACACACGTTAACTCAGTCCATGCATGCTTTGAGTTGTACTCAATACACTTGTCGTAATAAGGAAATAGACAATGTATAAAGCAACTGTAGATCCATACACCATTGCATGCAAACTAAATATTGCAGAAATCAATCTGTAAACGTTACTACGTCAGGGGTCGATTTCACCAAACTTTTTCACTCAGACTTGGACTCAGATGGCAAAGTCTCTGACTCGGGAGGGATGGACTCGACTACAGCACTGCTTATTAGCACAGGATGAGTCAATGAGATCAAGAGTCCACAGGTGTAAATTTGTCAAGTTACTGACATTAGCACAGGATGAGTCAATGAGATCAAGAGTCCACAGGTGTAAATTTGTCAAGTTACTGACATTAGCACAGGATGAGTCAATGAGATCAAGAGTCCACAGGTGTAAATTTGTCAAGTTACTGACATTAGCACAGGATGAGTCAATGAGATCAACAGTCCACAGGTGTAAATTTGTCAAGTTACTGACATTAGCACAGGATGAGACAATGAGATCAAGAGTCCACATGTGTAAATTTGTCAAGTTACTGACATTAGCACAGGGTGAGTCAATGAGATCGAGAGTCCACATGTGTAAATTTGTCAAGTTACTGACATTAGCACAGGATGAGTCAATGAGATCAAGAGTCCACATGTGTAAATTTGTCAAGTTACTGACATTAGCACAGGATGAGTCAATGAGATCAAGAATCCACAGGTGTAAATTTGTCAAGTTACTGACATTAGCACAGGGTGAGTCAATGAGATCGAGAGTCCACAGGTGTAAATTTGTCAAGTTACTGACATTAGCACAGGATGAGTCAATGAGATCAAGAGTCCACATGTGTAAATTTGTCAAGTTACTGACATTAGCACAGGATGAGTCAATGAGATCAAGAGTCTACATGTGTAAATTTGTCAAGTTACTGACATTAGCACAGGATGAGTCAATGAGATCAAGAGTCCACAGGTGTAAATTTGTCAAGTTACTGACATTAGCACAGGATGAGTCAATGAGATCAACAGTCCACAGGTGTAAATTTGTCAAGTTACTGCATGACATTTTAGTCAATGAGATCAAGAGTCCACAGGTGTAAATTTGTCAAGTTACTGACATTAGCACAGGATGAGTCAATGAGATCAAGAGTCCACATGTGTAAATTTGTCAAGTTTAATACTGACATTAGCACAGGATGAGTCAATGAGATCAAGAGTCCACATGTGTAAATTTGTCAAGTTACTGACATTAGCACAGGATGAGTGAATGAGATCAAGAGTCCACAGGTGTAAATTTGTCAAGTTAATGACATTAGCACAGGATGAGTCAATGAGATCAAGAATCCACAGGTGTAAATTTGTCAAGTTAATGACATTAGCACAGGATGAGTCAATGAGATCAAGAATCCACAGGTGTAAATTTGTCAAGTTACTGACATTAGCACAGGATGAGTCAATGAGATCAAGAGTCCACAGGTGTAAATTTGTCAAGTTACTGACATTAGCACAGGATGAGTCAATGAGATCAAGAATCCACAGGTGTAAATTTGTCAAGTTACTGACATTAGCACAGGATGAGTCAATGAGATCAAGAGTCTACATGTGTAAATTTGTCAAGTTACTGACATTAGCACAGGATGAGTCAATGAGATCAAGAGTCCACAGGTGTAAATTTGTCAAGTTACTGACATTAGCACAGGATGAGTCAATGAGATCAAGAGTCCACAGGTGTAAATTTGTCAAGTTACTGCATGACATTTTAGTCAATGAGATCAAGAGTCCACAGGTGTAAATTTGTCAAGTTACTGACATTAGCACAGGATGAGTCAATGAGATCAAGAGTCCACAGGTGTAAATTTGTCAAGTTACTGACATTAGCACAGGATGAGTCAATGAGATCAAGAATCCACAGGTGTAAATTTGTCAAGTTACTGACATTAGCACAGGATGAGTCAATGAGATCAAGAGTCCACAGGTGTAAATTTGTCAAGTTACTGACATTAGCACAGGATGAGTCAATGAGATCAAGAGTCCACAGGTGTAAATTTGTCAAGTTACTGACATAAGCACAAGATGAGTCAATGAGATCAAGAGTCCACAGGTGTAAATTTGTCAAGTTACTGACATTAGCACAGGATGAGTCAATGAGATCAAGAGTCCACAGGTGTAACTTTTGTCAAGTTACTGACATTAGCACAGGATGAGTCAATGAGATCAAGAGTCCACAGGTGTAAATTTGTCAAGTTACTGACATTAGCACAGGATGAGTCAATGAGATCAAGAGTCCACAGGTGTAAATTTGTCAAGTTACTGACATTAGCACAGGATGAGTCAATGAGATCAAGAGTCCACAGGTGTAAATTTGTCAAGTTACTGACATTAGCACAGGATGAGTCAATGAGATCAAGAGTCCACAGGTGTAAATTTGTCAAGTTACTGACTCAATTACCTTTACAGATCTTAAGATTGTATGGGTACATGGTATTTATTTTTATAATGAAATCTAGATTACCCATACTGATGTATTGAAGCAATGTATACGCATTGCTATCCCTAATTCCTATATGACTGGCAGGAACTGGCTGGCAGGAATTTGAGATTGTGTCCCATGATTTGTAGTGAAGACATCTTCATCTTCAAAAAATCTCAATGACCACCGGCGCACCCAGGATTTTGTCTTGGGGGGGGCCTCAAAGAAAAATTTTCTCCCACAAAACATTTTGTGACTCCCCCCCCCCCTTCATCCTCTCCCTTTCCCTCTCCCCCCCCCCCCTTTTTTTTTTCGTTTTTTTTTTTTCAGGGACCCTCTTGGGGGGGGCTCAAGCCCCCCGAGCCCCCCCCTGGGTGCGCCACTGCAATGACCAAGCTGTTTGTATCATTTATATCCACTGGCACACCAGAAAGCACTTTGGGAAACATAATGGATTTTACTCAACATTTGTTTTATATTCTTTCTTTTTTATAATCATCAAAAAGGGGAAACTGACTGAATTTAAAGTCATTGAAAAGTGAAGAAAGAAAATTGAACAGGAGCGGGATTCGAACCAGTGATCTCAAGAATACCGTACCGGTGCTCTTACCAACTGAGCCATCCAGCCCTACGTTGATGGTGTCCCTAATATCCAATTATCTGTGTTCCTTTGGCAGTCAGAAGCCATGAAACCACTCACATACCGCTAAATCCAAAGGATCATTTTATCGATAGCGCAACATTAATAATGCTGCAACTTGATCAACAGTACACAGGGGATTACTCAAAGAGGAATTGCAACTTTTTTTTTATCAATATACATGTTGTCATCAAATAACCACAAGGGAAACTCAACTATCTGAATTTTAAGTCATTGAAAAGTGAACCAAAAAAATTGACTGACGTGGGATTTGAACCAGCGACCTCCTGAATACTGTACCGGAGCTCTTACCAAGTGAGCTACCAACAAATATAATTGACTATATGAGGGACACCACCAACATTGGGCGGGGTAGCTCAGTTGGTAGTGCGCAGGTACAATATTTCCGAGATCGCTGGTTCGAATCGCACTCCAGTCAATTTGTCTTTGTTCACATTTCAATTAACCTTTTTTAAAGATTGATTAAAGAAACAGAACCATTGATGTGCTGTCTATAATGACCAAGTACAGATCATATCAGTTTCTCTATGACTGGGGTTAAGCTCAGATTGATGTCAATAATTATGAAGCTGTAGCACCAAAAAGTGTCATCTGGACATGGGCTAAGTGAAGCCTGATAGTTTCCCCTAGGGAGGAGGTTTACTGACAGATGCTCAGAGAGATGCCGCCATGTGATGTGCTGACATTCTGACAAGACAGACTGGTCGGGATGTCCACCATTCCTCTTCTTATTCTGCTTCTCCATACTCCTCGTTTGTTCAAGAGAAGTGGGTAGATCCCTGGAGCATTCAAACTCCTCTTGTCAAGGCAATGTGTCTGTCCAACATTCCAATCACTGAAGAGGCTGCCTAGAATCAACTTAGACTGTTGCTACCACTTGCTGCAGTTGCCACTGCTTCTGCTGCAGATGCTGTTCTACTGTTGTTTCTGCTGCCACTGCTTTTAACCAGCGACCCATTGTTGGTTTTCTCCAGTATGCTGTATATATCCAACGCCTCTCCTGTAAATTGAAGTGGACATTTCTAATCAGCTTAATGCAGCATTCATCAAGCAGGATTTTATCAATGCAGACTCTTCCTTGTCCCTTATACATTTTCTGCACGAGATTTAAGTTTAAAGCCTGTTCCACACAACTCAGGCATGCAACTTGGATTTAACAAAAAACAATCTTTAGTATACTTTGTACAGTGTTTTTCACTTTTCAATGGCATAAGAGTGAAATAAAAAAAAAGAGGAAATCAGCTGATCTAAGGAAATGTTGCATGCCTGACAACTGTAGTAATCTTTTTTTAGTGTTTAGAGTTAGGAGGACGGAGCAATTCGATCCTAGCAGGAACTTTCTCTTTAAGCCTTTGAGAAAGATCCTACTAGGATCTTACTCTCCTACTTCCAAGCATTTTGTATATATTTCAGATCAATATGTTGGTTGATGAGCAGTTTTGCAGCAGTTATTACTTGATTACATGTACTTGCATTCTTTAGTGTGTGTGAAGATCCTTAATTCTTTTTAATGTTGGACCAGGATGAATTGAAGTCAAATGTGACAGTGAAGAAGTCATAGCTTCCATGCTTCTAGTCCACTGACTATAATTCTTTGTTACACCGACCATAGGATTTGAATTCAAGCTGCTTTTTGTTTAAAAGAATAAATTCATTAATTTACTATTTCAGCAGAAATGGTCCCTACATCCTCTTCCATTTTTGGTTACTTTGGACCCTTTTCCAAACCTCAGCTCCGAATCAGGCTCCAGCTTTGTGAATTCATTCTAGAATTACGGGTATCAAAATAGAGGCTTTTGGCTGCAGATTAGAAAGTCCATTCTCTGGTTTGAAAAAAAGAAAAAACCTTTGGCTTGAATGAAAAACTACAACCTATATTTACTGCATATGGATGACAGAAACAAAGCCAGAGCCTGAGCAGGAGCCGAGTTTTAGGTAAAGGCCCCAGGTTCGATGGTAGGCTGGTATGGGACCTGACTAACCTGGTGGTATCCCGTATCCTCTCTGCAGACCATAAGGATTAGATGGTGTCTGACAATCCATTGTCACTTCCTTCCGCAATACTGTGTCAATATCCACAGCGCTAAAGAAAGCTACAGACTGTTTTGACAAATATTTGAAAAATAAAACAAGAACATCAACTTTTAACGCAAAATTTCAAGCAAAAATCAAGCAAAATTCTGATTTAAGTATAAGTTTGATGTTACACATAATGAATGCTTCAAGTGGCAATAGATAGATCATACGCATGGATTGAATTCCTGGTCATTGCCTTAGTGCCCCTGGTTATTGCCTTGGTGTCCCTGGTTATTGCCTTGGTGTCACTGGTTATTGCCTTGGTGTCCCTGGTTATTGCCTTGGTGTCCCTGGCTATTGCCTTGGTGTCCCTGGTCATTGCCTTGGTGCCCCTGGTCATTGCCTTGGTGCCCCAGGTGTCCCTGGTTATTGCCTTGGTGTCCCTGGCTATTGCCTTGGTGTCCCTGGTTATTGCCTTGGTGTCCCTGGCTATTGCCTTGGTGTCCCTAGTCATTGCCTTGGTGCCCCTGGTCATTGCCTTGGTGCCCCAGGTCATTGCCTTGGTGTCCCTAGTCATTGCCTTGGTGTCCCTGGTCATTGCCTTTGAACCCCTGGTCATTACCTGAGTGCGCCTGGACCCTGGTCATTGACTTGGTGTCCCTAGTCATTGCCTTGGTGCCCCAGGTCATTGCCTTGGTGTCCCTAGTCATTACCTAAGTGCCCCTGGTCATTGCCCTGGTGCCCCTGGTCATTACCTAAGTGCCCCTGGTCATTGCCTTGGTGCCCCTTGTCATTGCCTGAGTGCCCCTGGTCATTGCCTTGTGACCCTGGTCATTGCCTTGGTGTCCCTGGTCATTGCCTTGGTGCCCCTGGTCATTGCCTTGGTGCCCCTGGTCATTGCCTTGGTGCCCCTGGTCATTGCCTTGGTGCTCCTGGTCATTGCCTTGGTGCTCCTGGTCATTGCCTGAGTGCCCCTGGTCATTGCCTTGGTGTCCCTAGTCATTACCTAAGTGCCCCTGGTCATTGCCCTGGTGCCCCTGGTCATTACCTAAGTGCCCCTGGTCATTGCCTTGGTGCCCCTTGTCATTGCCTGAGTTCCCCCTGGTCATTGCCTTGTGACCCTGGTCATTGCCTTGGTGTCCCTGGTCATTGCCTTGGTGCCCCTGGTCATTGCCTTGGTGCCCCTTGTCATTGCCTTGGTGCCCCTGGTCATTGCCTTGGTGTCCCTGGCCATTGCATTGGTGCCCTTGTCATTGCCTTGGTGCCCAGGGCTTGTATATTGTGGAGACAATGAAGGCCAATGCTATGATGGCCCTGGATATGACCTCACTGTCACTACAAGTTTCCCTGGAGAAATTCCACCTACTCTAAGAGGTGTGACCTGTTACCAAGAGAAATCACCTTAAAGACTGAAGTTCAAGAGTATACTGGTGAACATCAACCTTAGTGTACTTATCATCTAATTTTGCTTTGCCATTGGGTGTAATAACGAAAAAGTCCAGAGAAACATCTCACTCAGAGACATAATGAACACAATCCCTTCATAGCTTTGAATCACTCTTGATGTGGATGACAACCATGACCTTAAACCAATGGAAGACATACTTCAAGCACTTACCTGTGGTAGGTCGGCCATACCCACTTTATAAGCAAACATACACCTCGTCAGTAGATTGGTAATCTGCAGTGCCAACGCTGCCCGGTACCTATCCTCACTGGCGACCAAGTACCGTACTTCATCATGAATGCTGATGCAGAAGCGTCCATCAATGTTGTACTGTTCAAACAGCCAACGCATGCAGACCAGCATGAGATGAAGGTAGTCTACAGCTGAGCTCTGTACCACCCAGTTCACACGACTTGTCATGAACTGTAAATGAAAAGACCCACTCATTAATGGACTACCTTCCTTTAGAGTGTCATCAAATGTTCTTTGACTGGTTTCCATTCAGACATGAGCCTTTCAGAGCCTTTACGAAATGGGCTCGAGACTAGGCTTGGGATTTATTTTACTACCACCATTTTGTCAGGTCCTAAATGAAATGAAGGGCAAGATCCATGGCAAAGCCAGCTTCATCATGTGGTCCAATCCTTTTTGTGGGCCTCAAATGGCGGTAGCAAAATAAAGTCCAAAGCCTACCCTCAAGCTTAGTTTCGTAAAGGCCCATACTAAGCAAAGGGTTCTTAGTTGGTAACTCAAGTCATCTCTTGTAAATCAGGTACAAATCAAATGAGAGGAGTTGTTAACCAGTTGGCAAAGACGGAAAGTTGGTAACAAGAGAATGAAGTGTATGGCGCGTACAAATCTGTGCATAGGATTTACATTCATGATTGAAAACAGGACAAAGAAAAAAGGATGTCGAAACTTTAATTACGGAACCAAGCCTAGTCTATTATGGGGTACTTAGTTACTTTTTAGCACCAAACCAGTGTACCTTACCACTGATGAACAAGCTATCATTTAATTACCTACTTGAGCAGCAACTCACTGTTTATCAAAACAAACCGCAATGGTGTATCGGTTACAAGGGACCGCCAGCTGTCATCTGCTTCAGGTGAAATAAACAGGCTACAAAAACTGCAAAACCATGCAGCGAGACTCATTTTTTCTCTGTTCACTGCTCCGTGGATGCCTCATGCCTAATTTCTAAACTTCATTGGCTACCTAGCGTCTGTCTTTCAAACTTCTTCCCATGGTGTACAAGTGCGTGCACGGTATTTCTCCACCCTACTTGTCTCAATTACTCTTTATATCAACCAGGCAGATCGGGACTCAGATCTTCTGATGACAAACTTCTTCTGTCTATTCCTACTCGGTCAAAATCTTTTGGAGATAGATCATTTTCTAAAGCTGGTCCCAAACTGTGGAACTCTGTCCCTATCAACATCAGGAATTCTCCCTCTGTCACTGTTTTTAGGAAACGGCTTAAATCTTATTTGTTCCCATAACCCCTGTCCTTGTCTTGTTGTTTGTCTATACTTTCTGTACAGCGATTTGATCTCCTTGGAAAGGCGCTTTATAAATACCAGTTATTATTATTATTCAGGGGGATTGTCTCAGTGGAAACACAGTGTGGTGCTCATCAATACCAACCCTAGCTACAATCCGAGGTTGGCAAAAACCTTAATAGACTGGACTCGTTTCTGTAATCTTTGCCAAAAACTGTTGTCTACAAAATATGATATACTTATTGAATAGCTCACCTCATTATTAACCCGTTTGGGTTCCAGTGCTCGGCTTATGCATGACTTGAGGACAGGAGTTCTTGGGTGGTCGGAGTTAGCGATACTTTCAAGCATGTTAAACATGGCAGATTCACTGTAAAGTATAAACAAATAAATAAACAAACAGTAAAAACATTGTCAGGTCCATTTGTCCAGCATTGTCAATGTCAAGTCCAGCTTTGATTGTCCCGAAATGCTTCCGTCACTGTTGAATTGGTGAATTTTATTTCCACACCTCCCTTTTGGAAAATCCTGGATTCACTCCTGATCTTCAATGTCTTCATCAATCACAAAATTGCTGCATGAAATGTATTTGTTACCCTTAATATCTCTACATATTTGGTTTGCCTACCTTCCTTTTGTCCACACTCTACCATCAGTCAGTAAACTCCTATAAATAAAAGAAAAAAGACAAACAAAGAAAACTAAGAAGAAAATTCAAAGAAATTCACAATGTTCAGCTATTTCTCTGTAATCTCTTCATTGTGAAGAACTAGTCAATTCGGTCAAAGTACTTTGTCAAATTAGCCATTCTGTGCAGTGAAATATGCAAGATTGTGCCAACAACTTGAGTATTGGGCACTGGTCACCCTCATTGATACACATAATCTGTGATCACCACTGACCAGGGGCAATATTTTCATAGAGCTGCTTAAGCAAAAAAAATGCTTAAACATGAAGTCTTCCTTGATCAAACAGGATTACCCACCAAATGTTCATGTGACGTTTACTGTTTTTGACTTTTAACATTCACAAGAAGTTTTTGCTGGCATACTGATTTTATTTACCAAGGTTTTTTGGTGCTTAAGCAAATGTTGATGCTCTATGAAATTGGCCTCAGAACTTTGCTTTTACTGACGGCCACCCATTTTGCAATTTTCAATTCTAAAATTCTGAAACAAATATAAATATATATAAATAAAGATTTTGATTTAACAGGACATGTGCTTTGGACCATCAGTGAATGAGTACAAAGTTCTGTATTTCATCTGTATTTCCATAAAGAATCACAACTGTTTCCTAAGGCCCATGTCACACAAGGCAATTTGTACAGGCGAACGGCTACACCACATGCAAGAGGGAAATCTTGTTGGTACATAAGGCATTTTTCTGATAGTTTCTCACTATCCCCAAGAAAATAACATGACAATTGAAAGATGAATGTTATTTCTTCTTGGAGATTGCCTGAAACTGATTGCCTGTAAATTGCCTCGTTTGACATGGGAAGGTTTACAGACCCATGTACAATGTCAATCTCCTACTCTGTAATTTGCCTGAATCATATATATTTTTACCACCTTAAATTATATTCCTGAGCAAAAAGCTGCATAGATATATCATTTGTGAAAAGGTCTAATGATCCTCATGCTACAACTGCATAGTATTCTTTTCAGGTAGTCGTTCCTGCTTTGTAAGCATCTCTACTTTGCTCTGTTTTCAGTACAATTGTCACAAACTGCTCGTCAACCAGATTTAAATAATTATTTCAGTTGATGAGCAGTTTGCAGCAGTTTATTAATTGTAAAAGATTCAAGCATAACACTTTTCATGATGAGTATTAAGAGAGTCCAACATTATGAGCAGACTTGAGCAGACTAGTTTCTTTTAAGCGTTACAACTCTCAGAATTGTGATTGTGATTTCAGAATAGTTAAAGTCCTAAGTTTTACACACAAAAAAGAAATCTTGTTAAAGCAAAACATGCTATTCTAAAGCAAAACATGCTATTTTAAGCACAAAGCATCAGACATTAGCCTTTCAGAAACTCTTCTTATAATGATATACCTCTTGGCAGGCTTAATGTGCTTGTGGATTTCCTTGAGTTTAGCACTGGAGACGTAATGCTCATCCGTTTTGTCCATGATTCCATGTTTGATGAGAAACTCAGCTGATTTCCCTTCAATGTGATGCCTGGGGAAAAAGAAAGAAAAATGGATGACAGAAATGTGCTACTGTCACTGTGACTTTTTATGTGTCATAGTCCAGTTGGAGAGTTTTTTACAGTGTTTCCAAAAAAAAATGTAATCAAAGATATTTTGAAAAATACACCGTATAAGGGTACATTCTAAAATGTTGCTGTGACATCACATGCAATGACGGTAAAGGTTGATATAACATTAGTCTGTCTGTTAATGGGAAATTTGCAACAGGCTACAGGACAATTGCTCTGTTGACAGAGATCTTATTCTCATTATTTTAGTTACATCTATTTTCATCATGAATCCAAGGATTCCTCAAAAGTGCCCTAGGCACTGTGGCTCAAAAGCCTGATGAAACCTTTAGTGGAAGATGATGAGAAGATGATAAGAGGTTTAAGAGGTGGGAGGAAATCCACAGAAAGATATTCTGGGTAAAACCCATGGAATCAGCCAGGCAGGGACTGAACTTAGCCAGACAAGGAGTCGATTTCATGAAACCCTCCGATCAATCGTAACTCGAGTTACAAAGGATAACCCATCGCAGGGACCTATTCCAAGTAGGGCTCCTATGTATCCAAAGTCCTACGATTGATAATAAGTTACGAAGAGTTTGGTGAAATCGACCCCTGAACTTGGGTTGCCAAAGGTGAAATGTGTGGAAAGAACTACTATGCCAACCTGACCCCTGACCCAGTTCTTACAGTCTTATGTTCTACCCTAACCATCCAAACTGGAATCTTACTATTCGTACATTTTGACTCCTTTTGTGGCAGCATACATGGTGTTGGCTTTCTCTCTGGCCTCATCAAGACTTAGTCTGTGATTGAACTGCATCAAGAGACGAACTGCAAATGGCCGACCAGCTCCGTAGATTCTACCATAGTTCATAACCTCAAACAGAAATAAATAAATAGAGACGTCAATGATACAAGAGCTATCTTATGTAGTTGTTTACTGTGATCACACTCCAAATATTTGGTAGTTCAACACTGCACTTAGTAAACAACTATTTATAATAACCTGCACTGTGTCTATACAGCGATCCGATGGCGCGACATACAATCCGCCATTACTGTGGTGTCCCCACCCACTTTTTCTATGAGAACAAAAGAATTTACACTACACTGCACTTATACTGTGGGTCCCCTCATACACCACAGCGCCAATTACATGAATCATGCGTCGGATTCGTGTCAGTATACTACTACAAATAATGATACAAAAGCTGGCCCAAATACGGGTGATTCCATATACTGCGCCACCAAGAGTTTGCAATGCCAATTGGCCAATCACAATTCACGGATTACAGTCCAGGCGAACTGAAATCTAAGCACACGGCTGTGTTCGGAAGTTAATCGGAACTCACAAATTGCGGTCTCCTAGAAAATGCTGATCTGTTTAAATGCATGCAAATCAAGGGCGTAAATGTACCACAATGAGCAATTGTTTTGGTTTGGAGGAAAATAAAGGTTCATTGAACCAGACAGTACCCCATTCAATATATTTCAATAGATATAACAAAGCAATCATGAATATTCTCACCCCACGAGGTGAACTGTTTTATATAACACCTTAGTAGATGTCATTTGATTGGAGGATTGTATGTCACGTGATATTTGATAAATAGACCAATTCATGGCTTACGTCACAACCGTTGAAATTTGTACCATCCACCGTGCATTTTTGGTTCCATCCAATAACCATTGCACGCCAGGGACTCTAATACGTGATTGGTCAAGCGGCATTCCATTTATTTGTCATTGCGTGCGCACGTACGCATTGGTGTGCAACGCGCGTTACTGTAATAAGAGCATATTTATAGTTTGCCAAGATTTTAAGCTTTTTTTGTCTCGCTAACTCTTAAAATGTTATCCTCCAATCAAAATCAAATGACAAAGATCTACTTAGATGTTATATAAAACAAATAATGAATGTTTCACATTCGTAGAATGGTAAAAATAATTTCATTCGGTGACAGATGGACTGTTCCATTCCACTCAGCTTCGCCTCGTGAAATGGAACAGTCCATCTGTCACCTCATGAAATTATTTTTACCATTCCACTCATAAACATTCATTATTTGTATAATAGATGCTTCACAGGTGGAAGGGGTTAAATATCACCTTCATGAATGATAAGCATTCATCATGTTCACAGAGAAACTAACCAGTCCATTCTCTGGTCATCTTATCCTGTACCATACCATCAAGGTTCTTAGCATTTACTCCCAGGGGTTTAGGGTATAATTGTATGATACTGACCTTGGCATGTTCTCTACTGATGCCAATAGTAGAGGCAGTAATACTGTGCATATCAGTACCATTACTCTTCTTGCCTTGTAATGTCATCCAACCTAGGGCAGTACAAGCTGTGAAATCAAATAAATATTCACTAACTCAACAACAGTCCACTCAATTGCTTGATTAAAGGGAGCATATAGGATTTGCAAAGATGTGTTTTGGCTGAATTTGGTACTTATACACTGAGAAGTGATGGTCTTAAACTTCCTTACAGACGTTGTTTCATGTACCTTTTTACGCTTTGTTCATCAGTATAGCAGAAATACGGGTCCGAATCCTTCACGGTTACACCACACTTTCGAAATGCTACTAAATCGTTCGAACAATCTTTTTAAAAGACACCAAATCTTTATTTCCTTGAAAAACCCAGCATCTGATGAACCAAGATTTCCTATGGTGACTGTTTGCACTGTTTACGAACTGTTGAGTCCATTTTCTGTCTCAAACTCAATAATTGTTTTTTGGAGGCCTTGCAAATGCTGTACGCTGCCTTCAATCAACTGAATGGCAAAACAGGATTGAAGGTTATGCATGCTTGGAGTACAAATAGTATTGTTATACCACGGCATTACATGTAGATTGAGGAATTTCATTGGTCAAAACCCGACATCATGATTGCGAACATGAGTCGCCATTCAACAACAAAAGTGATGTACACCTCCAACAAATATTGATGTACAACTCGCCTCGTTCCAAGGTTTTAACCTGATATTGTACGTTATTTTGTAATGTACGTATAAGCAATGGGAACAAACTTGCTGCACTGAGTTTTCGCTGGTATTATGCAACAATGCATGTACTCTGCACTGTGGGTTGTAGGGAACAGTTAAAACGAAACTGTAGAGAATTTTGTAGGGCTACGTATACAGCCCGGGCATTGAGTTTGAGGTGATTTCAGTGAAGGATTTTGGACAGCATATGATTACCAAAGATTTCTTTGGAAACCTAAATAAACACAGAACACGGTATAACAAAACAGTTGTTGGATGTTGTGCAGTGGTACATAGGTTTTGTACACATTGGTGTTCACTCCACAATATACTGACCAGTATGTACTGGCTGTCTTTAGAATTCACCATTTGAAAGATAAACGGGAATTATCCTAAAGAGCAGTGTACAGTAGTAATTCATAGGCCTGAAGACACTGGAGACGGCATGGAACTCCAGATCAACATCATAGGCAACTTCTTGGATTTAGGTATGGATTGGAAACCGTTTCCTGATGAGAACTAGAGCAGGCTAGTCCAAACGTTGAGACCTTACAAGAAGTGATGAGAACTAGAGCAGGCTAGTCGAAACGTTGAGACCTTACGAGAAGTGATGAGGACTAGAGCAGGCTAGTCGAAACGTTGAGACCTTACAAGAAGTGATGAGAACTAGAGCAGGCTAGTCGAAACGTTGAGACCTTACAAGAAGTGATGAGGACTAGAGCAGGCTAGTCGAAACGTTGAGACCTTACAAGAAGTGATGAGAACTAGAGCAGGCTAGTCGAAACGTTGAGACCTTACGAGAAGTGATGAGGACTAGAGCAGGCTAGTCGAAACGTTGAGACCTTACAAGAAGTGATGAGGACTAGAGCAGGTTAGTCCAAACGTTGAGACCTTACAAGAAGTGATGAGGACTAGAGCAGGCTAGTCGAAACGTTGAGACCTTACGAGAAGTGATGAGGACTAGAGCAGGCTAGTCCAAACGTTGAGACCTTACAAGAAGTGATGAGAACTAGAGCAGGCTAGTCGAAACGTTGAGACCTTACGAGTAGTGATGAGAACTAGAGCAGGCTAGTCCAAACGTTGAGACCTTACAAGAAGTGATGAGGACTAGAGCAGGCTAGTCGAAAAACGTTGAGACCTTACGAGAAGTGATGAGGACTAGAGCAGGCTAGTCCAAACGTTGAGACCTTACAAGAAGTGATGAGAACTAGAGCAGGCTAGTCGAAACGTTGAGACCTTACGAGAAGTGATGAGGACTAGAGCAGGCTAGTCCAAACGTTGAGACCTTACAAGAAGTGATGAGAACTAGAGCAGGCTAGTCCAAACGTTGAGACCTTACGAGAAGTGATGAGGACTAGAGCAGGCTAGTCGAAACGTTGAGACCTTACGAGAAGTGATGAGGACTAGAGCAGGCTAGTCGAAACGTTGAGACCTTACAAGAAGTGATGAGGACTAGAGCAGGCTAGTCGAAACGTTGAGACCTTACGAGAAGTGATGAGGACTAGAGCAGGCTAGTCGAAACGTTGAGACCTTACAAGAAGTGATGAGGACTAGAGCAGGCTAGTCGAAACGTTGAGACCTTACAAGAAGTGATGAGAACTAGAGCAGGCTAGTCGAAACGTTGAGACCTTACAAGAAGTGATGAGGATTAGAGCAAGCTAGTCGAAACGTTGAGACCTTACAAGAAGTGATGAGGACTAGAGCAGGCTAGTCGAAACGTTGAGACCTTACAAGAAGTGATGAGGACTAGAGCAAGCTAGTCGAAACGTTGAGACCTTACAAGAAGTGATGAGAACTAGAGCAGGCTAGTCGAAACGTTGAGACCTTACAAGAAGTGATGAGAACTAGAGCAGGCTAGTCGAAACGTTGAGACCTTACAAGAAGTGATGAGAACTAGAGCAGGCTAGTCGAAACGTTGAGACCTTACAAGAAGTGATGAGAACTAGAGCAGGCTAGTCGAAACGTTGAGACCTTTCAAGAAGTGATGAGGATTAGAGCAGGCTAGTCGAAACGTTGAGACCTTACGAGAAGTGATGAGGACTAGAGCAGGCTAGTCGAAACGTTGAGACCTTACAAGAAGTGATGAGGACTAGAGCAGGCTAGTCGAAACGTTGAGACCTTACAAGAAGTGATGAGAACTAGAGCAGGCTAGTCGAAACATTGAGACCTTTCAAGAAGTGATGAGGATTAGAGCAGGCTAGTCGAAACGTTGAGACCTTACGAGAAGTTGAGACCTTACGAGAAGTGATGAGGACTAGAGCAGGCTTGTCCAAACTTTGAGACCTTACGAGAAGTGATGAGGACTAGAGCAGGCTAGTCCAAATGTTGAGACCTTACGAGAAGTGATGAGGACTAGAGCAGGCTAGTCGAAACGTTGAGACCTTACGAGAAGTGATGAGGACTAGAGCAGGCTAGTCGAAAAGTTGAGACCTTACGAGAAGTGATGAGGACTAGAGCAGGCTAGTCGAAACGTTGAGACCTTACGAGAAGTGATGAGGACTAGAGCAGGCTAGTCGAAACGTTGAGACCTTACGAGAAGTGATGAGGACTAGAGCAGGCTAGTCGAAACGTTGAGACCTTACGAGAAGTGATGAGGACTAGAGCAGGCTAGTCGAAACGTTGAGACCTTACGAGAAGTGATGAGGACTAGAGCAGGCTAGTCGAAACGTTGAGACCTTACGAGAAGTGATGAGGACTAGAGCAGGCTAGTCGAAACGTTGAGACCTTACGAGAAGTGATGAGGACTAGAGCAGGCTAGTCAAAACGTTGAGACCTTACGAGAAGTGATGAGGACTAGAGCAGGCTAGTCGAAACGTTGAGACCTTACGAGAAGTGATGAGGACTACAGGAGGCTTATCGAAATGTTGAGACCTTACGAGAAGTGATGAGGACTAGAGCAGGCTAGTCGAAACGTTGAGACCTTACGAGAAGTGATGAGGACTACAGGAGGCTAATCGAAATGTTGAGACCTTACGAGAAGTGATGAGGACTAGAGCAGGCTAGTCGAAACGTTGAGACCTTACGAGAAGTGTGAATGAAATAGAAGTGCGAAAGTATGAACGAATATTGCATGGTGTTTCCACAAACCGATCCACATACGAATTTTCACCATGCAAATCCTCAAATTTTTCTTGAAATCGATCTACGGAGAGCGCATTACCACACGGGTCAAACAGTTCCAACAATTAAATAGCAGACATTGTAAACTGATTAACACCTTGACCTTTATGAAGAGATGCAGAGATAACAAGCTCATTCAGAAGGGTCTCCGGCTCAAAGACCCGACAAAAACTGCCAACCCGGCTCAGACAACCAATTCTGCTCAGGTACTACGCAGGGCCAGCCTAGCCCTGTTGCGAAAACAAATTGCCTCCACCAGATACCAACTATTCCAAACTGACCAAGAGATAACCAAGTTCAGAACAGTCAGTACTCGAAATAATGCAAACAAAGGACTTCAATACCACCGCCACGCTTACGGCTAAAACCAACAAACACGTATTCAAAAGAAGCAAATCCGAAAGTTCACACTACTAAGTGGCAAACAGAGGAAGAAGAGATCAGAGGATGTACCAGCCAAAGCCACAAAAAACTCTGTGGTCAACCTCAGCCAACGCCAACTGTCTGATACCGAAACAAAAGTACTGGAATGTTTGTCTACTGAGCAGGAATAGAGTGGGCTAGTTGAAATGTTGAGACCTCATGAGAAGTGCGAACGAAATAGAAGTGCGAAAGTATGAACGATTCTCATATGGTGTTTCCACAAACCGATCCACATACCAAAAGAATTGTCACCATGCAAAGCCTCCAATCTTTCCAATCAATGATGTTGACCTGAGCAGGATTCAAACCAAGGACACTGTGGCAGGAGTTGAGGCAAGGAATAATGGGGTGCCGTGGCCTAGTGTGTCATAATCAAGATCTTGGGGTCAATCTACAGATTGTGGGTTCGAATCCAGCCATGGGCAAGTGATGCTTGCATCCTTGGGCAAGATGCTTTGTCACATATTGCTCCTCTTTACCCAGGAGTAAATGGGTACCTGGGAGGGTAGAGATGGCTTTGTGGTTGTGCAACTACAGTAGCCGGGGATATATACTCCACAGGGAGTTGAGATTATTTCAGGAATTTAAATGTAATAGTAATACACCCATAGAGACTTCACACGTTGATTGTGATATGCACTACATAAAAGCAGTTTATCATATTGATATTTTTAATGGGCAAACATACATGTAATATATACAAATTAGATTGCCAAGAAAGAATCATGGCTGCTTAGTTGTTTCATATATATCATCAAGATTACCATGGAAACCGGCATAATGTGCATCTCCTAGTAGAGCAGCAATCCAGAGTTCCTGAGAGTCGACATCAGCGCCTACGAGATGATAGCCAGGAGGGGCCTGAACCATGGCTTTTAACTCACTCCCAACACGATCCAACTACAGTTTACCAAAGATATAAGTACAAATCAGAGTATGGTACAAGTATGGAATATCATCATAATAACCACAACATCATTAGTCTGCTGATTCTCTATCAAGCATTGACTATTTTGGGCTGATAATCTGGGTGAGCTGAGAAACCTTGACTAAACCAGGACTTGAACCCAAGACCTGTGGTTTATTATAGCAATGCATTATCATCTGAGCTCTAGCTCTAAACCAACACACATGTACCCCTACAGTGAAATATATTTGCTTGTGTTTTGAAGCCAAAAGCTGTAACTATAAAATGGACGATGACCTGACTCCAAAACTGATAAAAAAATGTGCTGTAAGCCTACATGTAGCAATTTTTTTCTACACAAAATTAATTTATGGCTTCTGACTGGCAAACGAACAAAAATACTTGACTAGTAGAGCGCCGGTACGCGTGATCCTGCATGTACTGTTTCTCAGGTTGCAGCATTACTGCAAGAATCGATAAATGATCCTTGTGATATAGCAGTATGTGCGTGGTTTCATGGCTGACTGCCAAATGAACAAAGATAATTGACTACTAGGGACACAGCCAACAAAGTGCTGAATAGCTAAGTTGATAAGAACACTGGTACGGTATTCCAGGTGTCGCTGGTTCAAATCCCGTTCCATTCAATTTTTCTTTGTTCACTTTTTAATAAACAAATTCAGAATAGAAACTTACTGGGTATAATATTCAATGTTTTGAGAGTCAGTAAAGGAAACTGGCTTGAAACTGGACTTAAACCTGAGCCCTTTGGAATATGCAAACTACTTGTCTTATTGAGCTATCCTGTCATACCATAACTGTGGACAACACAGGCATTTCACAAGCAAGTGACAATTTGTGGTCTACATACTCTTGCATTGGATGCAGTGAGCCAGGTAGGTTCTACAGCTCGACGAGTGACAGTCCCTGAAGCAATGACTCGAGGAATGATAGCACCATGGAAACTGTCTTCATCATAGTCATGGTGACGGGTTACAGAACGCGGTAGGAGGCTCTTCTCTAAGCTTACCACCATCTGTGAGCTGAAATATAATGCACACTGAGTATTAAAACACAGGGGCGTGTTTTGGCGGACGTGACCAGTGAAGAGTTTATGACGTCACTCTTGACTGAACAGAAACATAGTTGGAGGAAGGCGAAAAAACGATTTTGCAAAATGTGAACAAAAATGGCGGCGTTCATGGTGGAAGGAGTCAGACCTTACCTTTCCCTTCCCTCTGTTCTCATTCGAATGAACCAATGACGTCATTGAATCAGAAGCAAAGTGGACAAAATGTCAAACCAATAACCCAGGCTGAAACACACCCAAGGGGAATAAGCAAAATGTTCACATTAGCCTTGATTGATGAATCAGTGGAGAGGTTTCAGAAGCGAACGGATACGGTTAGTGCGCCGGATATGTTTTTGTGTACTTATGACGTCACAGTTTTCAAGCTATCCCCTATATCTCTATGAGGCACGGATTACGCGTAGCGAATTTCAGTTTTCTTGTAATTCTCTGTTCAATTTTTTTGTCACGAGAATGATTAGAAAAGGAAAAGAAAAGAAATTCCTGAACACGTACGTGTCATTTCTATGCATTTCAAAACTTAAGAATAAGACAAAATTAGCCTCAAAGTCAGGCACAAGAGTGGTTCTCCGTTGTCGGAAATAGACTTCATTATTGCGAAACATCGGATCGGCTGTTGACGTTTACATATAGCTAAACGTACGCGTATGAGTATCAGTTTGCTTGTGAAACCTCCCTAATGCCCATTTTGAACATGCCAAACAGAGGAACCATGGACATACATGCTCAGAGAGAGAGAGATAGAGAGTTATAGCCTTTGTGAAGGCATCATGTCTTTCTTACCATATCCTCTTGCTAGCATTTCTCCAAAATGAGATGAGTTTATTGATTTCCAGGATGCGAGTAGCCTGAGCACCTCCTGCTGATCCCAATGTACCATCTTCAAGTTTATTCAAGAAATCCTTTGCTAAGGGGTTACCGACCTTATTAGCAGCACCATCCTATGGAAAATCATACAATGACAGTGTAGAGCATCGGTGAACTTCTCAGATTTGAATGAAATTTCATCAGAATGATATTAATGTATCCAGAATGAACACATGCAAAAAAGGTACATCACACTCCATGTCATTTTTGAGATATGGTCCATCCATATAATCCACACCCATCAGCAGTTCATCACTGGTCCATCCCATAAGTTGTATCTAGTAACGATAGCGTAGTGACAAGAAAGTAAAGGGCTGGCAGTGTATAGTTTCTGTACTTCACTGGTCCATCCCATAAGTTGTATCTAGTAATGATAGCATAGTGACAAGAAGGTAAAGGGCTGGCAGTGTATAGTTTCTATACTTCACAGGTCCATCCCATAAGTTGTATCTAGTAACGATAGCGTAGTGACAATAAGGTAAAGGGCTGGCAGTGTATAGTTTCTGTACGTCACTGCTCCATCCCATAAGTTGCATCTAGTAATGATAGCGTAGTGACAAGAAGGTAAAGGGCTGGCAGTGTATAGTTTCTGTACTTCACAGGTCCATCCCATAAGTTGTATCTAGTAATGATAGCGTAGTGACAAGAAGGTAAAGGGCTGGCAGTGTATAGTTTCTGTACTTCACTGGTCCATCCCATAAGTTGTATCTAGTAATGATAGCGTAGTGACAAGAAGGTAAAGGGCTGGCAGTGTATAGTTTCTATACTTCACAGGTCCATCCCATAAGTTGTATCTAGTAACGATAGCGTAGTGACAATAAGGTAAAGGGCTGGCAGTGTATAGTTTCTGTACGTCACTGCTCCATCCCATAAGTTGCATCTAGTAATGATAGCGTAGTGACAAGAAGGTAAAGGGCTGGCAGTGTATAGTTTCTGTACTTCACCGGTCCATCCCATAAGTTGTATCTAGTAACGATAGCGTAGTGACAAGAAAGTAAAGGGCTGGCAGTGTATAGTTTCTGTACTTCACTGGTCCATCCCATAAGTTGCATCTAGTAATGATAGCGTAGTGACAAGAAGGTAAAGGGCTGGCAGTGTATAGTTTCTGTACTTCACTGGTCCATCCCATAAGTTGTATCTAGTAATGATAGCGTAGTGACAAGAAGGTAAAGGGCTGGCAGTGTATAGTTTCTGTACTTCACTGGTCCATCCCATAAGTTGTATCTAGTAATGATAGCGTAGTGACAAGAAGGTAAAGGGCTGGCAGTGTATAGTTTCTATACTTCACTGGTCCATCCCATAAGTTGCATCTAGTAATGATAGCGTAGTGACAAGAAGGTAAAGGGCTGGCAGTGTATAGTTTCTATACTTCACTGGTCCATCCCATGAGTTGTGTCTTGTAACGATAGCGTAGTGACAAGAAGGTAAAGGGCTGGCAGTGTATAGTTTCTGTACTTCACTGGTCCATCCCATAAGTTGCATCTAGTAATGATAGCGTAGTGACAAGAAGGTAAAGGGCTGGCAGTGTATAGTTTCTGTACTTCACAGGTCCATCCCATAAGTTGTATCTAGTAATGATAGCGTAGTGACAAGAAGGTAAAGGGCTGGCAGTGTATAGTTTCTGTACTTCACTGGTCCATCCCATAAGTTGTATCTAGTAATGATAGCGTAGTGACAAGAAGGTAAAGGGCTGGCAGTGTATAGTTTCTGTACTTCACTGGTCCATCCCATAAGTTGTACATGTATCTAGTAATGATAGCGTAGTGACAAGAAGGTAAAGGGCTGGCAGTGTATAGTTTCTATACTTCACTGGTCCATCCCATAAGTTGTATCTAGTAATGATAGCGTAGTGACAAGAAGGTAAAGGGCTGGCAGTGTATAGTTTCTATACTTCACTGGTCCATCCCATAAGTTGTATCTAGTAACGATAGCGTAGTGACAAGAAGGTAAAGGGCTGGCAGTGTATAGTTTCTGTACTTCACTGGTCAATCCCATAAGTTGTATCTAGTAATGATAGCGTAGTGACAAGAAGGTAAAGGGCTGGCAGTGTATAGTTTCTGTACTTCACAGGTCCATCCCATAAGTTGTATCTAGTAACGATAGCGTAGTGACAAGAAGGTAAAGGGCTGGCAGTGTATAGTTTCTGTACTTCACTGGTCCATCCCATAAGTTGCATCTAGTAATGATAGCGTAGTGACAAGAAGGTAAAGGGCTGGCAGTGTATAGTTTCTGTACTTCACAGGTCCATCCCATAAGTTGTATCTAGTAATGATAGCGTAGTGACAAGAAGGTAAAGGGCTGGCAGAGTATAGTTTCTATACTTCACTGGTCCATCCCATAAGTTGTATCTAGTAATGATAGCGTAGTGACAAGAAGGTAAAGGGCTGGCAGTGTATAGTTTCTGTACTTCACTGGTCCATCCCATAAGTTGTATCTAGTAATGATAGCGTAGTGACAAGAAGGTAAAGGGCTGGCAGTGTATAGTTTCTGTACTTCACTGGTCCATCCCATAAGTTGTATCTAGTAATGATAGCGTAGTGACAAGAAGGTAAAGGGCTGGCAGTGTATAGTTTCTATACTTCACTGGTCCATCCCATAAGTTGCATCTAGTAATGATAGCGTAGTGACAAGAAGGTAAAGGGCTGGCAGTGTATAGTTTCTATACTTCACTGGTCCATCCCATGAGTTGTGTCTTGTAACGATAGCGTAGTGACAAGAAGGTAAAGGGCTGGCAGTGTATAGTTTCTGTACTTCACTGGTCCATCCCATAAGTTGCATCTAGTAATGATAGCGTAGTGACAAGAAGGTAAAGGGCTGGCAGTGTATAGTTTCTGTACTTCACAGGTCCATCCCATAAGTTGTATCTAGTAATGATAGCGTAGTGACAAGAAGGTAAAGGGCTGGCAGTGTATAGTTTCTATACTTCACTGGTCCATCCCATAAGTTGTATCTAGTAATGATAGCGTAGTGACACGAAGGTAAAGGGCTGGCAGTGTATAGTTTCTGTACTTCACTGGTCCATCCCATAAGTTGTATCTAGTAATGATAGCGTAGTGACAAGAAGGTAAAGGGCTGGCAGTGTATAGTTTCTATACTTCACTGGTCCATCCCATAAGTTGCATCTAGTAATGATAGCGTAGTGACAAGAAGGTAAAGGGCTGGCAGTGTATAGTTTCTGTACTTCACAGGTCCATCCCATAAGTTGTATCTAGTAATGATAGCGTAGTGACAAGAAGGTAAAGGGCTGGCAGTGTATAGTTTCTATACTTCACTGGTCCATCCCATAAGTTGCATCTAGTAATGATAGCGTAGTGACAAGAAGGTAAAGGGCTGGCAGTGTATAGTTTCTATACTTCACTGGTCCATCCCATGAGTTGTGTCTAGTAACGATAGCGTAGTGACAAGAAGGTAAAGGGCTGGCAGTGTATAGTTTCTGTACTTCACTGGTCCATCCCATAAGTTGCATCTAGTAATGATAGCGTAGTGACAAGAAGGTAAAGGGCTGGCAGTGTATAGTTTCTGTACTTCACAGGTCCATCCCATCAGTTGTATCTAGCAATGATAGCGTAGTGACAAGAAGGTAAAGGGCTGGCAGTGTATAGTTTCTATACTTCACTGGTCCATCCCATAAGTTGTATCTAGTAATGATAGCGTAGTGACAAGAAGGTAAAGGGCTGGCAGTGTATAGTTTCTATACTTCACTGGTCCATCCCATAAGTTGTATCTAGTAATGATAGCGTAGTGACAAGAAGGTAAAGGGCTGGCAGTGTATAGTTTCTATACTTCACTGGTCCATCCCATAAGTTGCATCTAGTAATGATAGCGTAGTGACAAGAAGGTAAAGGGCTGGCAGTGTATAGTTTCTGTACTTCACAGGTCCATCCCATAAGTTGTATCTAGTAATGATAGCGTAGTGACAAGAAGGTAAAGGGCTGGCAGAGTATAGTTTCTATACTTCACTGGTCCATCCCATAAGTTATATCTAGTAATGATAGCGTAGTGACAAGAAGGTAAAGGGCTGGCAGTGTATAGTTTCTGTACTTCACTGGTCCATCCCATAAGTTGTATCTAGTAATGATAGCGTAGTGACAAGAAGGTAAAGGGCTGGCAGTGTATAGTTTCTGTACTTCACTGGTCCATCCCATAAGTTGTATCTAGTAATGATAGCGTAGTGACAAGAAGGTAAAGGGCTGGCAGTGTATAGTTTCTATACTTCACTGGTCCATCCCATAAGTTGCATCTAGTAATGATAGCGTAGTGACAAGAAGGTAAAGGGCTGGCAGTGTATAGTTTCTATACTTCACTGGTCCATCCCATGAGTTGTGTCTAGTAACGATAGCGTAGTGACAAGAAGGTAAAGGGCTGGCAGTGTATAGTTTCTGTACTTCACTGGTCCATCCCATAAGTTGCATCTAGTAATGATAGCGTAGTGACAAGAAGGTAAAGGGCTGGCAGTGTATAGTTTCTGTACTTCACAGGTCCATCCCATAAGTTGTATCTAGTAATGATAGCGTAGTGACAAGAAGGTAAAGGGCTGGCAGTGTATAGTTTCTATACCTCACTGGTCCATCCCATAAGTTGTATCTAGTAATGATAGCGTAGTGACAAGAAGGTAAAGGGCTGGCAGTGTATAGTTTCTGTACTTCACTGGTCCATCCCATAAGTTGTATCTAGTAATGATAGCGTAGTGACAAGAAGGTAAAGGGCTGGCAGTGTATAGTTTCTATACTTCACTGGTCCATCCGATAAGTTGTATCTAGTTATGATAGCGTAGTGACAAGAAGGTAAAGGGCTGGCAGAGTATAGTTTCTGTACTTCACTGGTCCATCCCATAAGTTGTATCTAGTAATGATAGCGTAGTGACAAGAAGGTAAAGGGCTGGCAGTGTATAGTTTCTGTACTTCACTGGTCCATCCCATAAGTTGTATCTAGTAATGATAGCGTAGTGACAAGAAGGTAAAGGGCTGGCAGTGTATAGTTTCTGTACTTCACTGGTCCATCCCATAAGTTGTATCTAGTAATGATAGCGTAGTGACAAGAAAGTAAAGGGCTGGCAGTGTATAGTTTCTGTACTTCACAGGTCCATCCCATAAGTTGTATCTAGTAAATAGCGTAGTGACAAGAAGGTAAAGGGCTGGCAGTGTATAGTTTCTATACTTCACTGGTCCATCCCATAAGTTGTATCTAGTAATGATAGTGTAGTGACAAGAAGGTAAAGGGCTGGCAGTGTATAGTTTCTATACTTCACTGGTCCATCCCATAAGTTGTATCTAGTAATGATAGCGTAGTGACAAGAAGGTAAAGGGCTGGCAGTGTATAGTTTCTATACTTCACTGGTCCATCCCATAAGTTGTATCTAGTAATGATAGCGTAGTGACAAGAAGGTAAAGGGCTGGCAGTGTATAGTTTCTATACTTCACTGGTCCATCCCATAAGTTGTATCTAGTAATGATAGCGTAGTGACAAGAAGGTAAAGGGCTGGCAGTGTATAGTTTCTATACTTCACTGGTCCATCCCATAAGTTGCATCTAGTAACGATAGCGTAGTGACAAGAAGGTAAAGGGCTGGCAGTGTATAGTTTCTACACTTCACTGGGCCATCCCATAAGTTGTATCTAGTAATGATAGCGTAGTGACAAGAAGGTAAAGGGCTGGCAGTGTATAGTTTCTGTACTTCACTGGTCCATCCCATAAGTTGTATCTAGTAATGATAGCGTAGTGACAAGAAGGTAAAGGGCTGGCAGTGTATAGTTTCTGTACTTCACTGGTCCATCCCATAAGTTGTATCTAGTAATGATAGCGTAGTGACAAGAAGGTAAAGGGCTGGCAGTGTATAGTTTCTGTACTTCACTGGTCCATCCCATAAGTTGCATCTAGTAATGATAGCGTAGTGACAAGAAGGTAAAGGGCTGGCAGTGTATAGTTTCTATACTTCACTGGTCCATCCCATAAGTTGTATCTAGTAATGATAGCGTAGTGACAAGAAGGTGAAGGGCTGGCAGTGTATAGTTTCTGTACTTCACTGGTCCATCCCATAAGTTGTATCTAGTAATGATAGCGAAGTGACAAGAAGGTAAAGGGCTGGCAGTGTATAGTTTCTGTACTTCACTGGTCCATCCCATAAGTTGTATCTAGTAATGATAGCGTAGTGACAAGAAAGTAAAGGGCTGGCAGTGTATAGTTTCTGTACTTCACTGGTCCATCCCATAAGTTGTATCTAGTAACGATAGCGTAGTGACAAGAAGGTAAAGGGCTGGCAGTGTATAGTTTCTGTACTTCACTGGTCCATCCCATAAGTTGTATCTAGTAATGATAGCGTAGTGACAAGAAGGTAAAGGGCTGGCAGTGTATAGTTTCTATACTTCACTGGTCCATCCCATAAGTTGTATCTAGTAACGATAGCCTAGTGACAAGAAGGTAAAGGGCTGGCTGTGTATAGTTTCTGTACTTCACTGGTCTATCCCATAAGTTGTATCTAGTAATGATAGCGTAGTGACAAGAAGGTAAAGGGCTGGCAGTGTATAGTTTCTGTACTTCACTGGTCCATCCCATAAGTTGTATCTAGTTATGATAGCGTAGTAACAAGAAGGTAAAGGGCTGGCAGTGTATAGTTTCTATACTTCACTGGTCCATCCCGTAAGTTGTATCTAGTAATGATAGCGTAGTAACAAGAAGGTAAAGGGCTGGCAGTGTATAGTTTCTATACTTCACTGGTCCATCCCATAAGTTGTATCTAGTAATGATAGCGTAGTGACAAGAAGGTAAAGGGCTGGCAGTGTATAGTTTCTGTACTTACTTTGTGTGGTAATCTATAGAACCAGCAACTTGGTATGTTGACATCTCTACAGGGTCTCTGGCCATGACGTTCTGGTCCCAGGGAATAGCTCGACCCACCCTCAGGCCTTGATAGAGTCCTCCTCGCTGATTTCTGACCATTTTCATCAGACTGTAAAGAGACGACAGATTCTTTTCATGAAATACATCAAAATGCTACTTCTGTCTCAAGCCACCACATATCAAAATGTTGAGTCTGTTAAGTTTCCAGATTTAGGGGGGTTTACGAAACAGAGGCTCGGGCTCAGACTCCATTTCGTGCCAGGTTATCAAAATAAAGGCTTTTGGCTGCGATTCGCAAGTAGATTGTCTGGTTTGAAAAGGAAAACAGAGCTTCAACTTCAATGAAAAACCGCAACCTATTTTCAGCATATGGATGACAGAGCTGGAGCCTGAACTTGAGCCTCCATTTTGTAAAAGCTATATGATTGATTTTTACTTCATTATTACTATTGATAAAAGCATAGGAATGACTACGCCTCAGACGAATTATTCATGTAAAAGACATAAATGTAGTTGATCTCCATCAAGAAATCTTCACAGATTACTCTATAAATTACAGGGTATAAAGGAGTGATGGTAAAAACATCCCATTAAAATGTTTCTGCCTAAAATGCTGTATTTATCCAGAAAAGAGTAAAACCAGTGAACAAAATTATTTTTGATCTTTTAAAGATAAAAATAAAAGAAAAAAAACTTAAGAAATACTGTGGCCGCTTTTCACTTTTTTCCCAAAAAGTGGGCACCGTATGAGGCTGAAATTTTCACAGATGACTCTTACAGTGTTTTCCTTATTATTATGATATTTCTGCCCATGAATCTGTATTTCTTTGAGAAAAACCAAAGTATGATAATACCTTAAATGCGGCCCAGTGTTTGAATTCAGGAAGGTTTCGAGTCAGGCTAAAATATCTAAGGAGATTAGAGTTTTAACTACAGTAAAACATTGATAACTTCGGATATAAACTCGAAGTGATGCTTTATTCTCATCAAAAGAATAGGCTTTCATGTACATAAATACTTCCATATGTCAAATTACCTGCGTCAAAATCAGGCATAAGTCGAAGTGTTTGCTCCGAACAATGAAAAAAATTGAGGCCGAGTCTGTCCTAATCAGGTGCTAAAAAGACGTGGTCAGTTTTCCAGAAACTCTTCGGTGTCTATTTCTTCTCACAAGGTAGCTTCCTGCTTTACAGCATCTTACCATGCTTTCGTCTTCACTATAATTCCAATAGTCTTCCACATCTGATTGTAGTACACTAGCTGTAGGATCAAGATCCATCTCTACTGATGACTCTGTGTGGACTGCCTCACTCACATCAGAAAATGCACCCGGAAGACGTTTCTTCAAGGCACTGTTTCAATCAGATTTCAAACAGTCATAAATTATTTCAGGATGAAGAAGGAAAACTGACTGTAGTGGAATTGAACAGGTATCCTTCTGATTATCATACCGGTGCTCAAAAACTAAGCTATGTAGCTTCAATATGGCACTGTCCCTGACTGTCAATCAAGACTCTCTGGGCACTTTTTAGACAACATGAAATCACTCACGTGCTTCTACTACAGCTCAAGGATTGACTGATTCGAACCTCTGACCAGGATTGGATAGATCAGATGGTATAGCACCGGTACAGTATTCAGATAGTAGAGCGCCGGTACAGTATTCAGACAGTAGAGCGCCGGTACAGTATTCAGATAGTAGAGCGCCGGTACAGTATTCAGATATAGTAGAGCGCCGGTACAGTATTCAGATTGTAGAGCGCCGGTACAGTATTCAGATAGTAGAGCGCCGGTACAGTATTCAGATAGTAGAGCGCCGGTACAGTATTCAGATAGTAGAGTGCCGGTACAATATTCAGATAGTAGAGCGCCGGTACAGTATTCAGATAGTAGAGTGCCGGTACAATATTCAGATAGTAGAGTGCCGGTACAGTATTCAGACAGTAGAGCGCCGGTACAGTATTCAGATAGTAGAGCGCCGGTACAATATTCAGATAGTAGAGCGCCGGTACAGTATTCAGATAGTAGAGCGCCGGTACAGTATTCAGATAGTAGAGCGCCGGTACAGTATTCAGATAGTAGAGCGCCGGTACAGTATTCAGATAGTAGAGTGCCGGTACAGTATTCAGATAGTAGAGCGCCGGTACAGTATTCAGATAGTAGAGCGCCGGTACAGTATTCAGATAGTAGAGTGCCGGTACAATATTCAGATAGTAGAGTGCCGGTACAGTATTCAGACAGTAGAGCGCCGGTACAGTATTCAGATAGTAGAGCGCCGGTACAATATTCAGATAGTAGAGCGCCGGTACAGTATTCAGATAGTAGAGCGCCGGTACAGTATTCAGATAGTAGAGCGCCGGTACAGTATTCAGATAGTAGAGCGCCGGTACAGTATTCAGATAGTAGAGTGCCGGTACAGTATTCAGATAGTAGAGCGCCGGTACAGTATTCAGATAGAAGAGCGCCGGTACAGTATTCAGATAGTAGAGCGCCGGTACAGTATTCAAATAGTAGAGCGCCGGTACAGTATTCAGATAGTAGAGCGCTGGTACAATATTCAGATAGTAGAGCGCCGGTACAGTATTCAGATAGTAGAGTGCCGGTACAATATTCAGATAGTAGAGTGCCGGTACAGTATTCAGACAGTAGAGCGCCGGTACAGTATTCAGATAGTAGAGCGCCGGTACAATATTCAGATAGTAGAGCGCCGGTACAGTATTCAGATAGTAGAGCGCCGGTACAGTATTCAGATAGTAGAGCGCCGGTACAGTATTCAGATAGTAGAGCGCCGGTACAGTATTCAGATAGTAGAGTGCCGGTACAGTATTCAGATAGTAGAGCGCCGGTACAGTATTCAGATAGTAGAGCGCCGGTACAGTATTCAGATAGTAGAGCGCCGGTACAGTATTCAGATAGTAGAGCGCCGGTACAGTATTCAGATAGTAGAGCGCCGGTACAGTATTCAGATAGTAGAGTGCCGGTACAGTATTCAGATAGTAGAGCGCCGGTACAGTATTCAGATAGTAGAGCGCCGGTACAGTATTCAGATAGTAGAGCGCCGGTACAGTATTCAGATAGTAGAGCGCCGGTACAGTATTCAGATAGTAGAGCGCCGGTACAGTATTCAGTGGGTCGCAGGTTCAAATTATGTGCCAGTTAATCTTCTACACTTTTCAATGCTTTTATCAAGTCAGGTTTCCTTTGTGGTTTCTTGATGATATCTTCCTTTAACTGGTGAAGCACTGGTAGGAATTGAATAAAAAGAATTTTTGTATGATGCAATCAAATATAACAAATGAATTGATGAATAAGTCCCAGCAATAGTTCTAACCCAACATAAAAATAATAAATCGGGAGGCTTATCATCCTTACTGGCAGCTGGGGTGCTGAATTGCGAAGGATGTGGTTACAACCTAATTGAGTTGACAGCGGCGCTCTTGGCTGCCAGCTACATTGTACATCAACCCATATATGGTCACAGAGTACAGGCTGAGATCAAAAGTGTTTGATTTTTGTGGAGGAAGGAAAACCAGAGAACCCGGAGAAAAACCCTCATAGCACAGGAGAGAACCAACGCACAACTCTACTCGCATATGACCCAAGCTGGGATCGAACCCAGGCCACATTCATTGGTGAGAGGTGAGTGCCCAATGTACTCGCCACCTATGCCCCCTTCCAGCCATTATGCCCTGGGGTCTATTTCATGAACCCCTACGATCAATCGGAACGAGAGTTACGAAAGATAACCCATCACATCCTAAGTATGGCTGCAAAGCATCCTAAGTCCTGCGGTTGATAATAAGTTACAATGAGTTTGGTGAAATTGACCCCTGGGGCCGATTTCACGAATCACTTTTATTGATCTTAAATGTGAATTAATCCTAATTGCTAAGCAAAGTGTGATGTCACAATACAAATCACTATGGGTGATTACTGACAACTCTTAAGATTAATCTTAGTGTTTGGTGAAATCCAGCCCTGCCAGCGTAAAGGAGAAAGCTGTCTAGACTTGTTCTTCACTTACCTGATAGGAAATGTTGGTCCTTTGCTCTCCTCATCAGTCAGATGTTCCTCAGAATCCTCATCTAGTTGGCTGTTTCTCCATCTAGGTACTAGGTACCCCCATCCATGCTTAGCCTCATAGTGCAATGGGTAACCTTCCCATGTTAACTGGAGTAGCTTAGGAGCCACTCGTACCTGTGAGCTTATGAGGCAGGGACCAGGAGCCCAGTCCTCATCCATCTTCCTAGGGCACAACTCACGGTACCACCTGGGAATCATAAGGATAGAGGGAGGCTTGGGTTAGGGTTGCTCATCTGGTTGATTGAAGTTGTCAATAATAATACTTTGGAAATCTATTTATTAATCTAATTTGTTGTTATGCTTTTCTGTTCGAAAACCGCCAGGAGTTGTGACAAAGTGGAATCTTCCCTCCATCTTCCTCTACCCCTAGTTTGAATTTTAACAATTTTCAAAATCATAGATTGATGTAATTACATTGGGTATCCCACCATGTGTTGTTTGACCTTTGGCAGCCTGGAGGATGTATCCATGACTTCATCTAAACGTTCCTCCTTCTCTATCATCTCCTGCCTCTCTTCATCAGTCAATCCATCATCATCATTGGTCCAATCCAGCATCTTAGCATCACCTCCAGACACATCTTGATGAGGAGTGACACTTCCTTGATGACTAGCATCATGGGATGTAGCTCTGGTTTCCTCTGTTTGACCACCATTCCCACAAGACGCATCAACAGGAGTGCCACTGTTATCTCGGTCTTCCTCCGACTTGGCTACAGATTTTCTCTTTGTAATTTCCTTCTTCAATCTGAAGTCTTCAGTAGACCAGTCCAGTTCCCAAAGCCAAGGGTCGTCCTTGTAGCTGCAATCAAATTCAGAAAAAAACTTCACTCTGTGAATTCATAGAAGTCAAGGATGTTACAGTATGTATATGCATTACTCATGTTACTTGGCATCATAAAATAAATAGAAAAAACAAACAAACAAAGGAAATCGACAATTTGGAACACAGCGAACATAGGGCTCTGTTGGTAGAGCAGTGGTGCGGTATTCAAAGGGTCACAGGTTGGAATCCCGCTCCAGTCAATTTTTCTTTGTTCACCTTTCAATGACATATTAAAATAGAAAGCCTTAGTCTGTTCCGCAATTCACACTCCGGGATTGTCTCAGGATTCAAAGGATAGAGCAAGATGGCTCATTGCACCATTGACAGCTTAGTGGTAATGGAATTCAGTCGAGTTTTTGCAATTTTCCAACAATTCTATGATGCAAAGTAACACAATCCATCTTGAAAATAACCCATGAAATCCAAAAACCTGCAAATAACCACAAAGGACACTGACTGGATTAATTTTAAGTCATTGAAAAGTCAACAAAGAAAAATTGACTGGAGTATGTGGGATTCGATTCAGCGACCACTGGTAATACCGTACTGGGGCTCTACCAACTGAGCCATCCAACTTTGATTAAAAAGCCGCAACCTCTTTGGGTGATCCCCCATGTTTTGTTTCTCAGGTTGCAGCATAGTATCTGCACGTCCATGTATCTTGAATGATCCTTGGGATATAGTGGTATGTGTGTGGTCCATGGCTTCTGACTGCCAAAAAACAAAGATAATTGACTTAGGGACACCACGAACATAGAGCTGGATAACTCAGTTGGTAAAGCGCTGGTACGGTATTCCGGTGGTTACTGGTTCGAATCCAGCTCCAGTAAATTCTTCTCTGTTTTCAATAACAAAATAATCCTTGTATCCACATCCTTCTGATGAACAGACCGGTGACTACACAACATGCCGGAGTTATATTCTGTCATTAACCTGTCATTTTCCATGAGTTGGCATGCATCATTAGCAAGGTGCATGAGTAATTGCTTCATCTCTTGCTGTAGATCATCATATGTCTCCTGTGATTCACGCAGATAGCGATCCCAATTCTGATTGACAGGAAGGTAGGCTTGACCCATCTCCAAGGTAGCTGCAAAGGACACTGGGTGAGGGAACCTGTATGCATGTAAGAGAGATCAATACAGGTGAATCAGATCCAAGGCTTTGTAACATTTCTCCAAAGATGCATGAATTTAATAATTATTGAAAAGTGAACAAAGACGAGATCTCCGGAATACCGTGATGTGACTGATGTCCCTCATAGTGAATTATCTTTGTGCCCCTTGTCAGTGAGTTTCCCTTGTGGTTATTTGATGAATTTAATCATGCGTTTGGAAGTACTGACGGATTTTTACAACATGTATTCATGCATTCAAAGTTTCTGATGGTTTTATAATAATAATAATAATTTGGGAGGCTAATCATCCTTACTGGCAGCTGGGGTGATGAATTGTCAGAGATGCAACTGACCTATGCCAAAAAAATCTGAAAACTTTGTGCACTGCGCGGGGCATGCGCCGCGGCGCGCGTGTAGACATACGGCACATCCCAAGGGAGTGATTATCATCAAAGGAGACTTAAACAATACATGTAGTAAATTCAAAACATTTGAAGGGGACAAAAATTGGAATGGGGGGTGAAAAATAAAAAAAGAAACAAATTCAGATTAAAATCTGAAAGTTTCATCTATGTTTAATTGTGCTAGTGTTAACTTATGCATTAACTCTGCATGACTATGAGGAAGGTTATAAACATGTAATCATGTCTGTGATCTGTGCTAGGCTGTGGTCATAGTCAGACAATTGGTAACACAAACATTTCAAATTCAAACGATAACTTGAAACAGCCAAACAATGGTAAGCAACATCACACAATGTCAGCTTTGCCTTTGCATGTACTACTATGCATGGGCCTGCGTGCATTATACGTGCATGCATGCATTTAAATGTACACGCTGTGCAGTCGGCTAGGATATGGAGACGAAAGTTTATCTATATTCACTGGTCTTTCACAATTATGATGAGTTGCAGCATAAGTTACATTTTACTCAAGAATTACGAACGTACGTGACAAACTTTTCAGCCCTAGAACTGAGGCAGCGTCCTACCTGGCAAACAAAGTTTTCTTACGTGGGAGGCCTATAATGGAGGAAGGAAGGCCTGACGTTGCGTTAGGCCTAAAACTTAACTTAACTTCCTTTTCTTCAAGCCGTATCTTCATTGTACATTGCCTTTGACATCGTTTTCGATATCACAAAGATCATTTCTTTCTGTCGACAATAAGATGTTGCATACTGTAATTCTGTAGTATAGGCCTGTTGGTTTGATACAAATGAAAAGTAAAAGAGCGAACGAATCAGCAGCATAAATCCTACGTGCACGAAACAACGTACAGTAGGCCTACATGTAAACATGTGCTGTTATGTGCATGCATTCGTTGTGTGCATCGCATCGAGCGAGCCCATGAGATCACGCGCTATTGGTCATTTACTGTGTCAAAGGTCAATATATAAATGTATTTCCAGTCACTGACGGCTCCACACAACACCGGCCTTCGTATTTCATACCGCAATTACCCTGTATGACTGACTTTAACACTGTTATGGCGACTACGCGCGAGATTATATACTCATTCGCGTGGTGTAGATCGTGCGCGCATGATAGTTTGGTTCCGATCTTTAGTTTTTTTTTCAAAATAAATTGTACAATTCAAAGCATTTTACGAGAGTAGCCTGATGCTGAACAAAATCGGAAATGGTGTGGAAAATAGAAAAAAGTCGGATTTCTGATTAAAATCGGAAAAGTTGCATCTCTGAATTGTGAAGGATGCGGCTACAACGTGATCAAGTTGCCAGCATGCATGAGCACCCTTGGCTGAAAGTGTCGAAAGTGCCCCCTTTTTACAATGGTAACCTGAAAGGCCTTCACAAGACAAAGAACCCACAGAGGAGAGTAACCAAGGATGAAAGAGTGAATTTGTACATAATGGGATGGAAAAAAAAAAGATAATTTATCTGTGGAAACCCACACAATCACGAAATGACTTCCAAATCCTCCTAAGTGTCCTAAAACTGAAAGACACTTGGGATTTTTCTCTCAGTTTTCTTCATCCTCTTTCACTTCCCTTTCTCTTAAGCCTGAACCTAGAGTGGGCACTCAGGGTTGTTAGGCAATGAAACAACATTTAATATAGGACAAACCTTTCATAGAATTTTGGAAGCAGGTGTGTGAAAATGACATGCGTTGCTTCGACATCCTTTGCACAATATTCCATGAGTTCCTGTTAAGGATAAAAAAGACAACACAAACTGTTGAATTCAGGAAAAATTTCAACCAAATTGTCCTGTCATTCAGATTTAGGTAGGGTTAGACAACCAACAGTAATGAGCCATTGTTTATGAGCATAGGCCTTCCTATACGGTTGGGGTAAAAAAAAATGTACTTGGTTTTCCTTTGTATAAATCCTACGTAATTAATATCCTTCACTATCTTCATGTTTCTACTCATGTTTCTGGGTGCTGGTGATCTGGATCACCGTACCGACAACCGATTTGTTTCCACTCAGTACAAAAAGGCGAGTGTCGTCCATAATCCAGCTTGGTCGACTCGAGGGTAGACTAGACATCCTGAATTAATTCACACTACAGGTCAACGCAAGGATATGTGGGGAATATTTTTATTATTTTGTGATGTAAACAACCAAGATAGCTAAACTAATTTCTGGTCCACCCAGGAACCAGCCATTGCGTGTGTTTCTACTGTGAGTATGACCGGAAGACACCCAACAAGAACTACCTCAATCAGTGGTTGTTGATGATTGATGGATTGCCAGGTGATGCTCCAAAATACGTGTTTCTACTCCACCAGCAAACACCCAAAGACGCACAGAAACACATCATTCATCAATAGAAACAAGCTGTATGATTAAAAGAGGGATTCTTCGGGATCATTGTCAAATACCTGAAAGTCATTGCGTACGTCCTCCATGCTGCCTGTGACAAATGTATCCCTCTTGGTTTTATCAAGCCTTTCATTATCTCGACTGTAGAGGGCGTACACATCAGCAAGGTTGTTGGGGCTACTTTGACCAAGCCACTCTGTTGACTGTTGACACAAAGGAAAAGGTTTTTGTTCTTGTTTATAATGCTTTCTGACTGGCTGGGACAGCTGCAGGCTAGGTCTCCCATATGAGAATATAAAAAGAATAAACTTTAGGTTCATAGTGTCTTCTTTCACTCTTCACCTAAACTCAGTCCATGGAGTGTTGCTTCAGTTACAAATTTGTCTGAATTCGACCTGAGCAAGCTGGTGAAATACTTATCAGGAGCATTTAAATCAATGAGTGCACAGTGCTAACAATAGGTTCCACAATCACCATTGACAACAAAAAAATAATCACAAACGATGGATGAAATAATCTTAACGTTATCATATATTAGGTTGTCCATATGCAAATTAGGCTTGCCTTCACCGACGTGGACGAGCACTGTGTACTTGTGCTTGTGAAAAAATCATGCGCTGGCTCAGGTGGGATTCGAACCCACGACCTCCATGCTTATTAGTGCAGATGCCATACCGCCAGGCCACCGAGCTAGTTGGGGTCAGCGGGATGAATCAAATCCAATATCACGGCGGGTACCGCAGTTAATCATGAATATTAAATGATTGTTGGTCGGGACCCCAAAAAAAATTTGAGGGAACGTTTGAGGTCCTTGGGGTTGCAGTGTTGAACTCAGTATTTTTCACCTTGGACTAAATAGGACTGACTCATTAGAACTGGAGCAATTGGCTTCCAGCCAGTTTCACTAGTGGTCAAGTGAGAGTTTGATATTTTGAAGTGCAGACCTTCAAACACTGACTATGATATCCAGTGATTTAGGGCCTGTTTGTTTAATGCACAGGATCACGAATCCTGTGGATCCGGATCCCATTTTAGCGTACCCTGCATAGGAGGTGGATCCCCAAATCTGGGATCCTGTGCGTTAAACAAACAGGCCCTTAGTTTTCGATCTACAGTGCATATATGCAGAAGAACACTTCCACGAAGGTAGTTTTTTAAAAGAGTGGCAAGAGGAAAAACTAAATCAGAATCTAAATAACTAGCTTACTGGAGGTCCAGATCTCTTCTTTGCAGCCCTCTTGGCAAGGTACTGGGTTTTGGCTCCCTTGCCAGTGCGGTCAGCTATCCACAATGCTCGTTGGTAGGTAGTCAGTCCTGATACAGCCATATGTAGACTCAGAGTGTCCAGGAAACGAGTCTTGGTACCCTACCAACATAAACCAAATAATAAGAAGCAACACATTATTATTCCTGCCCATTGGATGGATGATGATGTGGTGCGTGTTACAATTAACATTGATCGATGAATCTTAAATACCCATTCAACTTCTCTCCTCTACTATTTACAATCACCCATGGATCCGATGGCACGATCAAGGAGGTAGGAAACACCCGCCATTACTGCAGTGTCCCCACCCGTATAATTATCCGGCAACATAAGAATTTACGTCTGCCGCACTGGATACTGCAGGGTGTACCTCCCCTAATCATGGGATGTATACCCTGCAATTATAGAGTGCGGCGGAGCGCAAATTCTTTTTGTTGCTGGAAAAAAGGCAGGCAGGGACACTGCAGTAATGGCGGGTGTTTCCTACCTCCATGGTGGCGCCGTCGGATCGTTGTATACAGTAATCCGAACGCAAGTTTTTGAGTGGTGCCCTATTTTGATTAAAACAAGAAACTGCGGTGGTGTTTAGTGATCTGCACTACAACTCCGGTTCGGTACATGGTGCGCAATTTATTCCTGAAAGTAAAACGGATTTAGAAGAATGTTCAGCCAGGACAACATCTCCCGAATTTCCCTACTCTCCCGAGGACGAACAGAGCACACTGCTTGGAACGTCAAGATAATACCACCGGTTCTTCTCAGAACCACACACACAGAAGAGATAACACGGTGTCACCGCAAACCTACCTTCTTTTAGTACTTCCACCATGCATAGCTTCAAGTCTCATTCATCTTACTAACCCAAAACTGCTGCAATGTCAGACACCCTGACAACCAAATTAACAAATATGCAAATTACCTCCACTCAAGACCACATATAAAGTAAGAATGTGAGAACAAACTCCTCTGAGGTTTAACATGTTAAACCTTCACCTTGAGAAAGTACTGTTCCTTGACAAAGCTGCGATCAAAGCTGATGTTATGACCAACCACCAGTCTCTCCTGCCAACGAGCTACCTCAGATAGCTTGAAGGAAGGTGTCGTCTCTAGGGGGATGAGATCAGTAGGTGTGATGCGTGGAGACAATGCAAGGTGTTCTTCTACTAGCCGTTCACTGCACCACGAATACCTACGTACAAAGAGGAGTAAACTGTTTAAACAATTCTTTCTTTTTTTTCCCCTCACTTTCCACAAAAATTCATCTATGTAGCAAATTGTGCAGGATTCCAATAGACTCAGAACTTAATTGGTATTCCAATGCAGATGACTTCCACTTTTTGCGTCCATAAATAAGCTTCATGTTAACTGTAGTTTCTACAAATTGAAAATGCACATCTTACATGAATCTGAGAGATTTACATGTATTTCAAATTTTGCTAGATAATGCTTTGGAATGAGCATAACACAACCATCCCGTACACAACCATCCATGGAATACTTTCATTCATTCATTTCTCCAACTAAAGCTTTAAACAAATCAACCACGTGTCCCAAATCTCTGGCTGCAACCACAAATAACACAATTAATCTTTGGGGGTTTACAAAACGGAGGATCAGGCTCAGGCTCAGGCTCTCTGGCTCCGGCTTTGTCATCCATGCTGAAAATATAGGTTGTGCTTTTTCAGGCTCTGTTTTCTTTTTCAAACCAGAGAATCTACTTCAGCACTCTATTTATTTTTGATGTAGGCCCTACCTGGTATTTCAGAATGGATTCATAAAATGGTGACAGAGCCTGATCCTGAGCCTCCATTTTGAAAAGGCCCAAAGTCTAGGGGAACGATTGCAGTCAATGGCTAGTGACTGACATGGCTGTCATAGCTACATGTAGGGGCATATGTAATTTTGGCCGCAGCCAGACATCTGGGAGACAGCCTTTTTCATGATGAAAATTGCTTTTTCAAACTGTAATAGGTGCTATGAAATGTGCAGTTCAATCTTTGCTATAGTATTATATTCTTCATGTTGACGTACATTTTAGTGTCAGCACTTTACAAAGTAACAAATACTTTGCAAGGTAAGATAGTGACAAGCATAAACCACATCATGCACTATTGGCATGATTGGTTTCTCAACTGCAACAAGATGCAACATTTGTAAGAATGAGTCTGTGATGTACCATTTTGTCACGGGATAAGTTTAAATTCCTACCATGCCTCTGTAGATGCAGCAACAGCTAGAGTAGGGAACTGACCCTCTGTCATCAAGCACTCCATGTCAAATACAATAGCCTCTTCAACTGGGTAATCCACCAGCTCCTGTCTACCATCACTATCATACCTCGTCCATCCCTTCTGAAAGGTCCACTCTTGAGGCATGCTGGGCAATGAACCAAAGGCTAGTGTCTCAGACAGCTTCATGTATTCACTGCTCTGCTTATTGGCAAGAACCCGGAAGTGCTCATCAATGTTTGCACCATAGATCTTAGGAAGCTTGAAGTTGACCTCAGGAAGGATGTCAACTTCCTTATCCCACAAACCGTGGTCTTTGAGATGCTGGGTGCTCCTCTGTATGTCCTCCTTAGAGGGTGCCACTCGCCTCCGCCTCTTGTCAACCTTGAAGATTTGTTCATGGAGGCTTTGTGATAACATCTGAATGTTGATTGGATTGAGCCTTGGATTGTGGGCAGAGTCTGAGGCAGAGCCACGATGCGGTGTGAATGTCACGGCCACCGTTGGACATACATGTGCCCCAATCCAACCTTGGCAAGTTTTCAGATGGTGAATACATAGTGGCACCCATGTCCTTGATAGAGTGCAGCTTTTGCAAGAAAGAGCCATTCTGATGAATGCAAAAGTAACACAAAGAAATAAGAATAGAGCTCAGTGTTGCTGTTACTAGTGTGTTACTCATTTACTTCATTGCTTTACAGTTCATACATGTAACAATTTATTAAACAAGTTATACGTGTAGCAATGGAACATTTGTGTTATACGCAACCCTACCTGCCTGTATTATTCCAATTAGGGCATATATTATGCTGGTAGGTATGCGGTGCCTATGCACAGGGTACGCACCCATATAAAACCATCGCAAATCTATGCAGGCTCAGCTTGGTTGAGTACATACGCCGCCCTATTTCGGCAAACAAACACGATATGCAACACTACAAAACTCTACGTAGGCCCAGTGTGAAAGGGGCTTTACATTTAAGTCCCAATTGTGCAACTGCCCTAACCATGGAGGAATCTTTCCTCCATGCCCTAACTAACTGTGTTATGTAGAGAAAGGCCACCCGGCCCTGTATAGACCTGTGCATGAGTTCAGTAAACTTCAGAAGTTTTAGAGCCAGCATCTACATGTATCTGAGCATGCAGTGTAGTACTAGTACTAGGTGGGATGTGTCACTCCAGTGTCAGACATTATGGGTATGATGTCCAACGTCTTACCTTGGCACAAGCACAGTTGAGTTGGGCAGCAGGCATTAACAGGCCAAACTGTGATGAATATGAATTTGTCTTCAAGTAGTTGTAATCAATTGTTTTACTTACTAAAATGTCTCTGACTTTCTTGTAAAAAATATCACTCTGTTCACGGCCTACCCCACACTTTCAAGTATCGCGGGAGACTGCCCAGAGAGGGCGGTATTTACCGAAGATCTCGGTTTTCAATTTGTTAACATGTACATCGTGTTTATAATACTCCAAACCATATAATCTTTCAGGATTATGAAAAGATATGAAATCTTGAATGGGTTACACTAATTTCCGACATTTCCTTTTATTAAACACAACATTTCCGCATTTTCCCCCAAATTGTAATGTTTTGTTTGTTGTAATGTGAGATTTAGACACCAACTGCACGTCGATATATATTAGTGTTAAAACACTTCCTGTTATGTGGTACGCGTACTTCAATACATCATACACGGGTACGGCCACGGTGCGGTGTATGACAGGCGGAACAGATGTTATCAGCAGCACCAAATGGCTGTCATCGGGCCGGGCTGAACTTCGCTTGAAAACTCATTGTTTTACGCATGATTGTCACTTCTAAATTGTTCACAGTCATCGAAGAGTAAGTTTTCAACTACACACGTAAAGTAGTAAGTGTTGTTACACGACGGTTTTAAGATTCATAGGGCCACTACCCCGACGTCTTGTTTCAAGATTTCTACCCATCACAGATTGAATCGCATGCACGACGTACACTGTGCACTGTGTACATGTACATGTACAACCATGGTACAATGTACATGTACACTACTGTACTGTACACACTTATTGTACTGTAAACAAGTACATTACTAATAGTAATACTAGGCTTAGCCTATACTATAGCCTAGGTCTGGTGAGTGCATGGGGATATAGTCATGAAATGGCCTGTTTTATTATTTTTTTCAAGTAAGTTTTATTAGGCCTAATTAAATAAAAATTTGAAACAGCCAGTGGCAGTGATTGATCATTCAAAGCATAGTCAGTAACCGTTTACAAGCAGGTAATAAAGGGAATAAAACAACTTTTTATAAAGAAACTTATATCATATATGTTTGTGATGTCCTCTTCAATAATATTAACAAGGTTAAATTTGTGGAAAGAGGGCAGGGCTTTGATTGAGGGAAATTATGGGGTAAAAACGGTAATGGACGCATGTAACGGCCGCAGACACGCAGACGAAAATATGGTCTAGTGTCTGCTCTCATTGTGTGGACATTCAAAATGTTGGTTGTAGGTACCAGACTAAACTTGACTAGCTAGACCAGACAAAATGGCCGACGGGCTGTTTTGAAGTTTGCAACAAACAAGTAAGAAAATTTTATTTTTCCTCTGAAATGTTGCACAAAATTCTTCTATCTGGGGATTTAAGGACTCAGGAACATTTGCTGAAAGTAAAAAGTATCATTTTGGAGCAGTAGAAACTATTAAGTTGGTTTTATTCCCTTTATAGGTATCGGACCTGCTTGTAAACCGTTACCGCACAGTCCACTTGCAAATGACTTCCCAGTAACGTTAGTATGAAACACTAAGTAATCTGTCTAGAATAACGTTAGATCAATCATTTCATTGTAATGACTAACATGTGATGACGATAGTTTCAGACTTGTTTGGATTGTCCGCCATCTTGTGCGGTTCTCCGCCACACACATGTGACTTCATGCTTGTTTCTAAATTAGCGGAGGGCCAAACCAAGATGGTGGACTATCTGAAACGATGTCAAAATTTCCATCGGAAAACATTTGTTTTCATCAAACGGAATGATCTAGTACAAATAAATAGGGTGCTTGTCATCCCTGACAATTGGAGAAGAGATTGAGCGATTTTCAAGCTGATTTGCGATGTCTTTGTTGTCATTTGGAGACATTTTGGTAAAGTACATGTAGCGCGAGTGTGAAGTACAAAACTACAATTTTTTTCCATGTACAACACATTAAACCCAATGGGATTCTCTGAGGCACTAACGTTAGGCCGACCGTCAATCTCAAAATTAAAAAAAGGGACTTCAGCGCCCCAGTTACTGGGTCTAAAAAAAAGCTGTTTCCCGATGGAAATCCAGACGATCGTTTCAGACTTTTTTCGGGTCGTCCGCCATCTTGTGTTGTTTTCCTCCACATACACACGTGACTTCATCTTTATTTCTGATTGGCGGAGAGCCAAACCAAGATGGTAGACGATCTGAAACAATCGTCAGGATTTCCATCGGTCAATCCCAAAATTTAAAAAGGGAGTTAAGCGCCCTAGTTACTGGGTCTAGTGATAGATGCACTCGCCATACAGTACGATAGTAGATGCCCCTTGATTGATCAAAACCTACAGTAGAAGTCAGTGCTGGGTTGGCTTGCATTTAATTAATCAGGAAATCTGCACGCATGTGATATGTATGTACATGTACATGTGTAGAAGCTCGCTGGCTGTGTGGCGACTGGCGAGTGGCAAAATAACATGGAGAAAGAAGGCTGGTGTGATGTTTTGAGAATTGGCCAATCAGAAGAATGATGGTGCGGAGAAGTTTCCTTTTTTTAGAGGAAATTATTTGTTGAGCGGCAAGGAATAAGAAGGAATATCACATGTATGCAAAATGCTACTGCTCGGCAAAACTTGGCCCATAGGATGCAGCTAGGTGATATTGAATATTCTGACGATGTGCGACTTATGTACACTGTACCAAAATATTTGACTGGACTTTCTTCTTCTTTTGATAAAGCCAGAACTGGCATCTTTGCCACAATCAGTATGGAGCATTTTATAAAATACAAGTTTAAGTTTGAAACTACATTTTCTGCGTTTCTAAAATAAAAAAAATCATTGGCCACAAAATGTACAGTATGTGTCTCATTGTCTATTTCATTTAATTTAATTTGTTAGAGCAAACTATTTTACACTGGGAGTTCTGTATCACGGTCAGTTATTTAATGAAATGGTACATGTACTGTACTACATGTATGTGAAGATTTAGAAAGCATTAGTTTGAAGGTAAATATTTGGCAAATGAAAACACATTTTGCACTTTACACAGGTTTATTTCTGAAATGTATCATTTTGTTTGGAGAAGTTTACAAAGCTTTGATAAGAGTCAAGGTCATTGTGGTTAGTGTGGGTAGTATGAACTCTTTCAATTTCACTCAACAAAGAACACAAATTGCCAACTGCTTTTAGAAATACTGTACTGCTTGTTGGTTCCCTAAAATCAATTATAGTGCTGTTTACGTGTATAGTGTATAAAAATCTTTATAAGGTTTGGTAGGCCAGATATGGAATTTTGCTTTGATTATTTACATGTAGTTAATAAATTCCTAAACCATTTTGTGTTTTTTGTGGTCATTTAAATGTTTAAATGTGTAAACGTACCAGCGCTAAAGCAAACCAAGATAATATAAATAACTTAGCAACCAATAGGAATGGAATCTCAGGGAAATTGCCCCAGGATCCTGTAAAGCAGTACAATTTAGTATGTTCAAAATCTTTCCATTGTGTTTAGAATGTATGTGTATGAGGGGGCAATAAAAGGGGGCGTTGTTTTGGCTGCTGAAAATATCATTAATTTAATAAAAATTGAAAAAATACATACAGTGTACATACAGTAATATGCATACATGCAACGTTGGATGAATGTTGGAATATTTATTTCGTCATTTTAAGAGCAGTTGAAGAAATATAGTACTGTATCGTGTACAAGTTTCATGTTCAATGTACATGTAGATTCACTGTGGTTGTTTCACAATACATACAGTAATCAGTTTTTAGAGCCAGGGATCTCTTAACTATTTCTGACACCCTAACCAAATGTTGTTGACCATCATGAATACTAACTTGATGTTTCAACTTAACATTAATTTCATTATGATTTACGACACAGTCAACTTTGAATCCCCAATTACATGTAAACTCCCAAAATATTGATGATTATTGGTTCAAAATGATCACCTCCGTCCAAGGACCAATTCTACAAGGATTTATTTTATCTATCATACTTATATCCTAATGGATATTGGAATTATCATGGAGATTCCTCCATGAAATTATAGTCTATCTCATGAAGTTAATGTACATTATACTGTACATACAACACATAGGTACCACTTGAGCCATCAACTAGTAAATACAGTGCTAATATAAAGAACGATTAATGTATTCATTAGAATCAGCATAATTAAGGATAGGTTCACAATGTGATTTCAAACAATGCAATGTGTTTATTTCTTATGAGTTTTCACTTCAGGCATCTTTTGTTACAGTTCATGAGTCAGTCAGTTTCCATGCTAAGTTTAGGTAAATGTACAACACCTATACACCTATACCATGTATACACAGCCTTGGTTACCTCCCACATGCTGGTGTACATGTGTATGTGTCACAGAGGTCAAGAATACAGTTTGGGCTTGGCCACATATAACCCCCAATAATATCACCTGGTCATGGCCTGATTTCCCTGCACCCTACAGTACAGTAAATGCATAGTATTTCCCCATGGTCCGTTGCATGTTTCATGTCAAGTCAATAACTTTGCACTTGAAACATGTTTCTTTCTCCTGTATCAGTGTATAGTGTACAACATCATGTAGGTATAGTGTACAACATCATGTAGTGTACATTGCAAAATACAACAGCTGCTCTTAAATTTCTGTGGTCAGCATATTTCAGTAAAATCTCCATTACTGACATGACTGCAGGATTTCAGTTTCTCACTTCTCGTTTCTCTACACTTTATTTTTAGGTGTGTACCACTTTATGGCCTTGATAGTCTGCATGAACTCAGTGTCTATATTGACTTGTGAAAGTTATTCATGCAATATGTTTCCACTACTTCATCTTTATATAATTGGTAGCATTTGCACCAGACCCAAGTATGTTGAGTAGGCAGAATATTATCCCATGGAGCTAGGAAGAGCTCCATGATTATCCCAATTGCTTTAAAGGTTCATTTGTTGTTGTTTTTTGGTTTATTTCCTTGTTCTTGTTGTTGATTTTTTAAGGAGAACATGTGTTTTTAAGTTTTTGTTGTCTAAGAAGGACATAGTTTAAGATACGTAAAAAAATTGGTAAGGGTAAAAAACATCATTGTTTATTTTTGGGCTGAAAAATGTGTATACTGAAAAATATTAAATACTAGAACCAATAATTATTTGAGTGGAAGATTTCCCTTTGAAAAGGTTTCATATTAAAAAAAAATTCATTTAAATATCAGAAAATAGAATTTTGATTGCACTAGTCAAAAATTGAACACATTTTTATGAACTTCCACAAATTTAGTAAATTAATTTGCATATAAAATTACAAACCTTTAGGCCTAATCATTGCTTACTCACAAAATATGAACACAGACACATGACAGATGAAATGTCCACAGGTTTGATTTAGTTTTATTACCTGGTACACTGAATGTGTATTGTTCAGCATGTTCAAAGCTATAGGATATTGGAGTGACGTTGCCTGATTAAAACAACATGACTAATGATTACATTGAACATGTACCTTGAAATACATGTAGGCCTGTTTGTGGGTCAGAACAGTGAAAGTATGTAATTCAAGCCTGCCTCAAGTTCTGTTCGATTTGATTTGGTTCAGCAACGTTCAGCTAATATTTGAGCTTAGTGCAGGGCTGGACTGGCTGCAAATTAAAAACAAATGAACATAATAAAGTTATTACTATGATCAATTTGTCAGGCTTGGAATATTTGTTTCCTCATTTAAAGAGCTGTTGAAGAAATATAGTATTGTACATTACTCATTATGTTTCAATATTCAATGTAGATTCACTGTGGTTGTTTCACAATACTTTTCTTGTTTTTAGAGCCAGGGATCTCTTAACTATTCCTGACACCCATGATAAAGTTACTACTAAGATCAATTTGTCAGGCTTGGCCTTTTTAAAATTGAAAGCGCTATATATGTACAATACCGGTACATGCTTTTGACTAATACATGTAGGCCTACCTCTTACCAGTGTAATTTTACTGCACTGCAAATCCATGGAAAAACCAAATGTCATTTTTCATCCTAAAACAGCTTTATCTACCGGTAATTACCCTAAATTCAAAGACAATGTTTATCCCCTAACATCCTGATTTGACAATCAGTTTTGCCCTAATGAGTTTTGAAATGACAATGTTCATTATTTTACCAATAGATGCAGTTCAATGCTTCTCCTGCACAGCACTATACTGAAATATTAGAGATTACATGAACATACATGTATTTGTTTGGAGTGAGCTGGGTTTCCGAGGGAGTGAGCCAGATTCTGTTTGGGTCACACTCATGATTATGGCAGATCAATGCAGGTTTCATCATGACTTCATCTCTATTTTCATATTAAGTAGTTTTGATGACATTTTTTTTATAGGAATGTGATATCCACTCTACAGTTAGATTTCCGTGTACAGGATGCAGGTTGAAAGTTGTTTACAGTCAAACTGTTTTGACATGTAGAACTGGCAATACCAAAATAATATACAGCAGCACTGGTAGACATTGTACACATGTACAGTATATATGTATATGTGTACATTATGTGTACATGTTTGTATTTATGTGCCATCATTACAGATGGTAAATGTAACAGAAGTTTGTTGGATGCATGACATGCTACAGTACATATGAGTTTTATACACACTTTATGACTAATGACACCTTAGTTAGTTAGGGTACTATTATAGACATTCAGGTAGCTAGGTACTGTACATGTACACATGTAGTCTTGTACATGAATGGAACTATGGAATGAATGGTTTCTGGATAATTAGACTTTTGTGGTTGTATGATGTCATGTGTTTAGATATTGAAATTCCAGTCCAAGGCATGATATTGTACACTAACCATGTATGTATGTATACACATGTACTTGAATGATAGTACTGAACCTGAGACAGTGGTATACCGGTACTGTACCATAGGGAATATTCAAACAAAAATCCATTCATTTCCTTATTTACAAAGTGGGTTCTTCCATGGAAATCCTCTTGAATTGTGTTTATTTATTTCTGTTTTTCAGGATAAGTACAAATTACCTGTACCTCGGCAGTTGATAAACAAGAGCAAATTGCTGGGGGAATAACACCCTCCTGGCAGTCAACATGAACCATTTTAAGAAGAACAAGGGACCCAACACAGTAGGCCAGAGACCCAATGAAGAACTGTGGACAAGAACGGGAACGTTTGTCAATAAGCCGCAGAAAGGTTGGCTGCATTCAGAAGAGAAGGTCAAACAAGGAGGTGTCTGCTATGGAGTCACAGTAAGAACCAGTTTTCATATCATTTTAAACTTAATCATCAAGGGAAAGTAACTGAATTTTAAGTTATTGGAAAGCGAACAAAGACATTGACTGGAGCGGGATTAGAACCAACGACCTCCGGAATACTGTACCGACACTCTTACCAACTGAGCTATCCAGCTTTATTTATTAAAAGGCATGTACAACATTGGAAATAAACCAAAACAGAAATGTTCACAGATTTACGTATGACTTACAAGGTACAAAGATGGTGATGGTAGAAAAATACCATTAAAGTATGTCTGTCTGAAATGGTGTATTTATCCAGAAATAATTAAAACAAAGACCGAAAAAGGTTTTGATCTCGGGGTATTAAGACCAAAACCTCTATTTCGAAAGGCACAATTAAGTGTAACAATCGCAACAGTTTTTCGTTGTTTTCAACTGTTTCCGATGGTTTGTTTTTATTCCAGGACAAATCAAATTATGAACTGCTTGCTACTGTTTTGTCACTTTTACCAGCGTTGTACACGCTCTTGGGGTACATGTATTTTATTGTTGGTTTTACTTATTACAGTGGTTAGTTTTACAGCGCCACTTGAGTCACAACTTTTCATAATCAGTTTTACCTAATAAAAAAAACATTCCAGTATGAATGGCATTTGTGATACATAACTTACAGTATATTCTTATGACAACCATCCATTGCTCATGGGATCACCTTGACAGTGTGAAGGATCTTTGTACCTGTTCATAAACCACATACGTAGTGTCTGATTAGAAAGGTCAATGAATCTAGTCAAGCAATTGATTGTTCTTGAAGTTGGACTTGAACCTTATTCTTTACCTGTAAATGTGGTCAGGAATATTCAGACAATATATATTCTGTACATAGACAGATAAAGAGCCTGTGTTTGAGCTATTGTCTCAACTCCAGAGTTGCAGTTTTCAGTGACTCCACTTGACCTACTGTATGTCAAGAGAAGTGTGAAGAAGTACGAGAAGTGTGAACAAAATAGAAGTGCAAAAGTACGAACGAATATTATACATGTATGGTGTTTCCGCAAACTGATTCTCATACGAATTGTCACCATGCAAAGCCTCAAATCTTTCTTGACCTGTACATGTATGTCGTTTCCATGACATGACTTAAAGCTCAAGTGTCTGAGCTAACATTGGAAAGGCTCTTCATCACTTTAGTCTTAAGCCCAAGTTTCAAATGTGGTTCATGCATGCAGGTAGAGTTGTATACATGCTTGGAAGATGCCAATCATGTCCCAGACTCCTCGCTTCTTCTATTGACACCAGTGACATTCCTGAATGATATTTCTGGCTATGCAATGCACACATCAAGAGAGCTAGTTGATTTGAAGTGTTCGGAGTTAAGAGGGCCTGACTTTTTGATCCTAGCAGGATCTTTTTCCAGGATCCAAATATCAGGTCCTCCTAATTCCAAGCATTTGATATATTTCAGGTCTATATTTTGGTTGATGAGCAGTTTGCATCATTTTATTACATCAGTCACTTCCATCTCTGTGCACTTCTCATTTGGTTTACAAATATTTAATTTTGTAATTACATGTAAGTAAAATTCAATTTCAGACTCAAATATAATTACCAGGAAATTACTTGGTTCAGGTCACTGGAACAATGGACCGTTCCGGCTTTGCTTTTAAGCCCCGCCCACGTGTGTGTTTTACATGTACAGCATGTGACCGAGTTTGACCAAGGATTTTGGGGTCACCTGATTAAAAGGCGTCATTTAATTGGTCATTGCGCACAGTTTGATTGACGGACCGGAAGGGTCCATTGACTGTATGCATCGTGTAACATTGTAGCTTCAGACACTGCCTTAATGAGTGGCTCAACTTGGCTCATTATTAAACTACAGAATGTCAGATCCAGTGATTGTCATTTATGGGCCTGTTTGTTTCGCCGCGGATCTTGGTCGGCATATTTGATCTTGCAAATCCATGTCACATGCAGGATGCGCTAAAATGGGATCCGAAGCAGCTTTTGCGTGCCGGATGACTGATCGCGTTCAAGTGATCTCAAATTACACAGCGACAATGTGCAGACCTGTATGGATGCTGTACTGTTTCTACATTTGGGCTTGATTCAACTTTTCTGTTGTGATATTATTATTATTACCTGTATAACGCGTTGTTGCACTTACTATGTTGTACCTTTCACTTATGCTGTACATGTACATTACAGGCTCATACATGTACTTACATGATGATGTAGTGACAAATAAGGAATGAACATCAAGTTCAATGCTTTTCCATTCCCCTGAAGAAGGTGCATCGCATCGAAATCTTGGGTCATCTAATTACTTAATTGTGCACTGTTTTAATTTTATCTTCTATATTTTCATTCTTACATGTAGTCATGTACTAATAACAGACTGAATACAATACATGCACAACCAGCGTCTATTCAAACAAGTAGAAAGAAACAGGAAACAAATGTTTATATTCATTGCTTAATTGTACCTTTCACCTGATTCCAAAGCACTTGAATAATTCCGGGTAATGTGAACACATGCACTGTACACAATGGTACATTGTACATCAACAAATTGATTACTTTCACACCTTACACAAGCTGGGATTCCACTAATTAATTCCTGTTTGTCTTATTATCTTTACCCTGTGTGCCAGATGTAGACATGCATCCAGTTCTTCCTGTGTACATGTACTGTATGTGATGACAAATTGGATTTTTCGAATTCTTGCAATTTTGAGCTACATACGCCGGTACATTGTTATTGGATAGACAGTTAATCTCCCATATTGATTGTTACACATTATGCATTATACATTTACATGTACATTGAAAAAATGACACGTTTAGATTATTTTTTAGATTTCAATAAAGATTCTACAAATTGGTTTTGATCATCAGGCTTTTTCTAAATTTTAACTGATGTCAGGTCTTTTCAGTTAGTAAATTTATGCAGTTGGTCATCTCAGTTTAATCCTGTGTAATCTGTACAAGTCAGTACGAGTAATAATGCTGCTGTAAACTGCTCATCAACCAGACCACTGAGACATGAGCTGATAAAAGTGATATTTATCTGTAATGCTTAAGCCCCATTCGAACAGGACTTTTTTTTGGGTAAAACTCACTGGTTACTTTTTCCGGCCAACTTCTGCCCAGTGAAAGTAACCAGGTCACTTAAACGGAGACGATTAATCCAGTGTGATTGTGCACTGTCCATACTGTTTTTTGGACTTTTTGGTTGCACTAACGTTACGATTAGTATTGTTTTCAGCCACGTTGATAAGTTGCATGCCACGTACCGTACACAATGATTGGTGGCGCGTATTTTCCTCAAGCAGGAAGTAGTATTTCGCGGGCTATTGAGGTCAAGATTTGGATCCCCTATATTGCCAGCTCGGTTACATCTCGGTTAAGTATCCCTACTCAAAAAAGTCCATCTGCGAACGGCGGGAAAATTTACCCATTTGAAATTTAGCCATCGTCCCAGTTAAATATAAAGTCCAGTCCAAACACGGCTTTAGATACTGGGTGCTTTGATGTTGTGATTCTACCATCGGCAACCTCCTTCTCAAAAGTTCAAATCAGATGAATCTTGATCCAAATGACTCCTGAATTTCTCTTTTGCATCTTAAATGTTTTTCCTTTGTTTGTTTTCAGTACGTGGGATGCATTGAGGTCAAACAATCCATGAGAACACTTCCATTTGAAATGAGAGGCCAAGTTACAAAGTAAGTCTTGAAATTGTCAACAATTATCCAATTATTACATTGCATTGTACATGTCTATCTAAATGCCTGCTGGACTGCATGAATCTGATAATTGACTTGGAAAAGTCTTAGTGTGTTTTGACCACAACATTTCAAATGCCATAGACCAAGTGAGTGGGACGTTAATTGAACTTTTTTATTTGTATGCAGATAATAAGTACATGTAATGAACATTTCATATGTGTGTGTACTGTAGATATACAGTGTATGCAACATTTATTAAGCAATAAAATGTGATTGTACACAGAGCCTGGGTCATGTACATCCGTATCATTCAGTTATTTCACAGTATATGTTTGATACAGTTCACTGGTCATGCGCTGTGACCATGAACGTACATGTACTTGAGCTGATCTGACAATCGTAGATATTGTGCACAACTAGTAATGTGTCTTAATGGTTGTCATGTACTATTGATGCATGTACATGTACTCGGTCACTGGGGTTTTTTTTACCTCAAGTTTTCTTCAATTTCATTGTTTACAGTGAGTTCTTGCTACTGTATGCCGTTTAGATTTGAGGATATTAACCAGTTGTTGGACTGGCATGACTGGGGGAATTTTCCAAACAAATTCAAAAACATAGACATCGGAGCCTAGCATATTTTTGTATACGCATATATACATTTAAATACAACTTCCAATGTATACCACCATGTAAATGCATAAGACTATCAAACTGTGATAAGTAAGAGAATTCTCTTAAAATATCAAGTGTGTTCAGGGATGATCAACCTACAGACAATTGACAGAAATTGACCACTTTGTGCATTTAAGTCCTTCAATAGAGCATTTGAACATTGTCCAGAAAGGTAAAACAGAGCTACTGGACAGTAACAGCAAATATATTTGTATTATGTACATGTACACACTGCCACATGAACTAGATTTCCACCCAGTGAAATGTAGATGTAGCATGTATAATCTGTATAATCTAATCTGATTGCATCTGCTCCCACAAAGGTCAAAGTCTGTTTGTTAAGATCAGTGGGTGACCCATGTATAAGCCCTAGTTCCAGCTCCCTTGACCTCATTCTCATGTCTTGCAATTATTACAAAGTACCATAATTATTAGATCCATCTTGCTAATTAAATACAAGTACATGTACAATTTGCACAAGCACATGTCCCACAAGATATGAATCATGTACCCGTACATTATTTGTGTTTATAGTGCAAAGTTCTGACTATAATGTATGTCAAAGTGTCATTTTGTAATAAAAATAATAACCGCTTTTATGTAGCGCATATCACAATCAATACAGGCGTTTCACAGTAGTGGGCCACCATGAGTTTGAAATGTGTTGGCAATTTGTCGACAAACTGCGCATCTTTCCACATGCGCAGTTTGTTGACCAAATTAATTCAACGCATTGCGGATTGGCCAACGCGTTGCAAACTTATGGTGGTGCACTATTGTGAATCGCCCGTATTATGTCTCTATTCAAGTATTACTAATTACTATTATCACTGGGCTACATTTACATTCCTGAAACAATCTCAACTACTGACGTATATGTACATGTACATGTACTTTGTGGAGTATACAGCCCCGGTGTCACGAGCTCAGGTGACCGGCGTGCCGAGCTGCCCCACTGCATGCGGCAGACCAATAGGGAGCTGAAACGTCACACCATGCTTGCGCAAAACAAGACGAAAATTGGTCCATTTTATTGGTGTGCTGAGTCTGGTGTGCCCTGGCCTTGGGCCGCTGGAGCAGAAACAGTGGCCAAACTGACCACTTGTGACCTTGTGGTAAATTATCTGTTCTGATTGTTGATAGATAGATAGTAAGGGGTCTGTAAGCAGCGACAAGCCTTTATACAAGTTATCCTAGTGTGGCGGTAAAAATATTTTAAGTGATGATCGTCTTCATTCGCTCAGTTTAGAATATCAAAAAGGGATGATTATGAAAAGCTATAAAAGACAATAGGGAAAAGGCAATTGTAAGTAAACATCAAAGTTGGAATTTCCAAATTACAATGGAAATTACAATGGAATTATATCTCACGGAATCAACTGTATAATAAAATCACAGCAAAATAATGCATGGAACACGGAAGGGTCTCGATCTACTGGGATGATGCCTAGTAGATCGAGGTTTTATTTAGTACAGAGAAAAAGATCCCTTGCTCAACTACATCTCCTTAAAATGTAAACAATTCATGGACCAATATGATAAAAGCACCAGGGGCGTGGATCACGGGGTGGGGGTGTTGAATTTTCATTATTTTTGTAAATCTTAGCGCAAACGTATAATAAACGTACGCCCCACCCGCAGGTCTGAGGACTTGTCTAAACTGCTGTACAGAACACTGCAGTAGAAAAGACTAATACATAATGACTAGGAAACGATGTCCCTATAGATCCCTACACTGGAGTTAATCACTCTACCACATGTGTGGCTGTCATGATTTCAATTTACTGGTCCCTTTCAACACACACACGCAGCCATTCTGTTTTTAACGTAGGGCCTATACTACCGGTCAACTCGGCACGCCGGGCAGTTCAGCCCGTGTTCGTCACGTGCCTAGCTGACCGGTTTCGTTGTTCGGTCAGCTCGGCACGCCGGTCACCTGAGCTCGTGACACCGGCTGCTATGATTGAAGTGCACGAGGAATTATCAAACACACAAAGCCATCTCTACATCTGTACCTCACACTCAGCTCACAGGTACCCATTTACACCTGGGTGATGAAGAAGAGCAATATATGACAAAGCGTCTTGCCAAAGGATACAAGCACCATTGACTAACCCATGGCTAGATTCGAACCCACAATCTGTTGATTGACTACAATATCTTGAATACTTAAGACACATCAGACCAGTAGGCAACATCACCCACCCTACATTCCATGTACAGTATGTATCATGCATGGCTTGGCCAATTGTTGAATTGAAATAATTGCCCTTTTGAATTTTTTAAATATCGTTTTCATAGAAATGATACATTGTACATTTACTGCAGTTATTTCAAGTTGGCCCACTTTTTGAATATGCATAGGTGTACATGATGTATACATGACTTGCTTGAAATTATACATTGTGTTTACTGAATTAATTTATTTGGTTCAATGGCTGATGTTAAATTGAATAAATGTTTGTTTTGTTTGAACATAACAATTTAATATTAGGCATAACTTGGCCAGTGCACCTAGTGATGCATGGTAGCCAAGCATCAAGTTCATATCAGCACCCTGGTACAAAATGTTAATCACAACCTACAGGCTCCAATGTCACTTATCTGCCGACCACAAATATTCTTTAGCTTGGAAATGTGTGGCATGGCAATAAACATATACCAACCAAAATCCCATGTGATTTACTACTGGTACTGTTCACTGGCAGTTTACATTAAATGTACAGTACAGGACTGGTACATATGTAATATACCCAAACAGAAATGTTCACAGATTTATGTCTAACTTTCAGGGTTTCATGGATATGGTGCTGATAGAAACATACCGTTAAAATATTTCCACCTGAAATGCTGTATTTATCCAGAAATTAGTAAAACAAAGACTGGAAACAATTTTGATTTCAGGGTAAGATCAAAACCCTTGTTTTATAAGGAAAATTGAGTTGTTTTTATGTTATTTTCTCGTGACTCAGATGTTCTATTGAGCTCAAATTTTCACATTTCATGTACATGCGGGATCAGACAAAGTGTGAGTGCTGTTCTGTGAGCTTTACCAATCATGTACATGTATTATACCTTTCAATGGAATTTTGCCTGGCAAACCAAGCAGCACCTCATGTGATCAGCAAACAGTTTCCGTTTGGTAGTTCTGTGTAATGAATCCAATTTGCAGCATTTTTGAGTTCAAATTAAAAAACAAATCTGTAAATTGGTCTTCTCTTTTTGTTTGTTTTTCGCAGAGAGGCCATCTTCAGAGTGTGCGATGCAGCAGGTTTCAGATATAACAGGAAAAAGAAGGTGATGATTATTCAATGAATGCACAAGTTTGAAAAAGGATCATTCAAAACCGGCTTTCATATGAATATTCATGTTTTGCTAATTGGGATATCAGTAATGTTTGCCTTGTTCATTTGTAAAATAGTGACATTCATGTACATGTTATGTAGTCATAACACAAACTGGTATCCCAGCTACGTCAGTCATACAGTCAATATGGCTTTACATTGGTAACCATGCCACCATGTCTACAATTCAGATATATATCTCCATGAGGCTGTGTATAATTGATTGTTTATTTTATTTATGACTTGACCTTTTTGCAGGGAAGTAAATCTGTGAACAAGATTCTTGGAGAAGCGCCAAATATCCAGTTTGGAGGCGCTAATGTGAACCTGACCATCTCAACATCTTGCATTACTCTGACTATCATGGAAACTGGACAGGTAAACAGACAGACAGATATATCATTCCCTGTATTCCCCTGCTTGCTCATTTTGTTCTATTACAGTAGTGTTGTAGTACTCAGTACTGGTACTCCGGTAATACTCGAGTACCTTTTCAGATGGAGTACTCGTTCTCGTAGTCAAACGTCCATGCACTCTTACTCGAACTACGATTTTTATACTTGGAAAATACTTGGAACTTGACATCCAAAAATTTTACTCCAGTATCTTAGTACCCGTACTCATACATAAAAAAAAACATATCGACCCCAAAGATTTGATATTAAATACAGTACAGTATATGCTGTATTGCCTAGAATTATTCTTATTATTATTATCAATTAGACTTGTGTGTGACGGAAATCACATGAGCGTGAGACAGATTTGGTGGAGGGTATCAAATTCTAGGAATCATTTTCCATACAAATTCATCTTTGTCCATATACCTGCTCATCATTGATGGTCAAAACCACTTACAAATCAAATTCCAGCAACATTGATTGGTAGTTTGTGAATTGAGAGAAGCTATTTCAATTTGGGAAAATCAGTGTTAGTGGGGGAAAAATTGACCAGTGGTGGTTGTAGATTGTGAGTTCCAGGTACATGTATTACTCTTCTGTCTTGTAGCACCATAGGCAGAACTCGGTCAGTAGGTGTATCTGTGGTGTAAGGCTATACATGCATAGACTGGTAATGTGTCATGGTTGGTGAACACTGACAGTAATCACCACCCCATAGACAGACTCAGTCATCTGTCATTTGATGAATTCAACACCAGCTTGTGTGTTGCATGCATGAATGATTGTAAAATCTATTAACCAGCTGCTAGAAGGACCTAGGCTTTCTCTGACAGTTACTGGCAAGTTTGCTATTTATCAGGTATATTTTACAATAATGAGGAAACATAATATGTTATCTCAAGAATATTGGAATCAAGTTTCCAGATATGATTATGTAAAGCAGGAGTCTGTCTGGAGATTGTTGTTGTACACTCGGTCTAGCAATGCTTTTGCCTCAGGAAAATGCTGCAATTCTTCATCTTTTAAAGGTAATATTATACTTTGGGTTTTTTTCAAAGAAATACAGATTCGTGGGCAAAAATATCAAGGAAGATACAGTAACAGTAATCTGTGAAAAATTCAGTCCCATACGGTGCCCACTTTTTGAGAAAACATTGAAAAACGGCCACAGCATTTCTTAAGTCTTTTCCCTTTTTTTGTATCTTTAAAAGATCAAAAATATTTTTGGTGAATAGTTTTACCCTTTTTTGGATAAATACAGCATTTCAGTCAGAAATATTTTAACGGTATGTTTCTACCATCACCATCTTTATACCCTGTAAGTTATAGGTAAATCTGTGAACATTTCTGTTTCGGCTGCCAAAGAATGATACTGCCTTTAAGTCAATGGACATGCAACCTCAAATCTAGCATCATTGATTGATAATCTTTCAATGGAAATAAATACTAGATTTGAACTGAAGGATTGGGTCATTTAGCACCTTACAATTGAACAAATGCAATGAACGCTTTGTTGCACCTTTAGCATTAAAGGTATATTATTAAAGTTATACAATACATTATTGGTCATGTTTTTTAAGTGTTTTTGCTGCAATCATCTACTTAAAATAAAGCTAAGCAGTAACAAATTAATCATCAAATAACTGCAAGGGAAACTGACTGGGTTAAATTAAAATCATAGTAAGGTGAACTAAGTAAAATTGAGTAGAGCTGGATTTGAACCTGCAACCCTCGGAATATCATACCAGCGTTCTCCCAACTGAGCTATCCAGCCCTATGTTGGCGGTATTTTGGGGGTCGCCGGTTCCAATCCCGTTCCAGTCAATTTTTCTTTGTTCACCTTTTAGTAACATTTTTATCCAAATCAATGTTCATGTTTTCCATAAAACAAGGAGTAAAAAGATTTGTATGTTCAATTTTGATTGCTGCAATCAAAATCAGCAGGTTATTTTCAGAGAAAATCCCAAAAAGTGCAGTTTTCTGATCACACCATTTCAGAGACAAATATTTCCCAAGAAAAATGTGTTGTCTTTTTTTCAACTTTGTAAACAGCAAAGCTTTCTGATTGATGTTAAACAATGTTTGTAATCCTCATCAATCCTGTTTACTACATTTAAGGCAAACATACAATTTGTCAATGGTTGATTATTGGATTCAATATGCATCTTAGCACACTTCGGCAAATAGTAACTGGAGACTTTGGTTGATGGTTTTTTCAGTCAATTCAGTTGGAAATGCAGTCATTTTGCCATCTAATACCTAACTGAATCCATTCAATTACAATTATCTGGTCATGGTAAAGATTGGAGGGGAAAGAGATGAAAAGTAAATGTTTAAGAGGAAATCAAAATTTCTATTGATTCATTCTATTTTTAAACATCAGATTGATCATTTCCTGCTGCACATAAATTTAGTAATGTCAGTCACATTTCCAATGTGATATGACTGACTGTGTGACATCATTACTGTGCATGGTGTGGAATGCCCCAAGTGGTTTTTAATCAGGATAAAAAGGTGTAAGGCATAAGGCCTTTTCACACAATGCTTACAAACTTGCAAGTTTTTCTCATGCTTGAAATCTTACGAAAGTGTTATCGTGTGAAAGGGCACCAATGCTTGAGAGTGACCGACGTCCCTGGTGAATCCTTGAGGAATTTCTCAAGCATGACAAAAACTCGCAACCCTTGCAAGTTTTCAAAAGGCCTATAGGAGGATATGAAATGTTAAGATGATGTGGAACATTGTTCTTAGGCAAGGAAGAACCGTTGCAGTCACCAGTAACCAGCAAGTCCCTAAACCTACTGTGTACTTACTGTGTTGGGCAGGATGTTCAGTTCTGTGTCCTTCACAATCCTGCATAGTGCATATTATCCTTCCTGCACTGAGATTAATATGAGTTGTTTGTATATTGGTTTGTGCAGGTAATAGCTAGCCATCAGATGCAGGGCATCTCATTTGCATCAGGGGGAGATGCGGTGAGTAAACCTACTTTATCTGTGTACTGTGGGTACGTTCAGACAGCCTTTTATTTAAAACCAATTGAGTTACATTGTAAACTGCCCGGCAATCATGGGGGGGTAAGTCGTAAAGTGAAAATTCTGTTGCGTTCATACAACTTTTCACTGTTTTCTCAGTTAAAAACCAATTAGTTTTAGTTTTGGTTTTAAGAGGTAACGCACTGTGCCTTGACCCCGTACGGGCTTCCAGTTGTTAATATCAAGCCTGCGCTGATTGATCTGTGTGCGGAATATAAACAAGCGCGCCACAACAGGTGTTATGTAACTAGCTGCCAGGCTTCGCTGCATTGAAACTGAATGTCGGAAACTAAGGGTACGTTCAGACTGCGTGTTAAATTTGCTAAAACAATTGTTTTAACCCGATCGGTTTTAACAATATGTGTCTGGACGCTCTAAAACAGTTTTATATCTAAAACCGATCAGTTTTATCCGCCGCTAAAACACCAAAGGTAAAACTGCTCGGAAGGAGGGTTTAGCGCTTAAAACCGATCGAGTTTACTGCTAAAATGCTGTTGGGACAGAATAACTTTCCGACATCCTGTTTCAGTGCAGAGAAGCCTGGCAGCTGGTTACGTAACACATGTTGTGGTGCACTTGTTTATATTCAACACACAGATAAATCCGTGCGCTTTATTTTATAACTGGAAGCTAGTACGGGGTCAAAGCAAAGTGCATGACCTATTAAAACCAAAAGTAAAAACGATCTGTTTTAACTGCAAACAGTAATACGCTGTATGGACGCAACAGAATTTTAACTTGCGACTTACCCCCCGCGGTTGCTGAGCGGTTTAACTCAATTGGTTTTAAATACAAGGCTGTCTCAACGTACCCTAAGTTATTCTGTCCAGACAGCATTTTAGCAGTAAACTCAATTGGTTTTAAGCGCTTAACCCTCCTCCCAAGCAGTTTTAACTTCGGTATTTTAGCAGTGGATAAAACCTACCTGTATGAGTTTTAAATATAAAACCGTTTTAGAGTGTCCATACGCAAATTGTTAAAATGGTGGTTTTAGCCAATTTAAAACGCTGTCTGAACGTACCCCTTGTAGTGTCAATAACAATGTTTAATGATTTTTGAAAATTTGTAGCAAACAATTCTCATTAAAGGTGACTTCATACTTTGTTTTATGGCAAAGAAATGCAGATTAATGGGCAAAAAATCTCAAAATAAATACAGAAGCAGTCATCTGTGACATTTCCAGTCCCATACGGAGCTCACTTTTTGAGAAAACACTGGAAAACGCTCAAAAGTATTTTCAAATCCATTCACAATAGTTTTGATCACCCTGAGATCAAAATTGTTTTGGTCATTGATATTACTCTTTTAGGTCTGGATAAATTATACAGAATTTTAGGCAGAAAAATGTGAATGGTATGTTTCAACCATCACCATCTTTATACCGTGTAAAGTTATAGGTAAATCTGTGAACATTTCTGTTTCGGTATGCTACCAATGTATGATAGTTCCTTTAATGGGAGACTTTTGGAGAGTCGGTCTTGAGTCAACAGCGCACGCGCACGCACGCGCAATACAACTCGCGCATGCTCACAATTGCGCAATCATGGTTTGCGCGTGCGCTGTTGACTCAAGACCGACTCTCCAAAAGTCTCCCATTGCTTGTGAACATTTGTCATGAACATCCAGTCATAACATCTGGTTTAATACTCCACATGAAGGATAGTTTGCACCAGTGTCAACCAGGCTTTTTACTAATGTACTACATGAAGTTGGTGGGATTAGAACCTGCAACCATTTTCTTACATCACACCAGCTAGACCACTAAAATATCCAAGCAGATTTGAAAGCCTGCATAGTAACAGAAATATTCATGGGATATTGCACAATGTGAAATCATATTTCAAAGTAAGGCTTGCCCTTCCAAGCATACAATACACGTACATGTACATGAAGGTCAGTACTGCACATAAAGGTTAATATGATTTGCAACAGACCTCATGTTTACTTTCATAGTCAACAAACCTTTACAAAGGAGACAATTGAAATGACTAGGTATTGGTTGTTGCCTTCTCGCAAGTGTTCAGAAGTTCTGAATAGGCTATAAATATATTGGGTATGACAAGCCTAGTAACATGTTCAATGAGATATTGTTATCCAGCTAGCTGAACACATACATGTACGTGTACCAGGTATATCATTATTATTGTACATGCTACAGTAGTTTGCTGTAAAACATGATTTAGTGTTTTTCATTGGGTTTTGTTTGGTTGGTTTTGTGTTTTCCTTCTTTCAATTTGTCAGTGTCCCTGTTCCTCTTACCGTTCCCTCCAAGGAGCGGATCCAGGGCCCTCCTTTCTTCCAGCAAAAGAAAAGAAAAGGAAAAGAAATAAAGAGGAAAAAACAATATATAGGGAGGGAGGAAGACTCCACGTCCAATCCCTACCCCCCCCCCCCTCACCCACCCCCCTTTTTGGAAAATCCAGGATCTGCTCCTATTTCTTTTCATATCTTGAATACCTGCTTTTACTTTCAAGGGTTTACACCTTACCTACCACTCTTTACATGAACTACCATACCTTCACCTTGAAACCCATTCCTTGCTAATGCTATGATGATCTCTAATCCACTTCTTGCCTCATGACTCATCCTAATTACTTTGATCTGTCATATTTCTGTTGCCTTCACACCCGAGCACCTGGCCATAAATACCTGGTTTTATGTTGTCTGCTTGTCGTGTGTTACATACACAGTTTGTGTTTCAGTGAGCACATATAGATCAGCATGGAGTGACGTCATTCCAACTCGCCGACCTTGGAGCCGATGAAAACAAAGCATTTAAGACAAAAAGCTGCCAGAATTGTTTAATCTTAGTATACGGTACTTCAAAGAAGGCTTATTGTCTGAGGAAAAACTATGACTCGACAATGAAAGTCGTACAGAACACGATTTCTGCTTCTTGACAAAAATATTCGGAAGACAATTCTCGACGACGGACGGTTTGTGCGTGATTTGTCCTTAGCTTGCGCCATCTACACGTTAGTTTTCATCGGTTGTCAAGTGATGAGAATGAAAGTACCCGGATGTCCGCACTGATCTATATCTGGTGCCTTGTGGAGACGGAGCCCATCAGTATGAATATTTCTCCACAGGGAAATTCTAAAGATGTACATAGGACTCCAAAAGGTTTTCACAAAACTGATATTTCAAATTAACTCAACACGGAGGAATTTGGTATTCTTATTTGTCACAAAGATAAGTGTTTTATATAAGGGTCGTTTGCTAGAAATTTCAACCTAGGAAAGTGATTCTGGTTAAGAACAAACACATTGAAAGGATTTCTTATCCTGGAAAAGAGAGTGCAAAATTGACGATTTTGAGCCGGTGCCAAAGACATTTATGTAAAAAGGTGCTGATGTCTTTGCCTCACTGACGGCTATCATGCATACGTAATTGAAGCAATGCATGAACAGCGCGATGAGCAAGACAAGAACATATGATAACAATATACGTAACGTACGCCTTTGACTAAAACGGGAACCTGTTGCCCGGAGGCAACTCTGCTTCTGCACGTCATCAGTTTACGCGAGTAAACTGCATTCATGTATCATTGTATCATTATTGTACAGGGTACCATGTGTAGCGCCCTCTGCGAGAGGAATTGCACAATTTGATCAAACCATCCAGAAATAGGACGATTTTCATTAAAAAAAAACACATACACTCTAGTTTGTAAAAATATGAAACTTCACATATGTAGGCCTACTGTACATGTACATGTAGACATTCTTAAATACACCAATAACACAATGCAAATTTCTCATCTGTTTTCATTTTTTCGGTTTACTTTAGGTGTTTAAGCTTATTTATATTACATCTGACTTTGCTGCATGAATACCAAATGTATGTTTGACTTTGTTAATTTCTTCATTGTTCATATCTTTTGCTGACACTATAGGAAACGGCAGATTATGTTGCATATGTTGGCAAAGATCCCGTCAATGGAAGAGGTAAGTATGTATACTGTACATTCTCCGATCTGCATGATACCAAACCTCAAAGCTGTCATAATGTCATTATGTTATGATAAATTGTAGATTGATCAAAACAGCTGGCTATGTTATTGGAATTTTGGCAGTTCATGTTGATTTCAACCATGTTGCTTTCATTAAATTTGCCATAAAATAACAGCAGCAATAAGATATCAACTGAATCACAGCTTCATATTATGAACTAATACGTGTATACTTATTGTGAATTGTATTATTTGTACTGGGAAAATGAGAATGTGGACGTGGTAGCAATAACTCAAAATATCCTTGTCTTAAAGTGGTTACGGGAAGACATTTCATATGTCGTAATCACAATAGATTTATTGCAGTTCACATTATAATAACCATAAACAAATTGGCTTTAAAAGTATACATATATACCATTTTCTATGTGAGCACTGAATTAGCTTGATTTTCACAAGGTATTTCTGTGATATATGAAATCACATATAACCCCAAACTGCCGGCCACCCGTAATGTATATGAACCTTGAAACAAACCAGGGGCCAATTTCATAGAGCTGTTTAGCACAAAAATTCACTAAGCATGACATTTCTGTCTTAATAAAAACAGCATTAACAACCAAATTTCCATGTTTTCTGAGTTTTTCTCTCTTTTTACTTTCTTCTAAACATCACTGACCATGTTTCGATGTGCTATAATACATGTATGCTGCTAAAATGCAATGTTAAGATTTTTCCCTAAAAAATGTCAACTATCGTTAATGTTATGAATTGAATCTTTGGTTCCTGATACAAGGTACTTAGAAATTATGTTTTTTTCTTCATTTGGCAGCTTGCCACATTCTAGAGTGCCTAGGAGGTCTTGCCCAAGATACCATTACAACTATCGGTCAAGCCTTTGAGATTCGCTTCAAGGATTATTTGAAGAATCCACCGCAGGCTGTTAATGCACCAGACAGGTATGGTATGGTACATGTACATGGTATGGGTTAATAGTATCATGGGCCTACATAGTGGTGATGGTGATATTACATACGGTACATGTACATGTGTATTTGTGTATGTTCCAACCTTACTACATGTATACCCACTGCCACTGTACGTGGTCATTTGAAGATGTCCATAGAGTCCATCTTCCTGATACGCTCTATGTACTGAGTACACGTCTACAGAGCTTCTTCACAAAACAGAAAAAGTAGCATTTTTCTGTTAATCTATCAATATCTGTCACAAATATGAGTTGAACATTCACCAGGTGTTTGAGGATTCGGCTTTTTAACTGATTTGAACTTTTGTTGTTTAGATTTTAACTTAGAATTTCAGCTTTTTGGTACACCTGCTCTGTACTTTATAAGTATAGGATTTTTCAAGTTTCAGCTTCTTGCTTGCTGTTTTCAGCTTTTTGTGGCCACTCACACCCCTGATTCACAGGATGTTCAGTCTAAATTTCATCCAGAAAAATGGCTATTAGACATTCTGTTTCATCCTTGATGGTGTGGGTCTGTATTTGTATTGCTCAAAGGATCTATTATCATACTTTGGTAGGAAACCAAAACAGAAATATTCACAGATTTACGTATAACTAACTGGGTATGAAGATGGTCCTGGTACAAATATACCGTTCAAATTGTTCTGCCTGAAATGCTGTATTTATCAAGAATTGAGTAAAACAAAAGACCAAAAATAGTAACCTTACAATTATTCGTAAAATTTGCAACAGTTTTTTGCTGTTTCTTTACTGTTTCCAATAATCAATTGAGCTGAAAATTTCACAGGTTTGTTTTTATTTCATGACCAATCAAATTATGAACAGACCACAGCTGTTCTATCAACTTTACCAAACATGGCAAAGTATGATACTACATGTACATTTATAAGTCCAGATCATACTTAATGCAAAGCAAAACTGACCTCACGCATGTTAAGGCATGTTCGCAAGAAATTGAGCACACTGTGTACCGGTATATATGATGTTTAATAAGTATATAAAGTGCTTTATGAGAAGTTCATGAGAATATTGATGATAATGTTATCAAGTGTTTTCACATAGACACTATGGCAATGAACTTCATATCAACTGGACTTTAAAGGCCTGATAGTTGGAGTGCAATGTGTAAATGAAGTTTAGTTTGTTCATTACATGATGACCAAGGGAAGTCCACAGTCATGACAGTGGAATGTGAAACATTTATGTTCCAAATATTGTTACATGTAGGCTTGATGTCAGCATATATTCCATTGGATTTGGGTCATTTGATAGGTTGGGTAACATATGAAACAGGATATCATCTTGTATTGTTGCTTGTTGTGTTTATACACATTTTGCTGTGAATAAATTATCCATGCCATTGAGTGCAACAGAAAGCGCCCCTCCAGCATCACCATAGATGCCAATATCAACTCGAATCAAACATCCCTTATGCATGATACCTATGGAGTTCCATGGTTTGTGTCTGTGTCCTTAAGCAATCTATTTTGTATGATTGACAGGTTAGCGGAGCCCATCTTTGGTGAAGAGGAGTCAGCTTGGGGTGATGACCCTGAATATTACAATGACATCAGCAAGTTTGCCAACTTGCCCCCTCACGAGCCCTTTCCTCCTCCTCCCCCTCCTGGTCAATACATGAAATGCCAATCCATACCTGTAAGTATATACTTCAATGGGAGACTTTTGGAGAGTCGGTCTTGAGTCAACAGCGCAAGCGCACGCACGCGCATGCTCACAATTGCGCAAGCATGGCTTGCGCGTGCGCTGTTGACTCAAGACGGACTCTCCAAAAGTCGCCCATTGTTCACTTCATGTCAGTATTCAGTATCTTCCATCATAAACTATTTATTATAATCATTTAGTTGATTCTTGAATTTTGTTGAACCTGTGCAATGATTCCCAAACAGAATCCACCTTAAATGTTCAATAGGAGACTTTGGAGAATCGGTCTTCACGTTAACAGCGCATGCGAACGCAATTGTGAGCATGCGCGCATTGTTTTGCGCGTGCGTGCGCATGCACTGTTGTGTGTGTACGTGCGCTGTTGACTTGAAGACCGATTCTCCAAAGTCTCCCATTATTGACCATGTCTGTCAAGTCAAACAACCACATCATAGGGTTTGGGTGCTGTTGCTTTGTGGTCTGGCGGGTCATACTTAAGATCTTGTGGTCAACCGTGAGCTAGTGGTTCTTGTGTCCCTTGGGCAAGACGCTTTGTCACATATTGCTCCTCTTCACCCAGGTGTAAATGGGTACCTGCGAGGGTAGAGAAGGCTTTGTGTGTGCCTTACAGCAGCCAGGGGCTGTATACTCCCCAGGGAGTTGAGATGGTTTTAGGAATATTAATGTAGCCCAATGACCAGGGATATTGATAATGCGCCATGAGTGCCGTTTACGGTGGATACTTGTGCTATACAAATATCAATTATTCTTATTATTATTATTTCGACATTGGCCTGTGTATGACACTTTGATACTATTTCTTCAAACCTGGGGTCAATTTCACCAAACTCTTCGTAACTTACTATCAATCTTTGGACTTTTGATGCATTGAAACCCTACATGGGGTAGGCCCGCTGTGATGGGTTATATCCTACGTAACTCGAGTTATGATCGATTGCAGGGTTTCGTGAAATCAACCCTTGGAACAATTAATTCATGAAATTTTACCAAGATGAACACCTCATGTTTCCGTGAAAAGCCCAACTGGCTTAATATGCACGACAACTCTTCACTCATTTTTTGTTGCCATAAGAAGTCAATTTCACTAAATATTTACAACTCGTGCTGTGGAGGGATGATGATATTCTAATAGTAATATGTACTAAGATATTACCATAGTAATCTGTATAATGATGTCGCACTTTGCTTAACCATCAAGATTTAAAATGCATATATATTAAGATCAATCCTAGCCTTACGCAAAATTTACAAAATTGTGTCACATATTTGAAAAACAACTGTAACATTTCCTCAACAGGAAAATCACCCATACCAACCTCTTGCAGCTGCCAAACCATCTGCACCCCTCTACGACAACAGAGATAGCGACTTTGAAGGTAGAGAGCAACAATTGGCCAATAACCAGAGACAACCAGCCGTAGGCAGACTGTTGGATATTGATGATATCCCACAAGCACCGGTCCTAGACAATCCTCTCAGTAGTCAAGGTTGGTAGAATGAGGCAGAGTGTACATTGTACTGTAGATCAGTGCCATAGAACATGTTCATTCTGGAGGGAGAGTCTGGGTAAAAATTGTGGTCTAGTTCAAAGCCTCATTAGAATGCTAAAGGCATGCATTTACTATGTCTATACTGACTAGCTGAACCTATTTAGGTTACATACAGTATTAGGCCGTGCTCCAATTCACTGGCTGCAGCCATGGCTATGGCAATTACCGGTAGCTGCGTGGCCATTTTGTTGACACGTCCCAATTGTCTGGCTTCAACTGCACTGCAGCCGTGATGTCATGAATATCAAGCCACAAAGGAAGGCGACTTTGTTGTGGCTGTTCCAACTTCAGAATTATGCTTGTAAACATGGATTCAAATCGTCTATTGAGGGCGCGCCTATGTGGCCAAAAGGCGCGTCCCAATTCTACTGGCCATAGTCAGCGGCCGCAGCCAGACAATTGATTGTTCACTATCATGTGGCTGATAGTGAACAATGAGTATGCAGAATTTGTTAGTATGTACTGTATATCTGACTGCAGTTACCAATGATACATCAAATAGATTGTGTATGTAAGTAATTACATGTCTGCCTATTTTGAAGGAGTGCGACCCCCTTACAGTTTATTCTCATTTGACACTTCTTGTGATGGGCTTAAAATACAGAAGTTTGGCTGATACAGTGTAGGTCACAACCAGAAATTCACACGCATAGTGGTAATTGCTTGTCTGGGCTGGATTTCACCAAACACTAAGATTAATCTTAAGATGATTTGTCAGTAATACCATAGTGATTTGTATTGTGACATCACACTTTGCTTAGTATTTGGGATTGATCTCACACTTAAGGTGTCGATTTCACAAAGCCCTGCGATCGATCGTAACTCGAGTTACAAAGGATAACCCATCGTAGGGGGCCTATCCTACGTAGGAATGCAATGAATCAAAAGTCCTACGATTAAAAGTAAGTTACGAAGAGTTTGGTGAAATCAACCCCAGATCAGTCTTAGTACTTTGTGAAATCGAACCTGGATTTCACAAAAACACTAAAGCGCCTTTCCATATGCGCGTTTTTTTCATCCGCTGCGTGTACATTGCGTGTGCATTGCGTCGCCCATTGTCCATTAAAAAGTCACACGCAACCCTTTCCAACGGACATGCACAATGCACATATGGAAATGATCACTTGCTTTTTTATAATTATCAATTTTTATTGCTTCGTGACGCACACGCAACGTATACGCAGCGGATGAAAACATGCGCATATGGAAAGGCGCCTTAAGATTCATCTTAACTCTGAGTTGTTGGTATCACCATAGTGATTTGTTTTGTGAAATCACACTTTGCTTAGCGATTAAGATCGATTCAGTCTTAAGATCAATCTTAGAGCTTTGTGAAATAGGTCCCAGTAATCTCAAGGTCTTTGGTTCAGATCCCGTCTTAGTCATAGGTTTTCTTTTGGAAGCCCAAATCACTGTTTTGAATATCTGGATAATCTATATGAGGGCCACCAATGACCGTAGCAGCTTTCTTAACAAACAAATGGAAGTAACAGATTAATATTTGAGTTGATGTCAGGGTGTTGGCATCAGGGTCCATGCTTCATTGGTTAACAGATCTTGTATCTGTGTGTGCACATTATAATGTAACACCACCTCTTGGCTAAAGCTTTCTTATTTGAGTAGATTAATAGCTCGCATCCATCAACCAAAAACACATTCTTCTTTCTCTCTCTTCCCTATGTTCTTGCTGTTTCCCTCCAATTGAACAAACCCTCCGTTTCGTAGTCCGCAGGATGCACAGCCAACAGATTTGCACGAGTGTCACCAACACTGATATTCCACCTTTCAAATCAGTATGCGACAAAAAGCCCTCCCCCGTCAAGCATTTCAAACGTTGCACCCCACTGCTGTACGACAACCCCCCTCAGGCCATCACAAACTCTAAAGTTAATGAGATTGTGAAACACAAGAGCAGTAGCCCTGACTGGCGTGGCATCTTGGAAGCAGGCTACGACAACCTGAGAATCCCCTGGAACCGAAGCAGAAAGAGCAGCAAATCCAAACCTCACAAAGGTCACCATTCTCTCTCCTGATTGGCTCCATGGCATAAGCTCATTTGCATATGCATGATTTGCAATTTGCAGATCCAATGAAGGACTTTCTCCTTTCCCCCCCTAACCACATTTGTATTTGCTAACTCATTTATATAATGCATGTTGTTGTTTTTTAACAATACATCTAATTAGCTGTTGCATATGCATGATATGCTAATAAAGACAACAGCTGTAACATTTATAGCTTTTCTTTCCATTCCCACCTTTGTTTAACAGCACTAACAACATTTAAATTTAATTTTGCAGGATTCTTGACAGTTGCAATGGTAGTTCGTCTCCTGTAGCATTGCATGAAATCAGCTATTTAACTGTTTGGTTTCAGCAAAGATAAATCATTTTTACATAGTCATTAAAGTTGCGATTGATGCCATGACAGCATGAATATTTATCATCAACACAAGTGGATGATTCCACCAGCGCTCGATTTCATGGAATCCGTTACAGCCTATTTTTGTGCTTACAGGCACTGCTATGCGTGTGATCTATTTCATGCAATCCGTAAGCAGGACTTTCATGGCTTATCAATTGGCGAAGAATGTCTAGGCTAACCTTGATTTTTTTTTCTGCTAACACGCTGTCATGTGCATTCTTCAGAAAGTCCTTGCTTAGCGTAGTGAGAAAGAAAACTCTCCTGTGAAATACTCTAACCTTAAGCAAAAAAAATGTCTGCTATCGTAAGCGAAGAATTTTCGTTTATGGTAGCAGATTCCATGAAATTGAGCCCAGGTTGGGGCAGGATGTTGTGATGTTATCCATGTTACATCTAGCAACTGATATCATGTGTCTTCCTTAAAGGGAGCATATAGGATTTGCAAGGCCTCCAAAAAACAATTATTGAGTTTGAGACAGAAAATGGACTCAACAGTTCGTTAACAGTGCAAACAGTCACCATGGGAAATCTTGGTTCATCAGATGCTGGGTTTTTCAAGCAAATCAAGATTTAGTGTCTTTTCCAAAGATCGTTCATCCGAATGATTTTTGGAACAAACAAAGTAAACTTTTCTTCATGTTTTATAAGAAAAATTGAGTCGGGTTTTCGCTATTTTCTCGTGACTCAAATGTCCGATTGAGCTCAAATGTTCACAGGTTTATTATTTCATGTACATGTTTGATCAGACAAAGTGTGAATGCTGTCCTGTGACCTTTACCAATCATGTATTGTACCTTTAAATGAGTGCACATTTACAGTTGTGCATCAAACTAGAATCATTACCAGAAATTTGTAAAGTCCTCATCTGCGCAGGCACAAACTTGCAACAGCGCGGTTCCATTGAGTTTCTGTACAGTCTACCATTCATAAGGCCATATTCTCATAGATGTTAGAAGGAAGTAAATTGCACAAAAAAAAAGCTTAGATGAAAGACCAACTCATGAAGTTTCATTCACAAAGTTTTGTGGGAAATGATGACAAAAACCAATTGTACATAATGCTTCCGAAAATCTCCCAATAGGACCCACGATACGCTTAGCTCAAGACACTGAAACTGAAATGAACAACTCGCTGAGTTTTAAGTCCAGTTTTCTTGAAAAAAAGCCTACGAGTTGTAAATTTGCAAATAGTGTTGATTGAGGGCGGTGTTTCAAAGTTTACACAGAGCCCAAAGATGTTCAGCTACATGTAGTAACAAATTTTATAGTGTACGTCCATGGGTCAAAGTTGATTGGCGGCACTCACACCTAGCTACCAGCAATAATACACACTTAGCATGGGTGTTACTACGAACACAGCGCCACCTTTCGGAAAGGGCATTTTACGAATTTCTGGTAATGTGAAAACACGGTCTACATACCTTCAATAGAAGACAACAGTAATAAATACAATTTTACAAATTTGCTGTTGTACCAAAGACACTGTACAAATCCTGGCCCAATTACAATTTGTGTCATGCTCCTGAATTTGACCATTTAAAGTATTCAACTCCACCGGGAACACTTTGACACACCATTCCACTGACTAGTGTGGAATTGGCCATGTTGTATTAGCTTTTTCTTCACATTCAAGCATGTAACAAGATGTCTGTTTTTTCAGTGAATAATTAATTCAGCTTAAAAAGTTAACTGTTTACAGCATGGAATGTAGTTTTTGCAAAACTAAAATCATTTGTGACAATTTAATTCAGAGTGCATGAAGTATTTCTGTTCTCTTTCTCATGCAAATGAAAGAGCATAGTGTTTCATGTATGAATATGTATCTTTATTGAATTAACGCTTTTTCCCTTCACTACATTTGTTGTCGAACCCATCATCATAAGAACTTTAACATGGTTTTGCAATGTGTATTGTTGTGATATGTGTATTGAATTGAAGCATGATAGCCACGATGTTGTACTCATGGAGTGTTAATGGGACAAAACTGTTGATTTTAAGGGGTAATTCATGATAAATGAAAAAGGAAATATTGCAGAATATCTTTTTTTTTAAGTCACTGAAATTTCGTCTTTAAGTCCCTTTGCATTCTCCTGCTTTTTCTGATCAAAAGACTTCTACCATCATTATTTATTGATAGAGGTTTTACCTTTGTTCCTTTACTTTTGTTCCCATTTTCTTTCCTCCCCTTGTTTTTTCTGTCTTTTGACTGTCTTAATATTCCCCCATCTTCTCTTTCCAACTGTTTGTGTTTCATGCTCATTTGTTTCTGTCTCTGTCAGTCAGCTTTTATGAAATATTATTCTGCTTCTCAGAAACATCAAGGCTTTGCCCGTGTAACATTAGTTTGAAAGACAACAAACGCATACTCTCTAGTACGGTTCATACACTGTTGAAATACAACCTGTACTGTTCACCAACATTATTGCCATAGACTGTGGCAGCCATCATCGAAAATTCTAATTTAGCAGATAATAACCCAAGCATATGCTTTATGGTATTAGAATTGTGTTATGCAAATCACCCAGCACAAGACTGTACTACCCCTCCCTTCAAGGGAAGGTGACATTGTACCGAGGAAACACAGGGAGAAACAATGATTTTTTTGTTTTACTTACTATCTGAGAACAAGGCATTGTCTTTATCTATTGTCCCTGTACTTTGATACACTCCCATAGACTAAGCATCATTTGTATGTCCGAGGACAATTTCTTTGAACAAAAGAAGTCTGTTTGAGGACAAGATTGGTTTCATTATTTTTCCTTTATCCTCTTGTCCTTGGTATTACCGGTAATACTGTTCATGTTCATGTACATTCCCTCAAATTGAGACAAGACTTGATGGTCTATTACATTGTGTATAGAATTTGAAAGGATACCAAGTCCAGAGCAAGGAAATTAATGGCCCCTACCCTAGTCTGCACTAGCTACCTATATCACATATACTAATCATATCCTGTGATTTGTTCTATAGGCACTTTAGGAGAACATGATTTAAAACTTCACATAATACCATATCTACATATATCTCCAAGAATGTCTTATGAAGACATAGAGTATTTGTCCATGTATAAGTGATTTGTTAGTCATATTTGTAATTGATTTGGATATGATTCTTTCATGGAGGAAACAGGGTGTTTGTTTACAGCATGTCTTACATTTAGTCTGATTGTCTCATTACTTTGCATTCAAATAATGTGCTCCATCAGGCTTGTGCTCCATCAGGGATGATCAGGCTTATTCCTTTGATTATATGTCATCATTGTTGCAAACATCAGTTGCCCATCTTCAAAGTGCTATTTTTTTCATTCATACATTTTGTTACCAACGAAAAAAGTTGTCTTTATTTGGTTTAATGAGAGTGACAGTTGAAATGAAAAAATCGATACAATTAAAGATGGATTTTCCATGTTTGAGTGGAACTGAAACAATTACAAAATATTACATTTCTCAACAAACAAATTAAGAAAGGTTTGTACAACTTCGAAGAATTTGTTAAATAATGAATCCAAATGGTTACAATCATTTGCCAAGTAAAAAAAAATATATAAAGAGCTTATAGAGCTCATAGAAACTCTAGAGCTCTTAGAAATGGAGGCTCAGGCTTCATCTTAGGCTCCTGGCTCCATTTCATGAATCCATTCTGAAATAGCGGGTATCAAAATAGAGGCTTTCGGTTACAGTTCAGAAGTAGATTCTCAGGTTTGAAAAAGAAAACAGAGCTTCAGCTTCAATGAAAAACCACAACCTATATTTTTAGTGTATGGATGTCAAAGCTAGAGCCTGAGCCTCCGTTTCATAAACGCCCCTCGTTAGGTAGAAATATGTTGGATTAGGAAACCTTATACATAATCATGACTGATCAATACTGTTTGTATTTTGTTTTTAAAGCTGGCGTCTCGATTTACGACGAACCAAGGTTTGACGGAGCCAATTATGACAATCCCAAGATGCCCCTGGTGCATACTGAGATGGACAGCCAAGAAGGATTATACAATATCCCTACACCCAACCAACCACTGAACCTTGGCTCACCACATAACGGCCAGTCACACCCATCACCTGTTGTAGATGCCTTTGACATGGGTAAGAGCTTCTTGTTATGTGGATTCAGTTATGCAATTGCCTTGTTAGAAATTCTGCAGAAGGATTGCTTGAGATACATGTACATAAGGCCTTTTGACACGACACTAAAAAACTCTCAACCATTGAGAAATTCTCTCATAGTTGCAAAATCTTACAAAAGTATCATCGTGTGAAAGGACACCAATGCTTGAGAGTGTGTCTGACGTCCCTGGTGAATCCTTGAGAGATTTTGATCAAGGTCCACACCTACGACAAAATCTTTCGCTAGCAGAAGATTTCTCTTTGTACGATGTCCCTTGCAAAGTGCTTTGCAATGCCCGTGGGTGGTACATGTACATGTATGCCTGTTTCAAGGCCTTTGCAGACCGCATGCTTTACCCTTCCTCAATGTTGGTACTACAGTAGCAGCGTTTACATTCATAAAATGTATAGTTTACCATTTACCTGCAACATAAGTATTATCGTCTCAAGAATGTCAAGGGAGGCTTGCAAAATGTTACACTGTGCCGTGTGAAAGGATACAAAAGTGGCCAGCATAAAACCATTTCGTAAGATTTTGCAACCATGAGAAAATTTCTCAATGGTTGAGAGTTTTTTTTTTTTTGCGTCGTGTGAAAGGCCTTTAAAGTGTGGTCGTTTGTAGACCTTTCATTTTGAGCATGTTAAAAGACATAATGACCACCTCATTGCTATCAAGACTAGGAATATTTCCTCATGAGTGTGTCTTCTTCATCAGCCATTGTAAACTATGCTGAATCCTCCATTGTTGAACCTCCAGTTTTACAGTGCAAAATAGACAGTAACTGATAGATGAAAAACAACCTGACTCCACAGTGCAGGTGAAAAGTTGTACAGTGGATGCCACTGTAACAAACATTTCAGAATGCACAGATATTGTCTGGTTTAAAGAACCATATTGGGTATGTATTGTACACAAAAATTGGGAGCCAAGGATGATGTTATGGATAGTCAAATGTTCAGTGTGATGTTTGTTATAGTGACATTCAACTGTACTGCAATTATTGAGATATCAATACCACAGGAATTAAATGGAAAAAAACTTTGCATATAAATGGTACATTACAGAAGAGGTAATAATTTACCTTTGATGGGAATTCATGTTATGTTGATCCCTTGTGTCTTAGTGCGGATAGGAGGGTTGAGTAAGGTCATCTTCAAATTAACAGCTATGGCTTATGCTGCATTGTGGTCATTAGGGCTTCCGCTTGTAACTAGGCAAAGGCTACATGTAGAGGGCCATAGCCCTAGCCATAATGTAGGCTAAGTTATTGTGAAGCTGAAGCCAAATCAGGAGATACATAAATAGTGGGAGAGTCCAGCAGGCTGTGATTGGATTTCTACATGATGTATTGTTTGTACAGTTCTTTCATGGCTCCTGCATTGTGACATGAGCTTGAGTGTTTGTTTCACAGGAGTTGCTGGAGGATGATATTTTCAGAAGATATTAAAAAGACCTCTGAATTCTCTATTCATACTTTAGTAATGGAGTCAAAAAGTTTCTTCTGAAATTCTTTTTTTTTCTAACACATGTTGACATGGTTAATGCTACTTATAATTGATTTTATACTTCATGCATGAGAGAGCTTTTTTCAAGTTTTCTCAGTAACAGTGGCAATATTTCTTGTGGACACTAATATTGATTTTGTTTGTTTTGTTACAGAGCCGTTCAATCCATCGTTATCAACAGACTCAGTATCAGTACCTCCCCCTTCCATATCCCCAAACACTGCCGTACGTCCAACACCTCAGCCAAGAATGTCTCATCCTTCCCATCAACCCACGCCAACTCCCAAAATACAGACAAAGTCTGGTATTCCCCCGCCCCCAACTCACAAACCACCTCCCCCGCCCGTGGCTGCAGTACCGCCACGTAATGGTCAGCCCGTATCTGGTGGGGTACCCACAGGGAACAGCCAGCCGTCTAGGAAGAAGACCATCCATGATGAGGAGTGGTTCCATGGACCAATGACACGGAAGATTGGTGAGGCATTGTTGGATGAGGATGGTGATTTCTTGGTACGTGAAAGCACATCAACACCAGGACAGTATGTGTTAAGTGGAATGCTATCTGGACAACCTAAGCATCTATTGCTGGTTGACCCTCAGGGGAAGGTGAGTGTATATAGCTGTGTAGGTATCAGTCTGCAGAGATGTGATTTATCGGGATTTTTTCTGATTTCAAGTCTTTTGTGAACAAAATTTCTGAAAATTTTATCGATTTTCAGCCAGATTTTGTTTGTTTTAGCCCAATTTAAGCTATTTTTTAATGATTTTTTTTTTATTTCTTTAAAGATTTCTCCTGAAAAAGCTAATCACACCACAGACATAAAATACCCACAGACGAACAATAGCAGACGCAAGAGTGTAATTTTGGGAACGACGCCATCTTAAAAAATCATGGGCAAAATTGTGCATCAAACAGCGTGCACACGGCGCACGTAAACAATGGTTTTATGTTCCAAATCTCGCAAAAGATTCTGAATGAGGCCAGTTGTGCATGTTATCTCGCGCTAGTTCCCTCTAAAAAGTCAAGATTAAATTTAAAACGAAAAAGTTTTCATTCAGTCTTTCCATTATTTGTTCGAAATCTCGCAAAAGATTCTGAATGAGGTCAGTTGCACACATTATCTCCCGCTAGTTCCCTCTAAAAAGTCAAGATTAAATTTCAAACACAAAAGTTTTCATTCAGTCTTTCCAGTATTCGAGAAACAAACATTACTGTGCAATGGTGTGTGACGTATATATACTTGGTGCTCCAATGGGTTTAAAATGCATATCAATGCATTTTCATCCCAAATTTCCCGTTTGAATCAATCCTCCCTATTCAATCGTGCATAAAGGTAACTTTTTTTGCCCATGGTTTGGCAATAGTCGGGTGCCTTCACGATTACAGTATCTAGACATTGATTTCCATACGTGCTGTCGGTCTATAGGTTATTTGTCTATGAATGACACCCCTGACTCGGCGCCCTCTAGTGGTAGAAAGCATACCTATTCATCAGCAATACGGGTTCTATTTCAATAACCAAACATTGAAGCTATGCATCTATGTATCCATCATGGCTTGACAGCCTGTAAACCATGGGACCTTTTCCAAACCTCAGCTCCGGCTCAGACTCTGGCTTAGGATAACGAAATAGAAGCATTTGGCTATGGTTTGGAAAAACCACAACCTATACTATAATACTTTCAGCAAATGGATGACAGAGACGAAGCTGGAGCCTTAGCCGGAGACATAGTTTGAAAAAGGCCCATAGCCTGATATGAATGAATTGTTGAGTAATATAAACACTTGTGTTCCATTGAGGGGGTAATCGTTGGGCCTTGAACATTTCATGTACATCAAATGCATGTATGAAATGTATGTATAAACATGAGGTTTGTGTTTTTGTTGATGATGCAGGTCAGAACAAAAGATAAGGAGTTTGAAAGTGTCAGCCATCTGATCAACTATCATCGCAACAACAATCTGCCTATCATATCTGGAGGAAGTCACGTATACCTGCAACATCCAGTCTTGAATGCAGCTGCAGCAGGGAAGCATTATAACTAAGAATCATATGATTCATTGTATAATTATCTACAGGGGAAGATGACTTCATTTGAATAGTAACCATATCATGAACAAATTGATGATATTTTGTATCTTAATAGGTAATATCATACTTTGGTTTTTGTCAAATAAATGCTGATTTAGGGGCAACAAAAATCAAGAAAGATACAGTAACAATCATCTGTGAAATTCCCAGGCCCATACGGTGCCCAGTTTTTAAGAAAACAGTGAAAAACGCCCACAGTATTTTCAAAATCTTTTTACCATTATTTTTGATCTTCCGAAGATCAAAATTGTTATTGTCATTGCTTTGACTCTTTTCTTGATAAATACAGCATCTCAGGCAGAAAAAAAATTAACGGTATGTTTCTACCATCACCATATCCATACCCAGTAAATTATAGGTAAATCTGTGGAGATTTCTGTTTCGGTATGCTACCAAAGTATGATAGTACCTTTAAAAAGCCAGCTAAAAGTTGCATTTGAAAGAAGAAATTGCTATAAGTCGTCACATTCTAATGAAAGTGTCCTTTATCGTTTATCATCAAAGCCACACTTCCCAAGTTCCCAAGCACCTTGACAGGGCTTGCCAATAATCACTACGTCTCTACTTGGCTGATGATTCCACAGTTTTTTTCCAGGAAAGTTTATGTCTTGACAAATAATTTTGTTTGTTTCTTCTTAATATTTGATTTCAGTTTGCTATAATGGTACTGATTTGATTCCAAATACAAGGTTCACTTTCTTGTGTTCCTCAGTCCTGACAGTTCAGAATATTGTAAATTTGTATAGATATATTTTTGATCATGTGAAGATTGAAACGTCTTCCTCATAAGTACCTTATAATGCATGTATATATACATATATACATTACTAAAGCATGTATACATGGTATATGACTTCAATGATGCATACTTTGGTTTACCTAGCAGGCTGCAGCAGTATAATTTTGTACTTTGAGTGGAACTTGAAGTATATTTACACAATGTGTTTAGTAGATAACTAGATATGCTTTGTGAAGTAAACATTTGTTAACATGCAGGATCCAGATTCATAGAGTGGTTAAACACAGACATTTATTGAACAACTAAATCCTCAAGTGCTGAATAAGCCAAGCTTGCCAGCCCAAACCCCATGTGAATTGTATACAGAGAAAACAATACACCGGTCTAGTAGGCCATGTCTCTTGACAAATTGACCAATTACAATGTGTTATTTAAGATCTGACAATTTGCCGTCATTTTGTCTGACATAATGTTTTAAATTTTGTATTCTTTACCACACACTTTTAACGGTGAGTTTACTTCTTTTTTTGTCCATATACACAAGTTTTTGTACATGTTTTTTTGTGTGTTTTGTATGAGTTTTGTTCTTAACCATGGTCAAGCAGTGTTTTTATTTTCCATTGTAATTCTGACTCTCAATGCTCTGGCTGAAAGGAAATTTACATTAATGCTTTGGGTGGTTGAGGGTAGTGCATGCAATGCATCGCATGTGGGCAATCGGGACAGGTTGTGTGTGTTGTTGCTTGGCTGTTGCTATGGTGGGCGTGGCCTACTGGATCGGTGTGTAAGACGGAAATGTCAAAAAATCTCAAGAACAGTAGAAATTTGATTTGGTATCTATTTCTATAACAGAGGATTCTTCTTGCTTTGGCTAATGTTAGTGCTTATAAGCAGCTTTACTGTACGTATCTGTATGGATTTGACCCCAGGTCAATTGTGATCCAACTGTGTGTACTTGCCTCAAGTACAACAATCAAACTTTGATCAATAGGAGAGTTGTTTAGGTAAACAGTTGATTATCCTAGATGGTACAGCTAAACCCCTGGAAATTGACATGATTGTTTTGACTTCAAAATCAGATGACTTAACTTCGAGATAAGATCATGCAGATTATACACAGAAAAAAACTATTATATGTTATAAATACATGTAGGGTATTTTTGTTATGTATGGAGATAAATACAAGATCAAAGTATGAAGCAAAGGTTTTGAGTGTTTAATATGTCATGCCATGAGAGTATGTTATCTTACGAGAGGTGTGTCTGATATGTTCCTGCATATTTAGACCTTAGGTAGTGTCAGAATTATCTCAAGTTAAATATGATGGTCATAGCCATTGTGTTTCAGTTATTAAACTAATATACCACAGTTTTGTATGTGTTGTAAAGGATTATATGATAGCAGGTTTTATATGTATTTTTGCAGGCAGATTGATTATAAAATAGCTCATAAATTAGACATTTTCATCTCTTTACTATAAAATGCAAAGTTTTAGCCTATTTTTGTGTGTATAACTGTTTATAAAAAATATATATACTGTTTTAAATTGCTTTCAAATTTCCTGCTGATTTTGCTTCTTTATATGACGGGCATTTAAATGATTTAATACAAATAGGTAACTGGCTGACATTTCTCTATGATCTGTAGTTGAATCTAGAACAGGTTCCAGCAGTATTTGGTTGTAGGAAACTTAAATGTATAATACATGATTGGTAAAGGTCACAGAACAGCATTCATGGTCTGATCCAATATGTGCATGAAATAATAAACCTGTGAAAATTTGAGCTCATCTGAGTCACGAGAAAATAGCAAAAACCTGACTCAATGGGAGACTTTTGAGAACCGGTCTTCAAGTCAACAGCACACGCGCACGCACAACAGTGCAGGCACAAAACAAGGTGCGCATGCTCACAATTGCGTGCGCGTGTGCTGTTGACTTGAAGACCGGTTGTCAAGTCTCCCATTTTTCTTATAAAACAAAAAGAATGGTTTTGATCTTACCCCGAAATCAAAAATTTGAAATTCAAAATTTCTGTATGTTACCAATCCTGTACTATACTTTTAAAGCCTGAATCATGCTTCATGTGAATGCTTTGTGCAAAGCAAAACTGCCGTTACAATTGGATATTTGAATGTTTGTAAGTTGAGCACTTTTCAACAATATGCGAATTGTTTACTTTGAATTTCATGGCATCAAATTTACTTTGCTTTGCAAATTACATGAAGTAGAACATATTGACTGCCAGTGTGTTGTACTATCGGGTTCTGCTACCACAAGTATACTTTAAATGGAAAAAAAAAAGAACCTGTATTTGAAATTGAATAAGATACACTGATAGCACTGTGCGGTGGTGAAGGAATATCTGGTGCCTTGTGGACTGAGACGGAACACAATGGGTTGAATATGTCTCCACGGGGAAATTCTGATTTCTGTTTGAGGTCTTTCTCAAGGTTTTCACTGATAGTTGGAATTTACTCATAAAAGAGGAATTTCCAAGGTATACTTATTAGTCGCAAAGAGAAGTGTTTTATACAGGGTGTCCCCAAAAAACGCAACACTTGTGTCGAGTACTATTTTATGACAATTAAACTGGTACAGCTATGTCTTGGCTATCACCATGTAGAATTTGAGCAAAATTGGACTAAAATTTAGTGAAAAAACTAAGACTGAATTACCCAACCTCAAAATCCGATTTTCATCTTTCTTTCATACACATTATGCGTGTATTGACCACTATGCGTGTTATTCTTGCAAATTTGTTTGTAAGGAGTACTCTTTCAATTGGTCATATTTTTGCCAATTTCAGCCCCAATATGCTTAAATTAATGATAGCCAAGACAAAGTTGTATCACTTATCTGAATATTGAAGTGATAAACAGTTTAATTCTAACATAATGGGTCCTGACACAGTGTTTTTCTGGGACGCCCTGTATAAGCGACGATGGCTAGAAATTATTCCAGGAAAGTGATTCTGGTTCGAATGGGAGGGATTTCAATTCAGCTGTTGTACACAAGAACAAATCCATGCCTCCACAAGGATACAAATTCCAGTTTGTATCTTGTCATAAATCTGCTGGTAGTATCCAGGGGCCAATTTCATAGAGCTGCTATATGTAAGCACCAAAATCCTTCAATCAATATGCCAGCCAAAACTCCTTGTGAATGTTATGCTCAGCAAACAATGGCCGAATACAAGTCAAAAGCAGTAAACATCACATGAATATTTGGTTGGTAATCCAGTATGATCATGCTTAAGCAAATGTTGTGCTTAAGCAGCTCTATGAAATTGGCCCTAGTTTGGTGCTGCTACTTACTAAACAAACACTCAAACCTGGCATTCAGTGTGGGCCTATAAAGCAGTGTAAAGCAGCCAATGTGTTTAATGCCTGTCTCTTGACAGTTTCATCAATTCTAATTCTTTAGTTAGTCATTGTGCCTCTGTAATAAGATTTCAAACCACTATGCAAACTTTCATTACTGTGAAGTGTCAAAATATTGTACAAAGAGATTACTTTAATACTTTTGTGGATTGAATACTGGACAGATGTAAATGAAATTGTACATTTGGATTATTTCTGTGATAGGATTGATCAAATTTTATCATTACTCTTTGTCATGTTTGTCATTGCATTCATTTTTACGATAGCCTTTTATGACATTTTAATTTCATTGAATGAATAGGTGTTAGCTAGCTATTATAAGGCAAAGCCCCCCGCAAAATTGAAAGTAATCTTCAAATCATGCCATAAAATGTCAAAGTCAGAATGCATTGCAGCCCTGTGATGGCAAAAGGTCGTAACTCAATTTACACTATTTTTTAGGTTAAGACGGTTTTAGGCAAAGTGAGGCAAAGTTTCCATTGGGCGAAGTCTCAAGTTCATACGATGCATCGTTTTAAAGCTAAAGCAACACCAACATATGATATGAGTTGTGTAATACAAGATACACCCTTTTGCCCTACAGATCATTGGTATTGAGTTTGCGTAACATAGATCTACACCTTTTTGCCAAGAAAATGCAAATTTTTCTCTGAATTAAATTGGCCAGAAAAAAAGTGGTACTAACGAGACAGAATATTCAAAGCCGTTTTTCTCAAAATGTGATTTTTCGAGATACACCCTTTTGCCATTATAGAGCCGCTTTCTGCTGTTTTACAATATTTTGTGTATTAAAAAAATGCACTAATTTCCCTGGCTATGTAAATGATGCACTCAGCCAGCATTGGTGTGTCACATAAATGGAGCAAGCTTTAAGATATTGAATATTCCTTGCTAGCAGATTGTCCATCTATTCTACCAGGTACGGAAGCTTAAAATCTGACTGTCCAAGTTTCCCAGGTAATTATCTTAGAAAGACATTTTTCCTGATATGTAAACTGGAGAAAATGACTCTCTGAGATATAGCAATGTGCATGATCTAACAGTAGCATACAGGAGATCATGAAAAGACATCTTCCAGAGATAAGATACATCACAGAAACTTAGATGGTCACTTTAAGCTTCCATCACCAGGTTTACAAATCACACACAGTTGTATCAGTATATGACATTAAACAAAATCTTGTCATACGTACTTGGCCTATTTGTAGTGCTTATGAGAAGGGGAAAAAACACTCTTTGTTCTATATCTAACCACTCCCGATAGTTTGCCAACTACGGAAGTGAACTTCAGCTTTCATGCAAATATTGATTCTGTGTATCTTTCCAAGAATTTACCTCCCACGTCCAAAAAAGAAAAATTCCCCATAGCTTTATTTGGGCTTCTAATAAAGGTAGTATCATACTGAAGTTTTTATCAAAGAAATGCAGATTCATGGGCAAAAATTCCAAGACGGATACAGTAACAGTCATCTGTGAAAATTTCAGTCCCATACGTTGCCCACTTTTAATTTTTGCTTAAAGTTAGGAGGGCCTGACGCGTTTCGATCCTAGCAGGATCTTTCTCAAAGGCTTTCTCTTTTATTTTTGATCTTTTAAAAGATCAAAAAGATTTTCAGTCGTTGTTTTACTAATTTCTGGATAAATACACCATTTCAGGCGGAACAATTTTAATAGCATATTCCTACCACCGCCATCTTCATACCCTGTATTAGTTATACGTAAATCTGTGAACATTTCCGTTTTGGTTTCTTACCAAAGTATGATACTACCTTTAATATACAATGCTAAAGACCAATTCTTTTTCAAGTGACTTTTTTCCATTTTGCCAAGACTCCATGGTTTTGCTAAAATTGGGTGACATGAAAGTTCTCCCTCCCCATCATATCATCAGCAGACAGTCCTGTTCTTAAAGGTAGTATCATACTTTGGTTTTTGTCAAAGAAATACAGATTCATTGGAAAAAATATCAAGGAAGATACAATAACAGTCATCTGTGAAAATTTCAGTCCTATACGGTGCCCACTTTTTGAGAAAACAGTGAAAAACGGCCACAGTATTAGGTCTTTTCTCTTTTAAGCGATCTTTAAAAAGATGAAAAAGATTTTCAGTCGTTGTTTTACTAATTTTTTTATGTATACACCATTTCAGGCGGAAAAATTTTAACGGTATGTTTCTACCACCACCATCTTCATACCCTGAAAGTTATACGTAAATCTGTGAACATTTCTGTTTTGGTCTCTTACCAAAGTATGATACTACTTTTAATCATCCTGATTGTCAGTTTACTTTGAAACCTGTTGGAATCTATCTCATTATATTTAATAGTCACTATGGCATTTGTTGTATGCACATAATGTGAAGTTTCATTTTGGGTGTGTTTTCAGTTGTTGTAACATCACATTTTAAAGATATCATAAATTTAATATAAGTACCATGGCTGAAAGGAGGTTTGTCACAAGTAGCTAAGAAGCATTTAAGATCAATGTTGTACAATACATGTACGAGAGTGGGAATAGTTTTTATACTTTGAACATTGATTTTTCTTTCAATAAACAAATATTTCAAGATGATGAAAAACTTGCTTGCTATCCTGTTTGTTTGTTGTGTTGTTGTTGTGATTTTAAAACCTCACTCTTCTCAAGATTCATAATAGAATTGGGGTGATAAGGTTTTCAACAGCTGCTTATAAAGACTGTTAATGAATGTCTGCTGTTCAGTCACTCAGTATATAGGCCTACCAGTAGTGAAGTTTGACCTTCTATTGACCTCAGCTACATTGGGGCTTTTGCCAAATATCACACAAACAATGTACTGGGGAGGGGAATACCAGGTGCCCCAGTATCCCGAGGGGGCGGTGATAACGATGCGAGTACACTTCAAAGGGGTTAGGGCATTGATATCCAGTAAACACTCAATAAAATTCCAACAACTTGTTTGAGTACTGTATGAATTATTAACTTCTTGAATCAAGACTAACCACTAGCTTGTGTGAAAAAGCCAATTATGGGGAAGTCCAGTTTTTATTTTTAGCATATTTAGGTAGAAGTCTTTTATTAGGGAAATGAGACTCTGTATGTGTACGATGTGATCATTACAACAGGAGTAACTCATAGGAACAGCTAGGTAAGGCTTTTTGGTATAGGTCTTTCTTAATTGAGAGTCTGCTATTAAACGTTTGAAACTATTTCTGAATAGAATGAAAAGTTTTTGTTGGCATTTGCGTTGAGCAAGTTTGTTACATTTTTAATGCAGGTTCTCCATGTATACTGATCAGCCTTCATAATGTGCTAAAACTGAATACTGCTCTTTATGAGGTAAGTACTAAGTACATGTATACATGTGTATAGCATTATAGTCTAGCTCAGTACACTGATTTTAGGCTGGTGGATATTGTTTCAGAAATATGAGCAAGTACCGTACAGGATTGGTAACATACCCAAACAGAAATGTTCACAGATTTACCTATAACATTCAGGGTATGAAGATGGTGGTGGTAGAAACATACTGTTAAAATATTTTTGGCTGAAAGGGTGCATTTATCCAGAAATAAGTCAAACAAAGACCGAAAACAGTTTGATCTCACAGGTTAAGATCAAAACCATTCTTTTTGTTCTATAAGAAACATTGAATCATGTTTTCGCTGTTTTCTCGTGAATTGAGTTCAAATTTTCACAGGTGTAATTAATTGTTCATGCAAATATTGGATAAGACAAAGTGTGAGTGCTGTTCTGTGACTTTAACAAATCATGTTTTATCTAAATAACTGCAGATTGAGGATATCTTGGTCGTTGATTTACTAATCCTCTTAAAAAAATGTTTTGCTTTGAAAAAGAACGCAACTTTTGTAACAGAAGGAAGTTGTTTTCAATGGTCGTTGTTTTTTGCATGACTCAAGTTTCAGTCATTCTATACAGGCTTCGGTGACCTTTACCAATCATGTATTATACCTTTAATGAGACAGACATTTTGGACACCAAATGACATGTCACAACAAGAATATATATATACAATACATATTTTAATAATTATTTTCGAAGTAAGTTAAATCCCATCCCTCAGGCCAAAGTATGGGGGACATAATGTACATGTATGCACTCTTAACATTATGCAATTGATAGGAGGGATATAAACACACAATGTGAGTAATACAGTGTGTATAAAAAAACACAACAGGATTTAAATTCAAATTTGTGAAGATTGTGTTAGCTTTACAGCAAAGTGAGTAGTATCATGTTAAAGCCACATTTCTCCTCTTTCCAATGATATGTTTTTTTATTCATACACGGTCACGGATGGCTGAGTAATCATTCTTTTTCTACAATGGGTCAGAATGGAGAGTTGCAAAATCAGGTGGAGGGTAATAAACATTTTTGCTCTTGAGATAACCCACAGAGGAAAAAGTCACAACAAGACGTCAGATCCGGAGATCGCGATGGTCACTCCACATCATGATACAAGCAATCACTCGATGTCCAATCTGTTTCTTACTGCAACTAGTTGAAGGGCTGGTGCGCCATCCTGTGCCCTCCATTTGCGTTTGAACACACCCCTTAATTTGTTGCATAGGAAAGTTTTTCATTAATTCAGGAATCCCAATCCCAAAGTATCCATTTCCGGATCTGACTTGTAATTTTTTCTTTGGCAAAGTGTTTATTACCCCTCCACCTGATGCAGTGTATTGCAACTCTCTGACAAAGAATCATTCAGAGTGTTTGATGCTCTAAGCCATGTGTAAAAATATTGGTCCCAAGTCCAGTTTGACCCATTGCCAAAAAAGAATGATTACTCAGCCATCCATAACCGTGTATGAATAAAAAAACATATCATTGGAAAGAGGAGAAATGTGGCTTTAACATGATACTACTCACTTTGCTGTACAGCTAAAACAATCTTCACAAATTTGAATTTAAATCCTGTTGCGTTTTTTTTTTTATACACACTGTATAATTGAACTTGTACGTGTGAAACTGAAACTAACAATTGACATACGTTTTGTCAAATGTTGTCTAACACAGGTCATGTTGTGTACCACAAAATTGATTTGAGTGTATGATTAGTACAAATTGTTCATGTCAACATCAAAGACATTCAAGTGATATGTAGTTTAATATTATTTGCTGCTTTCCTACTTGTGGAATTGATACCAGAATTACATTAAAGGGAGCATATAGGATTTGCAAAGATGTGCGTTTTGGCTGAATTTGGTACTTAAAGGTAGTGTCATACTTTGGTAAGACACCAAAACAGAAATGTTCACAGGTTGACGTATACGGTAACTTACAGGGTATGAAGATGGTGGTGGTATAAACATACCATTAAAATGATTCCGCCTGAAATGTTGTATTTATCCAGCAATTTAATAGTAAAACAACGACCGATCAAAAATAAAAGAGAAAAGACTTGAGAAATGCTGTGGCCGTTTTTCACTGTTTTCTCAATAAGTGGGCACCGTATGGGACTTAAATATTCACAGATGACTGTTACTGTATCTGTCTTGATATTTTTGCCCATGAATCTGTATTTCTTTGATAAAAACCAAAGTATGATACTACCTTTAAACAGAAGGTCTTAAACTTCCTTACAGACGTTGTTTCATGTACCTGTTTACGCTTTGTTCATCTGGATAGTAGAAATACGGCCGAAATAATCTTGCCCCCTCCGAATCCTTCACGGTTACACCACGCATTCAAAATGCTAAAAAGATCGTTCTGACTTGATTTCCTTGAAAAAACCAGCATCTGATGAACCAAGATTTCCCATGGTGACTATTTGCACTGTTTCAAACTATTGAGTCCATTTTCTGTCTCAAACTCAATAAATTTCTTTTTGGAGTCCTTGCAAATCCTGTACGCTGCCTTTATGTCTAGATTGATACATGTAAGTTCATTTAATTTCTGTTAGAGGAAATTTTATAAAATTAATATCATTAAGGGAGAAAATTGACTTGAAATGCAACAGGTCTACAGGTAAGGCGCAGGCAGATTGGTTGATATCCCATTGAACATCCTGCATGTCCTGTGCAAGAATATACTCATAAATAATTTGCATCATTTCATGAGGGTCTTATTCAAATCCACAAGCTGAGTAATATATTTTGTTTATGATAACAAATATTTAATTTCACAAATCAGACCACAAATCAGTCGGAACGAGTACTGTCCTGTTTCCATGACAACACTCCCTCCTGCTTGGGTTTAGAATTTGACCACTTTGGGAGTTTTCTTCTTGACTTGTAATCTTGAAACGGTGCTTGGTGTCAATTCCTCAATGGTAGCATCTGCACTCAATGTCAATGTGCTGCTTAGGGTGGGTAGGGTGGACTCATGCCAATCTGTACAGAAGCAATAAGAGTAAAAACAGAAACTAACTGATAACAATAGGTTTATTTGAATGTAAATGTATCCAACATTTCCTACAGTATCAATTCGTAGGGCTGGATGGCTCAGTTGGTAGAGATCCTGTACGGTATTCAAGAGGTCGCCGGTTCGAATCCCCCTCCAGTCAATTTTTCTTTGTTCACTTTTCAATGACTTTTAATTCAGTCAGTTTCTCTTGTGGATATTTGATGATTATATTGATTAAAAGCCGTATCCTCTTTGAGTGTTCCCCCCTGTACCGTTCCCAGGTTGCAGCATTGCTGCGTGTATCATTGAAACGATCCTTGGGGTATGGCAGTGTGTGCGTGGTTTCATGGCTTCTGACTGCCAAACGAACAACGATAATTGACTATTAGGGACACCACCAACGTAAGGCTGGATGGCTCAGTTGGTAGAGCGCCTGTACGAATCCCACGCCAATCAATTTTTCTTTGTTCACTTTTCAGAATCAATTCAGTAATACATGCAAGCACTGTATTCTAATTACTTGACTCAATGCCTGTGAACAAAAAATACAAAGGTGGCTCGGCCAAGATTCATAGTTTCAAACCCATGACTCTTGCTATCTAGGGAATCTAGTACAACCTTCTTTCAAACTTAACCAACAAGCTAGCCAGGGTCATCCTGTGAAACTGTATTCAGTAGGCCCTATGCAAATACAGATGTTGGGATTTACATAGTCTGTGAGATTATACTACGAAAAGGTTTACCTGTTAAAATATGTTGAAAACTGTATATTTAGTAAGTTTCAGAGTGGAAATAATCACATGCAGCTCAAGCCAGAAAAATGACTGAAAACTCTAACTGCTCATTTGTTGAAACTGAAACACGATTAAATCATTCTTAGCTCACTTCCTTAGATCACTTCCTCTTCCCATTTTTATTTGAAGAAAGCTGAAAACGATAAATGTGCTTTTTCATTCTAATAAGTTAAACGTATAGCTTTCAGAGTCTGAAGATGGGGCTGGTAGAAACATACCATTAAAATGTTTCCGCCTGAAATGGTGTATTTATCCAAAAATTAGTCAAACAAAGACAGAAAACAGTTTTGATCTTGGTGTAAGATAAAAACCTATCTTTATGTTCTAAAAGAAAAATTGAGTCGGGTTTTCGCTCTTTTCTTGTGACTCAGATGTCAGATTAAGCTCAAATGTTCACAGGTTTATCATTTCATGCACATATTGGATCAGACAAAGATTGAGTGCTGTATTGTGACCTTTACCAATCATGCATTATACCTTTAAAATCAATCGACCTCCCGAAATGAGTTCCTAATTCAAAGGACCCTAAACAGGCCAAGATGGATATATTCAATCAATTGTTGAACTTTTACCTTTACTCAAAACCCTTTCTTTTAAAATTTCAAACGTTTACTGTAAAACAAAGATTTAATAAGTCAAAAATGTGCACTGTGTTACTTTAATCCATGCAAATACATGATGTAACAGGGTTTTGTGGTGTCGCTGATATATCTACTCACTTTCATAGCCATTTCACAATATTCACAATCATCTGATGTAATTCAAGCCGCAAACATTGACACCCGACTGATTTCTACACAAAAACCTGCCAGAATTTCCTGGATATCTGAAAGACATTTTGCTTTCACTTTATACTTTCCCTTCCTTACATCATGTAGCTTGCACAGTGCAAACTGCAAACCACCTGACCACCAGGAAAGATTATTTTACCAAACCACTCTTGGGTCATGTTTGCAGTTTCATTTTTACTATTTCAGGTATTTCAAATTCTCTGGTTTCATTCAGTGAACTATCATGAAAAAGTCCCCATCCATATTGCAAAATGGTTCATAAAGATAGGACTTCAAATGCCAATAAAAATAATAAGGGCCATCAAATAACCACAAGGGAAACTGACTGAATTTTTAAATCATTGAAAGGTGAACAAAGAAGAATTGAATGGAGAGGGATTCGAACTGGCGACCTCCGGTTTCTTTGTTCACCTTTCAATAAAATAATAAGGGCTTACATGTATGGTTTGTAGCATCGAGAACTTCATATACATGCAACTGCATATGGTGACTTTGATTGCAACCTTCCTTTCATGAACCTCTTAAAGGTAATATCATACTTTCATTTTTGTCAAAGAAATGCAGATTCATGGGCAAAAATATCAAGGAAGATACAGTAACAGTCATCTGTGAAATTTCCAGTCCCACTTTGTGAGAAAACAGTGAAAAACTTTCACAGTATTTTCAAATCTTTTCATGGACGTTTTGATCTCACCTCGAGATGTTTTTGGTCATTGGTTGTACTCTTTTCTGGAAAACTATACAGCATTCCAGGCAGAAATATTGTAATAGTATGTTTCTACCAGCACCATCTTTATATCCTATAAGTTATAGGTAAATCTGTGAAGATTTCTGTTTTGGTGTGCCACTAAAGTATGATAGTACCTTCAAGTGTTTTCAAACAGGGAGGGCTTTTAATGAGAGACTTTTGGAGAGGGCTGTCGATAGAGGGCAGCAAACTACCAATCTCCTGAAAACTTTTGTACAAAACTCTCAAAAAGACACAGGAAAATGGTGTGAATATAAAACTCAGGCCATTTACAATCAATTTGTAGATTCATGTTGCCGCCCACCCCGATTTTAATGCCCGAAAACATTAAGTGAGGTGAAATTCTTGTTTGGCGAGGAAAAATGTGGTAGGCCTCACTTGGCAAAGTAAATACTTTGTGCAAAAAACACTACTGTTTGCCGTCGGCCACCATGATCATTTGTAACTCGCCCTTTTGATGGCCAATCTCCACAGATTCTGCATTTGTTTGTTCTTGGTAACTCATGTCTTCCCCTGCCACCAAAACCGGACACTGCACAGTACAGTCGAACCTCATTAATACGAGCTCTCTTAAGACGAGATCTCGGTTAAGACGAGCATATCACGCCGGTCCCGACCGAGTTGTGCACGTTTCTATGGGGAAATATTTGCTTAATACGAGCACTGATAATACGAAAAACCTTTTAATACGAGCGTTTTTGGCTGACCCAGTTGCATGAAAGTCATTGTAAACAACCCATTTAATACGAGGATTTTTTAATCTGGCTTCTTTTGGAATCGAATCTTTGTACAGATTAATAAAAATCCCACCACCATCATGTTGCCGTTGTTTCATGTTGCCGAAAGCTAAATTCACTGCAGCACTAATGCCCACTAATCCCCTCCTGCGGTTTTACCATGGCTTGCCAAGTGGAAAGTGTAAACAAAAAACAGACAATGTACGGCGCGCCGTATTTTAGTTTTATTGTGTGTGATCAACATGGGTTTTTTTTTGGCTGTCACGAAAGTCAAAACCCGACCGAGGAAAACGGCGAGGTCTTCCATTTTGTCGATTTGTTTTCGTAAGGAGAAAAACTTCTTAATTTTTTCTTTCAAAAATCAAACCAAAGTCCACGCTAATTTCCAGACAATTTTACCTTGCTGATGACTTGTAAAAAGGATTATGGTCACAACAAATTCTTCAAAGTGTAGCCAACATGTATCCGAACAAAATAATATTCCATGAACGCACCGATACGATCTGACTGCGGCCCGACCAATCGGCCGATGTTATAGCTACACGTGGTCACCATGCACATGATCGGATATTATGTGGCTAAACTGCAGCATGGGTTTCGTTCACGCAATGCTTCTGCTGATTGGTCACCGTTACGAAATAGCGCAAATTCTGTGATTGGCTACATAGAGGGGAGGGGGAAAAAAAAAATGTTGGGCTGCTAAAAAACCCGACATCTTAAAAAAATAATCCGTGTTAAAAAAAAAAAACCACCACCACGAACGCACTAAGTAATTTAAGTTAAAAAAGGCGCCCTCTCGTGTCCATCAAAATATCGCTGATTCCCTGCGGTGCACATTGCTTCATACTGCACACATTGTTTGGCAACCAACTTGTCTGAACGTGCGGTGCTAACGTTCGTGGCCGTCATCCACTCGCAATTTTCATGTCGTTTTCGTGCCGTCATTATTTTGATTATTACGTATTTATGTACTTGGTTTTTATTATTCTTACATATTGTAATTAAATCCCTTTTACATCTGTGACAATTCAACAAAATGAAATTTATCAATCAAATTTATTTAGTATAAATTACTTCTAAAATGTAAACACGACTTGACACGTAATTATGGGTAAGTACCAGAGGGATAGTGCATGCTGTATGTGCAGTGTACCGCACACACATGCATTTCGGTTGACAAAATATGGATCCCACATAATACGAGGCCCCGCTTAATACGAGCATTTTTGGTAAGTCCCGGCGACCTCGTATTAACGAGGTTCGACTGTATGTACCAAGCATTTCCAAGCGATTATTTATGCCAGACGATTATTCGTGCACAAAAGCAATGGCAACAAAATCGCCACACTTTTTGTGAGACTGGTGAAGTGCGCCCTCTTGAGATTAACAATGGTTAGTCAAAAGTCTCCCATTCTAAATTTGAGAAGGGAAGAATTTTACCTTGATTAATTTCTTTGCCCTGGGGACAATGTTGATTCCTGTGCTCTACTGATCCACAATGTTTACAACCTCCACCTAATGGATAGAGACCTCGTTGATTATCAGGGCAACTCCTTGATAGATGTCCAGTCTCCTGACATATGAAGCACTTGGCAAATGGAAAAGCTTCTGTAATGAGAATTATCAAAAGTGAAGGTTATTACAAACATTTTAATCAATATTAATCTTCAGCTTTGTTCTTTAGCATGTGAAGTTTCATTGAATGAAATTATACAACTTTGCTGTTTGTGATGATTTTACCAAGTTACAGCTGCAAATGTTTTGTTTAAAGAGGGCCTCTAATCACTCACTGCCTCGGTTACTACGAAACTCAGTCTGAAATGTGTCTGCAAATCTGCTTTTATTGGTACCATATAAATTTTCCCAAAAGAGTTTTTAAATTACGAGCAGCTGGTAAAATACAGCCAAAGTGTGATGTCGTCATGATATATGCAAAGACCAGGCGTGATGTAGACACTCCATTCATAACTGCGACCCTTGCCTCCGTACTTTTCTTGCTTGGAATGGCAACACAGCACTAGCGCATTTTGGCCACTACTCTGGCATGGATGAACGTGTGGTACCAGACTAGTGCATGGAGTATCTACCAACAATGGGGTAACACGCACTTGCATCGGGATTAAGACGTGACCTCTGTTTTTTGCCAATAAGAGGGAAGAACAGAAATCATGTTTTTTTTATTCCACATAATCTCCTATTTTAATCTAATTGTTGAGGTGTCAGTATTGACAAATGGAAGCATTATAAGAAGAAAAACACAAATCCAATAGTTTTATTTGAGCCCCACTTTAAGTTGGGAAAAAGTTATAGAGGGATATAGGGGTAGGGTAGCATGGGGCAATGACTGGGTAAAAGCTGGTTGAGTACAATGAAGTATTACATTTGGGACGTGAACATACATGTAAAAGATGAGAAGTGGAAGCAAAAATGACAGTGTGACCAGGGGACTCGTTATGGACAACTTGAGAAAGACCAATGGTCCATTATGCATTGCACATAATGGAGGAAGGAATACATTCCTTTCTCATGTATGCAATTCATATACCTGAAGATTTGTCATCGTTTGACCTCTAAAATGTTAGCAGATGGATGACATCAATGTTTAAGGTTCATTACACAGATACATACCCTTGGTGGGGTCCACCTTAGCTGTACACTTATTTGCTTCATGTTCAGTGGATCCACAGCGGAAACATATTCCTGTTCCTTGCTCCTCATCACGTAGCATCTTAGGACAATCTGCAATGCCATGACCTGCTTCCCGACAGTGATAACACACCTATTATCAACCAAATACATGTAGGACAATTACTGTTCACTAACTATTCAACAAAATGAAAAATGAACACGTCCAAAAATGTTATTTTGCATAAAATATTAATATGCTTCAATGACTGAAATGTTTTGCAAATGCTATAGGCCTATGGCTGATATCAAATACACATTAAGAATAAATTTATGATACATAGGCCTATATGAAGAAATGTTGAGTTCTTTTAGTTGTTTTATTAAAAGTTATTGTATAAGATCATATGGGGTTGTGGTATCCTAATTCAATTCCATTCATTTCCAGCATCGTGTTTTCATGATAAAAACAAACCCATGGAGATTTTGTCAGTGGTGACATTTTATAGAAAACATCAAATATAGTTCACCTTTCATGAACCAAGTAATCACTGGCACATTTGCTTGACATAACTATTTGCAGGAAGTCTCAACTGCATGTTATCATTGTGTTGATTTGGGTTGTTGCAACTGAAAGTAGTTGGGGAAATTACTTGTATTTTTGTAAGTGACAGCATTTTCTGTGGTAAATATTTCATAGAAATTGGTTCTAGTCTGAACTTTGTAAAGAAATTTAAATGACATTGTAGATCCTTATGCTATATGTAAATCTTAGACTACAGAGGGTAATTGCAATAGGTAAATGTCCCTAATCAAGATGCAATGGACCTTTCACATGAAATATGCTCATTAGATACGCCCATGCGTAAATGCATCACTGGTTGGCAAGCTACACGCGGGCTGCGCTGTATGTGGTACGTACATGCCTAATGTAGCTGCAACTTCCTTGCCAACCAGTAGTGCATTTGCGCATGCGCGTATCTAATTAGCATATTTCATGGGAAAGGTCCATTGCAGTCTCACCTGTTGATCAGATTCTTATCCCCAAACAATCAAAACAATGCACAGTTTCCACCAAATGTTTCCTAAGATCACATATGATATGATCGTAAGCAGGGTAGGTTTGGAAATATTGAAGTGTAATTTGCTTCATTTATTAGAACATCCATGGTGCTATTTTGAAAGTCAGGACCAAAGATAGTATAGCGTCGCAAGTGGCCTACTCAGCCCAAAAAAGTGAAGTATCATTCGGCCGCCATTTAGTAAGCAACGGAGCTATTTCTGATGTTATTAACGTCAAATTCAACTGTTGTAAGACAAAAGTTTCACCCGAACAATTATCAGTATTATTATTAAGGCCTATTATTATTGTTCATTCGAACAGAATCACACAACAAATGAAAACAGTAAATTTGCTTTCTAAAATGGCCGCCTGTGCGTACTACAGCACCATAAGATAAAGACTTGCAAAATACTGCAACTACATGTATGTACATGTATGTATGTACTGTACATTATATAGACCCAAATATGGCACATTTCCATCAATGGGTGGGACATAGTTGGGACAGTCCCAACAACCCCACACCCACTGTTGGACAGGTGCCAAATGAGTTGGGTGTAGTTGCCCAGCAGGTTCCAAGGATGGGTGGGGTGTAGTTGGGCAGGTTTCAAGGATGGGTGGGGTGTGATTGGGCAGGTTCCAAGGATGAGTGTGGTGTAGTTGGGCAGGTTCCAAGGATGGGAGTGGTGTAGTTGGGCAGGTTCCAAGGATGGGAGTGGTGTAGTTGGACAGGTTCCAAGGATGGGTGTGGTGTAGTTGGACAGGTTCCAAGGATGGGAGTGGTGTAGTTGGGCAGGTTCCAAGGATGGGTGTGGTGTAGTTGGGCAGGTTCCAAGGATGGGAGTGGTGTAGTTGGGCAGGTTCCAAGGATGGGTGTGGTGTAGTTGGGCAGGTTCCAAGGATGGGTTGGGTGTAGTTGGGCAGGTACCAAGGATGGGTGTGGTGTGGTTCCAGGGCAGGTTCCAAGGATGGGTGTGGTGTAGTTGGGCAGGTTCCAAGGATGGGTGGGGTGAGGTTGGGCAGGTTCCAAGGATGAGTGAGGTGTGGTTGGGCAGGTTCCAAGGATGAGTGGGGTGTGGTTGGGCAGGTTCCAAGGATGGGTGCGGTGAAGTTGGGCAGGTTCCAAGGATGAGTGGGGTGTGGTTGGGCAGGTTCCAAGGATGGGTGGGGTGTGGTTGGGAAGGTTCCAAGAATGGGTGTGGTGTAGTTGGGCAGGTTCCAAGGATGGGTGTGGTATAGTTGGGCAGGTTCCAAGGATGGGTGTGGTGTAGTTGGGCAGGTTCCAGGGATGGGTGGGGTGTAGTTGGGCAGGTTCCAAGGATGGGTGGGGTGTGGTTGGGCAGGTTCCAAGGATGGGTGTGGTGTAGTTGGGCAGGTTCCAAGGATGGGAGTGGTGTAATTGGGCAGGTTCCAAGGATGGGTGGGGTGAAGTTGGGCAGGTTCCAAGGATGGGTGGGGTGTGGTTGGGCAGGTTCCAAGGATGGGTGTGGTGTAGTTGGGCAGGTTCCAAGGATGGGTGGGGTGAAGTTGGGCAGGTTCCAAGGATGGGTGGGGTGTAGTTGGGCAGGTTCCAAGGATGGGTGTGGTGTAGTTGGGCAGGTTCCAAGGATGGGTGGGGTGTAGTTGGGCAGGTTCCAAGGATGGGTGTGGTGAAGTTGGGCAGGTTCCAAGGATGGGTGGGGTGAAGTTGGGCAGGTTCCAAGGATGGGTGGGGTGTAGTTGGGCAGGTTCCAAGGATGGGTGTGGTGTAGTTGGGCAGGTTCCAAGGATGGGTGGGGTGTAGTTGGGCAGGTTCCAAGGATGGGGGCAGGTTCCAAGGATGGGTGGGGTGTAGTTGGGCAGGTTTCATTAATGATGAGTACTGCATACAGGAGAACAGTCCCAACTACCCTGGCCCATAGTACAGACTGTGTCCACAGTTGGAATGTTAAAACAAATAATTACCATTCTGTTGGCCTTTTTCTTGATCCTTTTAAGTCGTCTGTCTTCCCTTCGTTTGTCTTTCTTCTCCTCAGATCCGATCCTTGTATCTTCCCGTTCTTGTCCACTAAGTTTCTCTTTTGAAGAAGCTAACCTCTCACTCAAGACAATATTCCAGTCCTCTTTTATCTCATCATCCAATCCCTCGGTTATCTTCAAAATGTTCTTGATACCACCTGCATGGTTCTGTGTCTTTTTCAGTTTTGCCGTCTTTTTTCTTGGTAATTTGTGTGTCTGCGAGGAAGAACCGTCTTGACCAGTTGTTCTCTGTTGTACTTGAAGGCCTTGCTGACTGGCCTGGCTATGCAGGTCAGACCAGGATGTGGCATCGTGAGGTCTTTTATGATTGCCCTTATTTCCCCGAGCATAGCGAGTCATTTTTCACTTAAATGAGGCACAACCCCACAGGTGCTGAGGTTAATAGTCTCAAGCCGGTGTACTGTACACAAATTCAGCCTTCTTTGCCAGATTCTAGGGTTTTTGTTTGCCATTCATCAAACATTGCTGGAACATCTGAAAATAAGGAGAGAAGAAAGAAACTTGAAAACATGTCATATGAGTAGTAGTAGCGGTAAGCCTGGTTCATCATCATACTATTACATGATATGACATGTCATGTACTTAGGCCTCGCCTAGTACGGAGTAGTGCTGTGCATTCTCTGAGCTTTTCAAAACCGGAAAACGCTTTGAAAAAATTAGCAGTTCCCCGAGCTCCGATTTATAAAAATGAATGATAGCGCTATATTGTGCACGTGTTGATAATGTGCATGATCAATGGATGCATATCGCTGATTGTAGAAGTGTGTAAAACATGCTTCAACAATCGTTGCGGCGATGTATACATGAGTTTCTGGTCTCGATCTACGTGCGTGTTTAGGAATCTTGCAATGATTTGGTGCCGGCACCCTTACAGAATATTTAGTCAGAATCGTTCATAACTTGCTCAGCGTGACATGTCACATTTCTTACCGCACAATCTGCATTGAAGCCGGCCGAAACCCGCGGTACAGAGCGCGACTTGACTGCACGCACGTTGTATGTACGATGTAGGCTTGCACTTCCTGCCCGATTGCGAATTTGTGACTGTGTGTACTTCGTATGCTTTGAATGGTGCGGCGCTTAATACACATCGTGGAATTTTCTGGATGCAATGCTGCTGCTGCATGGGCCGGGCTATGCGGCCACGTGGTGTGCATGCAGTGTGCATGATGCATCGTACGCAATATGTTTACGTCTTTTTTCGGGTGATCGTCGCTTTCGGAAGGCTGTTCAATACTTTTTTAATGAAGTTTGCGAAGTTTGCGAAGTTTGTTTCTACTTGGCAAAATGGACCCAAAAATGACTGAAATTCAAGTATATCATACAGTCTACACTTTTGGGATTGTTTATTAAATTCATTGGGCAAACGTCAGTCTACTTTTTAAAATGTTGTTGAAATGTTGAAACCGGATGGCTAGATTTTAAGCGGGAGCCCGGAAATCCGTTTTTAATGCACAGCACTAGTACGGAGTAGGCACTTTACCTCCAACCATGGCCTCAAAAGTTAAAAAGTGAAAAAGATCACGTCAGCTGACGTTGCTGCGCAAGTTAAGAAACAAGACTTGACATACATGTAGGCCTATGTCATGCTGCACCCTATCCCCATACTAGGGCCAGTCTTATCTGTACACCCCGCATCCTTGGCCCTACTCACGTCCATTGAAAAACTGGGGGCACATAACAAATTAAAAAAAAAACGTTTCCTATGAACCCCATATCTCTAAAGGGCATTAACTGAGTTTAACTCACACATGAAAATCATAATCCACAAATTTGGTGCTCCTGCAGCCAAGGACTTTAATGTTCAGATCGAGTTGTGCATTGCTGCAGTAACAAATGCCGTAAGAAAAAGAGGCGAACACTTCTCAAAAACGAAGGGTTGCAGACTTGGGACTAGACGTGCCAAATTTGTGGATTTATGATTTCTTGTGTGAGTATAATGCCCTTGAGAGATATGGGTTTATACTCATAGGAAGCGTATTTATACATGTATGTGCCTCCAGTTTTTCAATGGACATGAGAAGGGACAAGGATACCAATGAGGAAGGAATACGGAGTGTAAGTGTAACTGTTGCAACGAATCTACGAATTCGACGAAACTAGATCATAAATGCCCTCTATCATCCGATTCCTAATTTCAGTACCGAATTTGCAAATCTGTTAAGTGGACTCGTTGCCAGTCCCCATCACATTGTAGACAAAAACTATTTACTTATAAGACCAGCAGCCTCGGTAGCAAGAAGTTCAGACCAATGCAGCGTGCAGTGCATGCTGCAGGACGTGCACCGGGACCGGTGCCCATAGATTTTTTAAAAATATTTAATTCCATGACCGGTTCCCAAACCTCACAGTTTGACTGTGTATAAAAAGATGATTTATTAGTATTAAAAGATGGTGCTACCTGTAGCATGCAGTAGCAGAATGAACGTGAACGGACATGAACGTGGGCCGTTGGCGACGTGTTTTTAAAATGTTAGCCTCGCTGTCCACCGAAATGATTAAACCCAAGTTGTTTTTTGTCACAAATCTAATAAACAACAACTAAATAAACCAATACTGGAAATAGGCCTAGACTAGAGCCTAATGCCTTTTTAACCTGACCAAGTCTTTCTTAGTCCGCGCGGTGATTGTCTCTTTTTTCCCCTGCAACTCTCGCGAAACCGCGCGAGACTCATGGCTACGGCGACAGTTCAGCTCTCGGCCCGGGACCGCTCAAAAAGAAAGACTTGGGAAACACGTTTTAGACACATATTCATTTATTCACGTATGGGCGTGCTTTGCATTACGGTTGCCATAGAGACGGCCGTTAAGACAAGTCCATTTTATTTGAGGGTGTATACAATTTCAAATAAGGCAGCAGTGGTGTACTTACTACTTACATTGGACAGCATTTTCAAATTATGGTTTTTGTTCAATTACTTCATAAGTTGAATGATTTAATAAATAATTTTGTATTAAGCTGGAACTGAATCTATTAGTTTAAAGGGATTGCATACGTTTGGTAATTTGAGCCTACTGTTTGTTTCAAACCAATATAATTGTATATATACATACCATTAAACTAACCTGTGAAAGTTTCAATTCAAAAGGTGGTAGCGTTTTTGAGATTTTGGCGACAAACTAGAGCGGTTATTTCACGCCAGAGAACAGTTAGTCAATAGCTGAGAAGCGTTACGGCCATAACGTTCTCAGATTCATAATTGTTGGAGATAAAAAGTGACATATTTTTCCATAAACGCGGTACTTCGAATTGAACGCATCTCAATGCATTATACTATCCAAAGCAGCTGTACTTCTCACCAAGTAAGTTTTTATTGCCATAAATTTTCAGAGTCATTACCAAACGTATGCAATGCCTTTAACATACGAGCATTAGTTCATATCATGGAAATGAAAAATACCCACGGTAAATGTCAATAATTTTTTTTTAGCACGTGTGTAGGTTAACATGTACTGGTATAGGTCTACACTATAGCTACAGCTAGTAAGACAGACTTAAAAGATATTCCTATTATGCACAAAGAAGATAAAAACAAACATGCACAGCCTATTAATTTCACGACCCACAAGTTAAAAGTCTCATTATCAAGGTCATACTGCAGCTATATAGCTAGATACGTGCGACAGCTGTGGTTGTGTATTCAACGTGAATCAGCCCTGTGTACACGTGCAGGATGTAGCGTAGGGCCTACATAATGAATATACATATTGGCCAATCAGACGCGTCTGTACGATTTCGGCTAAAGAGCCCATAGGCCGTGTCTACAAAGTGAAAACAGGTTTCCCAAGTCTTTCTTTTTGAGCGGTCCCGGGCCGAGAGCTGAACTCTCGCCGTAGCCATAAGTCTCGCGCGGTTGCGCAAGAGTTGCGGAAAAAAAAAACAATCACCGCGCGGACTAAGAAAGATTTGGCCCCAAGTCTACGAAAATCTCTGAACACAACAACGTCAACGGATTTGAAAATCCGTCAACGAAACTGGGATTCCTAGTTTCGTCGCACCGGATTTGCAAATCCGACGATTCGAAGATTCGTTGCAACATAACCAGTAGACTGTCCCAGCTAGACCTAGTACTAGTAGGTCCTAGAAAGCAGTACTATGGACTTGTATGGGGCTACTACTAGTACTACTACAGTACTAGTACTAGTAGTTGGCCTTGTATTAGTATACATGTAGTGATGTAGTATCTGACATGTCTGAGCTGCGCCCCTTAAGTTAAAGACTTAAAGGGATTGCATACGTTTGGTAATTTGAGCCTATTGTTTGTTTCAAACCAATATAATTGTATATATATACCATAAAACTAACCTGTGAAAGTTTCAATTCAAAAGGTGGTAGCGTTTGTGAGATTTTGGCGACAAACTAGAGCGGTTATTTCACGCCAGATAACAGTTAGTCAATAGCTGAGAAGCGTTACGGCCATAACGCTTCTCAGATTCGTAATTTTTGGAGATAAAAAGTGACATATTTTTCCATAACCGCGGTACTTCGAATTGAAAGTTTCTCAATATGCATTATACTATCCAAAGCAGCTGTAGTTCTCACCAAGTAAGTTTTTATTGCCATACATTTTCAGAGTCATTACCAAACGTATGCAATGCCTTTAAGTTAAAGACTTAACGTTTTAAAAGTAAGGAAACCAGTCCATGACGAATGTCCACCAATTGCTGTCTTTACTTTGAAGTTTGATCTAGCCGGAAATCAAACCTGAAAGACCTACCTACATGCTATATGATCAGGTACTCAGCAAAGTCCAATTCTGGATGAGTCGGTGAAGAAAACGCAGACTAAATGCACATGTGCTTACGAACGCTACAGATTGAGGTCATGCGGTCATGTACTGTGTCAATGGATGTATAGTAGTACTGTACGTGTGTAGTGCATTAATACTGGTGCTGGTGAGGGACTGTTGAATGGTTATAGCGCCCTCTGTAGAATCTCTACATTACTTGACGCGGAAGTATAAACCAAAACCAAACTTTGTGCATGCAGTGAATAGATAGAATTGAATTTGAGAAGCACTTCGGACCTTGGCCACGGTCATCGATCAGAGCATGGAGGAAGGTACGCCCTAGGTGTAGGCCTGTAGACACGATATCTCTCCATGTTTTTCCTCCAGTATGGTATGCTCCACGGTACAGCGGAACTAACAAGTTAGTGGATCCCATACATCTACTTTCAGTGGGAAAGGACATTATTGTTCCACTATCTTTGCGTTACTTTTTGTGCCAGTTGCGTATGCAGGGCTAGGGGAGCTGGGTCAAAGCGTTTTGAGCCTGCGGCAGGCATATGCAGTGTGTGTCGGCTCAACTGGCAGTCGGTTGTTCATGGTGGAGCGGGGTAGCAGGCGGTGCATGAAGTGCACTTTGCTTGTGTCGTTCCGTGCATGCAGTCATGACAGGATCGGAGCTGTGGTGGTTCTGCGCGTAACTGTATCGGCCTCCTACAATGTCTTGACTGTGTGCGCTTTTACGTTGGCCTACTGCTAGCTAGGGTCCAGTAGAACACGAAGGTAGCTGAAACAAGTTATGATTTTGCATTTTATTTTACTGTTAAGACAGAGATACTGTACGGACTTGACTTCATTCATTCGGGGGGCCCACTACCATTAACGTCTACTCCACTAGCCACAAACGCCTGCATTGCCCTGCAACAGTATATCCCGCCTGTGGAGTTTGCTTGCAGTACCTTACAGATACAGATAAGACGGTGTACTTGTTTGTATGACAGTGATACCTATCGGTAAACGAAATTAAACGACATCGATGAAGGTGCAAAAAAATCATGAGGTACTGAACCTACCTCCATGTTGAGATAATGTTTCAAGTCGGGGCACTGAAGGTGCCTAACTATGTAGGCCTACTATTTAGTACTACTACTACTAGGCTATACGTCGAATGAGGTAGGTTTGAATCCGCGGAAGGCGAATGACTTATGGGTAAATGTAGGATATTGTTGGAAGATCATAGAATCAACCTACAAAGTTACGCTGACCGTTGAAATCTTCCTCCATGGAATCGACATGAAACAAAGTTGAAATGCCATAGGAACTAGGAAGCTATAATACCCAGGGCCATATAGGCCCAGTATAGACTATAAGCATTATTGGCGTATCTCTGGGTGACAACGTTCGGGAACAACGTCCGCATGATTTCGATGTCGGTTAAATAAAAAATGTGGGAAATTGATTGTATCGTCCAATTTTTTTATGATACTATAAATCTTATAGCTGACGTTGAATCACCGTTATTAACATTTCTATGTTGGGCCACGTGTTGCATTGTGGACTTAAAGTTTATTGAATCAACTGTCTAAGCTGTATAGCCTAATGGTACTTATCCGCGCCATCCCATCAATATACTATTACTGTCTGGGTGCGTCGTCTGCTTAGCAAACCCTTCTAGTTCTTGGTAGTCCATTATGTATGACTCATGAGCCCGTTTTTACCCAGTTCGTTTACTCACAATTACCTTTCGTTGGTAAGTATTTTCTGCGCACCTGGGTCATTAATTTTCAGTCGTAATCACAATACTGGGTTTACCGGATCTATTGTTGTTGCAGTACATTTTTGGAGTATTTTGGTAATTATTTCTCAGCCAACATGAATTGGCAACTGTATGCGAATCATATCAGTACTGCAAATAGGCTTTGGTCGTTTCGACGAGGTCATTTTAACATTGATCTTACGCCGAAATCATGGTTTTAAAAAAACATGAACAAAGTTCAACAATTTCCGTGTATTGTGAAGCCTTCTTCCACATAGGAATCCAATTAGGCTACCCGCCGGCAGGTATAGGCTTATAGTTTGTTATTATAGGTTATTATGGTCATGGTATTTTATTCTAAAATTTGAATGTTTCTAGGCGAAGTAGCAATTTTCAAGGTTTGTTTGTTGTCAGTTGTTTTTCAAGGAAATTGTATTTGTAAATCATAAATCTAAGAATTGAGTGGCGGTTCTGTTGCGACGATAATTTTGGGTTGTCGGTGACGTAGGCCTATAATTATAAAATGGGAAGATATTATTATCCAACATAAAGAATAGCGAACAAAAAATGGCGCCTAAAAGGCCTATGGCCAAGGCATTGTGATTTGGCAAAAAGTTCGTCGGAGGAAGTATAAAGTGGATGATGGGTTCATGCATGGCAGCACAGTCTGGTGTTTCCGACATTAGTGTCCTCTGACAGTTTTGGGAGTATTTGGCCATCGGGGGATATAGATTGGGGCGTGATCCTCCCTCGGAAAAACTGATGGCTGAACTGGTTGTCACATGCACCCTCCCCCCCCCCCCCTTCGCTCCGTGAATGCCTATAGTCCATCTAGGTGAGTAGAACGTGTCATGTATAATTCACCTTTATTATTATTTATTATTTATTTTATTTACCCAGGGTAGATCCAAACAGCCGAAGCTGATTTCCATTGGAGCCCTGCAATTGTAAAACTAAAATTAAGTTAATATAAAAAGGGATTTGAATTAAACTAAAAGTGATAAAAACAACGTTTAACATGAACATTCCTTGTATGTTAAAAATCGAAAAATAAGAATAACCAAAAAATAGAGCATGCTACACAACAAATCAAGCAAATTAGGGTCAAAAACCATCAAAACCGTTAATTAAAATTGATATAAAAACTAAGAAGGAAATAATGGTAAACAAAACCTTATCAGACGAACATACATAAAAATAAGTTAAGGTCAAAACGTACCAAAAATCAAAACCGTTAATTAAAATTGATCACAGAATTAAGAAGGAAATAATGATAACCAAAAACCTTACCAGACGAACAAACATAAAAACAAGTAAAATTCAAAGACATACCAAATGAATAAATAAAAACCTTAATATAAAATCTTAGAAGGAAATAATGGTAAACAAAAACCTTATCAGACGAATATAGCATGACCAAAGTTAGGTCAAAAACGTACCAAATGAGTCAAACCCCTAATAAAAATGTGGAAGAAACAGCTAACTTTCTTCTTGTAAGTGTTTAAAAAGATCTGCTTTAAAAACATAAAATGAATCTTGGGCTCGGAGTTGAGCAGGAAGGCAATTCCAGATTTTGGCTCCGTTGACTGCGAAGCTGAGAGAATATTGTTCCGTTTTGATGATGGGTAGTTTTAGGGTAGCATGTGTATTCTGCCTCGTAACTCGGTGCCCAGAGAAATAAAAAAAGAGGTCAGTCATGTACTTGGGCGTCATTGAGTATAGACATTTAAAAACGAGTATACCTTTCTTGTAATGTAATCTTTTACAGAAAGGCAGCCACTTAAGGGACGAGAACATATCAGCTGACGGAGTAGTAAATGGACATCCCAGAATTAGCCTTGCTGCTCTTTTGAGTAATTTGTTAAGCATAACACTATGGCGTTCATATCGGCCTCCCCAAATCGTACTACAGTAATCAAGTTTGGGCAAGACTAGACATTGAACAAGAGTACGAAGACTATTTTTGGGAATACAATGCCGAATTCTGTACATCATGCCTAGTTTGGAACAAACAGACTTATAAACATAGTCCACATGAGGAGACCAAGTTAATGTATCATCAATAATAACACCAAGGCACTTAAAAGTGTTTACCTTCTCGACTAAGGAGGCACCAATGCTGATATTTAAATCTTTTGCAGCAATTTTATGTCTTGGTCCGATGAGCATAGCCTTAGTTTTAGAGGCGTTGATACTTAGCTTATTTCTCTTAGCCCATCCATCTATTCTGGCCATTGCTTCATTAAGTCTGTTCTGTATCACTTCTACTGAATAAGAGCTACATGTAACTGTGCAATCATCAGCGTACATGTATAGTTTACAATCCCCAGGAATAACAGAGGGGAGATCCCTAGTATAAATGATGAACAGAAGTGGACCAAGAATTGAGCCTTGTGGAACTCCGGTATTAAGAGGGAGAGGATCAGACTGGGCCCGCTCGATGCCCGCTTGGCCCACGTGGGAACGTAATCACTTTGGAGTTGCCCCAGGTGCGCGCCAACATGAATCCGTGCATCATAATAATAATAACGGACTTCATTAAAGGTAGTATCATACTTTGGTTTTTGTCAAAGAACTACAGATTCATGGGCAAAAATATCAAGGAAGATACAGTAATAGTCATCTGTGAAAATTTCATCAGTCCCATACGGTACCCACTGAGAAAACAGTGAAAAACGGCCACCGTCCAGTATTTCTTAAGTCTTTTCTCTTTTATTTTTTAACTTTTAAAAGATCAAAAGATTTTCGGTCGTTGCCTTTGTTTCAGTGGCGTCACCAGACTTTTGAGTCTGGGGGGGGGGGGGGGGGGCACAAGGGGGGCACTAGCAATTGTTGGGGGGGGGGGCAAACGTTTTATATACTTTATTTTTTTTCACCAACCCAAATTTCAAATGGGGGGGGGCACGAGGGGGGGGGGCACAAGGTTTTCCAGGGGGGGCACGTGCCCCCCCTGGCCCCCCCTTGGCGACGCCACTGCTTTGTTTTACTCTTTTCTGGACAAATACAACATTTCAGGCGGAAACATTTTAACAGTATGTTTATACCACCACCATTTTCATACCCTGTAAGTTATAGGTAAATCTGTGAACATTTCCGTTTTGGCTTCTTACCAAAGTATGATACTTTAAGCACGGTGTTTTATTAATGCCGAGATCTAGAGGTTCGTCGTGCACCGGATCGGATCTCTGCGCCCGGTTCTCGGTACGTCCGATCTCCAGCATGCCGTGCAGCGTGCATGACACGATGGTTGTTCTCCCTCGGCGACGTTGTCTTTGGGGGCGGCGTCACTTTTTGGTTTTCAACGTGAGAAAAAGACAATTGAACTATAAATGGACAGTTAACCATTATCGACACCTTTGTCTTTGATCGTTCGCTTAACTTAGAAAAAGTCGAATGCTATCCTATTCAGTCGGACAAAGTATACCAGTGATACCAATACAGTCAAGCAATTCGTCGTTAGCAAACAGTGACTACTACTCAGTCAGCCTTTTGAAAAAATGATCGAAAAGTTATCGAAAAATTGGCTCACAAACGTCGAAAAAAAAACCACCGAAAACATTGAAGTAGTATTCAAAAATCGAAAGAAGGCGGAAGTTTGAACTTGATTTTATGTTCACGCTAAACAAACCGTCAACGTCATCGAAATTCTTGGTCAGTGGTTTAATTACATGCCTGATAAATAAAAAGACTTCAGTAACTTGAGATTTAAATGCATACAGTCGCAGTGGCAGCTACATGTATAAGAAAGTATGGGTTTCAGCTGAGCACAGTCGTGGAGTTAAGAGTTTTTTAACGATAGCTTGCTAAACTTTAGTGTAGCATAGGCCTAATGGTTAGCAGCATTTTTCTTTGATCGACGCTAGCGGCCGGAGACCTTACACCCCCGCCTTCCATTTTCTTTTCATTTGACCATGGAAGACTGAACGGTAAAACTGCCATGCCATGACGTGACTCACGCCATATAACGGGATTAGATCTTTCTTCAACCCATTCCAGTCCAGAACGTCGTCTTGGGGCGCCAGTCTAAAAAACACATCTTCAGTTTTTCCCTAGGCTTTGTGGTGTGTCTATTCAAGTTCCAGGGACTATCTCCTGAAACAGTGATGGAAAATAGAATCAGAAATTGGCATTTTATTGTCCTCGACAACATTGGAAAGTGATGCATCTTGGCAGTTATATTGCTGATGGACTTGTTTGTGTTTCCGGAAGGTCAAACCAACATAGATCTTCTTGTAACTTTCTGGCATGGAGATCATGTTGTTCACGAGTTACACGATGTATATGGTGGGACATGCAAATACACTTTTTAAACATCTCCTTTTGCTGGGTCCTGATGTGTATACATTCAAATCAAACATCAGAATAGGGTATGGTAATACAAAATTGTTAATGGTGCCCCAAGATGCAATATCATTGTAAAGGTTTACTGTTTATGAAGATTAAATCTGATCATCCTATACTTCCTTGGAAGTGCTGTCGTCATCGAGAAATTTCTCTATCTCTAATATTAGGGGGTTAGTGTAGTTTACGCCACTCGTATTATTTTCAGTATTTATTTAGCTTCTACAGTTCCAAAATGAGATTTGTTACTTAAAGCAAATATTCATGGGTCCTGTAAACCCTAAAATGAACATGTTTCGGCAATATTTCAGTGAAAAAAGAAGGTTTCCTTACCCACTTATTGCGAAGTTGAACACAGCTTTTCAGTCGCGTTTACGCCATTTTGACACGAACTACCTGTGTAAAAATAATAATCTTACTCCCTCTGGTAAAGTCTATGACACTCTCGACCAATCACAAAGCGGGATTTACCAGGCAACCTTTTCAGCAGCCAATCACCGATGATCTGGTCCAGTTAGTCTGGTACCAGACCCAACACATCAAGGCTCTTCGAAATAAGGGCGGAAACCAGACTTTCTTCAGCTAAGCTAAGCATTTCGTCTGCAAAATATGTCGCATCGCCTTTATACCGTTTTACCCCATAATTTCCCTCAAAAATCAAAGCCCTGCCCTCTTTCCACAAATTTAAGCTTGCAGACATTGAAGAGGACACCACAAGTAACGTATTCAGGTGAGTTAGTTTATGGTAGAAGCTAAATAAATACTGAAAATAATACGAGTGGCGTAAACTACACTAACCCCAATATTAGACATTAAGAATTTAACCATTATTCAATGTGTTGACATAAATGTGAACAGTGATTTGGTGAACTTAATGTTCTGATGATATACATTTTGCAAACTAGATGATTGGAATGAAGAAAAACCTCCAAGTATATGGCTAATGATGGAGGAAACGTCAAAGTCGTAAAATCAAACTGTGCAGGACTCATGTCATTGACTCATTGGGCAGAGCTGTTGTCTTATCAGTATCACTTTCTAAATCATTTTTGCTTTCTCTTCAAGCTTTTGATTATTTTACTGGAACAACATTTTGTTTAAATGCATTCCTAGTCTTAATTCAAGGCTGACATAAAAAACATGGATTTGTTCCATGTCTACCCAGGTCAGTACGATACTCACCAATTGGGGTGAAGACCCGTTGGCATTTGGCAAATTGGAGTACTAGCAGTTTACTCATTTTGTCACAAAATGTCTGTGTGTTAATGCTAAAAAGCTTTGTGATGCATTCCTTTTTTTTACTGTACATTCTGCTGATTTTTTCCAGTGTTTTGAACCACATTGTCTTCAGAAAATACTTGTTTTGATAAAATTTGCAACAAAATGTGAAACATGTTTGCGTGTGTGTACTTTATGCAGAGTTGGTGACTTGGGTCGGTGAGTTGAACTTGAGTCACCAATCTTTGTCACTTGTGACTTGAATTGACCTGGACACAGTGACCTGTGACTTGACTTGTCCTGTGGAAAAAATGACTCAAGACATGACTTGACTTGAGAACATTTGACTTGCGACTTGACTCATGAAAATTTGACTCACTACTGTGATGTCATTAAGTGTCACAACTTATTTTGTACTGAAAGACATTTACAGCAACGTAAATAATGTACAATACCCAGTCATATAGACGGTGGGTTTCTGTAGCGTAATGAATCCTAACATAACCACAATCTAGTTCACCACACGTATTAATCATGTCATGCCTTTCCTCTAGAAATAGAAAATGATCCTAATTGAATTTTCCTTAATGGTCAATTTCCTTGTTTCCACAGATACCATGCCTTATACAGTTGCTGTACAAAGCTATGCCTACATAGATGTAAAACTGTAGTTAACTGCACTGAACAGAATCTGTGAGAAATGGTTTCTACATCTTGACTGTGTACATAACGGTTGGTACACAAATTGACTGACTGAATTTACATCTACATGTAAGTCATTTTGAGAAATCCTCAGCATCAAAGCTACTTCAGCATCAAGCAACAATGTCTGCTAATGATGACAGTCAATTAAGTGAAGAAATGATCAAAGGTGAGTCTATTTATTATCAATGATTAACACATTACTCCATGGCTAACCCATCGGTTTTAAATGCCAATCACTTTGGAGCTTTTTGTCTCAAAACTAGACAAATTAAAGGATGGTATTATATGACACCATTATTCAGTGAATATTTCACTGACATTATATTAATCATTATCATGTTGATGGTGTAAGCACTGCTAGTTGACAGTTGAATATTGGTTGATGAAAGGCCAATCAGAACAGTTTGCATTTAGGTTGATATAAGCTCCATTGTTTATAGACATTGGGGAGGTTTCGCTTGCATTTAGCTATCCATATAAACGTCAACAGCTGATCCAATGTTTCGCAATAGTGAAGTCTAGTAATACTTCAAGAGAGAACCACTTTTGTAGGCTAATTTGTCTTATTCTTAAGTTTTGAAATACATAGAAATGACCGTATATTTGTGTTCAGCAAATCCTTTTTTTTTAATCATGTACATGACAAAAAATGAACGGAGAATTACGTCGAAAATACTGATATTCGCGAAAAACCTCTCTATTCATTACAATAATTAATATCCCATGAGAATTTGTCACATTTGCTTAAATGTAACACAATTCACAGGAAATATGAATCAATTTTGGTTGTTTGAAAGCTTGAATTTGCTTTTTGACAGAATGCATGCTTTAATGTGCTATTGTTGCTGCACAGGGTGTGTGATTGTGTACAAGGAAATAAGTTTTACTCTGATTATAGTTCCGATTTGTTTCATTTCTTAAGTCTTGAATTCTGTGTAGTATTGAGAAATTTGTCAAAAATGTGTCAAATTGCATGGGCAATGAATAAGCAGTTTACCATTCACTTCCATTATTTGCACAGCAATGTGAGTGTAACTATGATTATTAGTTTCCTAACCAAAATCAATTATAATGAGAAATTGTGTTATTTTCCTTCATTCGCATTTTATCTCATATCTATTTTTCAGAACATGTCTGTTTGTTCTGGTCTTATCTCGAGCCTTTTTCTTTTTCAGGTGTGTCAGACGCTCTTCTGGACTGCATCAGAAGTGACGACACAACTGCTGTTGTTTCCTTCCTCAAAACACTGTCACAAAATGTGCTAGACAATCTTTTTTCTTCTCATGAGAACACCAGTGAGATATGGAAGAAGATTCCTCGTCGGTACCTTCATGTGGCCTGTGAAGTTGGGAATATTGAAGTTATTTGCCTACTTTTGTCATATGGTGCAGATCCCAGACACCGCACTGAACAGGTTAGTCTTGGTCATTTATTCAGATTATCATTACATGTTTCTGGAAGGGATGCATGAGGCTACTCAAGTTAGACTTGTAACCTCTCACTTGCTCTTCTGTGTATCATTTGTACTCTTAGGTGGTTGAGCCATATTCATTGAAGTTGACATCTTTTTCTTCTTTTAGCTCTTCGGATTCTAACCAGCTTCTCATTTCTAACATTGATTTGATCTATTTGATCGGTGGTTAGTTTAAATCCCTAAATCAGTTTGTCTTCATCTTGTCAGTCAATGAAGACAGCAAACACATATTGATGAAATTGTCACATCACTTGATGCACCATATCTCAGTGCATGACAGTAAAAAGCCATTGGCATGGGAAGTATTCTTTAAAATAAAAATTGAAGATGATAATTATCCAGGCACTAACGGCTGTTCTTTTGCTATAAAGATGGGGTTGAAAATGAAAGCCTTGTAAAAATGATCTTTGTTAAAAAAATCTACTTTTTCATTTCTGTCTGCACAATTTTGTTTGCATAGATGCATGTGTATCAGAGTGTGGTCCACAATGCATACAACATGCACACCATCAGATAACAACCAACTACTGGTTGATGAATGGTTGTTCCCTGACATTTGTTTCCAAAAACTTGCTCCAAGAATTATGTTTCAGAAAGCAGCAGATTTGCTGATACTTCAACACATACATGCATTATCATTGTATGAATTGAATTGAATAAGCCCTTACCAACGGTGTATAGTGTAGCATAATAATGATTGTTTATTAAATTTATTTAGGATGGAACAGTATTGGAAGTTGCAACCAAACACGGCAAATTAAATGTACTGCAAAAGCTGATAGACTTTGACTCAAGTAAGTCTTGATAAAACATATAATATAGACCATGTGTCAGATGTATTGTACCAGTATTGCCTATGTGTGCTGCTATCTGCAAGGTGCATTTTCATTTCAAAAATTAGATTTATGTTTATTTTAATACAATTAAGCAAGATTAACAAATGAGTTATTCACATTGGAATTTGAACCTGTAACATTACGATTGCTGGACCATGATGTGGGTTTGATGAGTCTGTTTGCTTACTAAAAGCCTGTACCCTCTCTGTAGACACCATTAGCTGGTGCTGTCTCTCATGTTTGCAATCTAGTATGGAAAATTTGCCAGCAACCAACAGCTATATATGGTGTAAATGTACAGCAAATTCTCTTTGGGGTTTTGTAGGACGTTTGAATATGCCTTCATAAGAAATAGATTAGCGTGCACTGGAATGGCATTCCAGGGGTCGCTGGTTCGAATCCTGGTCCATTCAATTTTTCTTTGTTCATGCACTTTTCAATGACTTAAAATTCAAATCCAAAGCCTTTGATAAAGATTCTGTTAGGATCAAAACGTGTCAGGCCCTCCTAACTCCAAGCATTTTATAAATTTTAGGTCATTATTTTGGCTGATGAGCAGTTTGCAGCAATTAATTACTTGCAAAATTAATCCAGTCAGTTTCCCTTGTGGTTATTTGCTGATTACATTGATTAAAAAAGCTGCATCCTCTTTGAGTGATCCCCGATGTTTCTCAGGTTGCAGCATTGCTAATGTACGTTGTGGGTATCTTGAATGATCCTTGGGATATAGCGATATGTGAGTGGTTTCATGGCTTCTGACCGCTGCAAAACAAACAAAGATAATTGACTATTATGGACACGGCCAATATAGGGCTGGACAGCTCAGTTGATAGAGCATCGGTACGGTATTCCGGGGTCACTGGTTCAAATCCCACTCCGGTCAATGTCTTTGTCCACTTTTTACTGACTTGAAATTAATCCAGTCAGTTTTCCTTGTGATTATTTGTCTTTTTTATCAGAACTTATTGAAAATGAAGACAGTACTGTGAAAGACCTGCTGTACATTGCCTGCAGTAAAGGATACCAGGACCTGGCTGAATATTGGATTGATATACTGACCAAGCTTCTAAAAAGGACTCCATGTAAAGATGACTTTGTTCCCATCAACAACCCCCTAATAGCTGCCTGCAGAGGTAATCCATCTCTTCATTCATAATTATCAAATCTACTGTTTTAGTGTCTGCACTTACATGTGATGTTCACTTGAGAAACTGTAATATTATATCAAAGCCTAAAGTGGTATTGAATATTCATTTGGGACTGGATATTGAAATGCAAAATCTGTCTTTCATCAAAAATGTTCTCAAACTTTATTGTTGTAGGAGAATGTGCAGCAAAATGATTTCAACCAAAGACATATTGCCCATACAATGACAAACATTTTGAGAGTGTTTAGGTGAAAAACATTGTTCATGATAATTTGCAAGGATTCCCCATATACTTAGAGCTTTTAGATGACATGATGTCACTTTTGACTGAGGTTTTGTGGCCTAGTGGTCGTACTACTCATCAAATTTAATTAATGCTCAATCTAAAGATTGTGGGTTCAATTCAGGCCATGGGCTAGTGGTTCTTGAGTCCTTGGGCAAGACACTTTGCAACATTGCTCCTCTTCACCCAGGAGCAACTGGGTACCTGTGAGGGTAGAGATGTCTTCATTGTGCTTGATTAGCCTTGGGGCACAGCAGCTGGCCAGGGCAATACTCAACGGGGAGTTGAGATTGTTTCAGGATACCATCCACAGTTTAATATGTCTCAGAAAAGAGATTGCAAAACAATCAGCAATTGATTCAGTTTTATTGTATCATTTTGTAAGTCGGCATATTATGTAATATTTTATTGTGGGATTTATGTGCTCAAGAATTAAAATGTTTTATAGATGACATAATTTTTTTTTCCACACTATTGTATTAAGTTAAATGCAAACAACTGTTGGCGTGTGTTTGTCCACACAGGAGGGCACTATCCGTTGGCTTCATATCTTGTGAAGAAGGTTCTGGTTGCCATCAATCGTGAAGTTGCTTTCTTAACTGGGGACATGTTGAATCCATTACTGGAGCTGTGGTGTCAAGATGAAAATGATGAAACGGAGAAACTTCAGGGAAAGCATGCGGTAATTATAGAATTTCGTTTGTTTTAGGCTTGATGAAGGGGTCCATATGCACTGTGTGTAATACAAGGTAGAGGTATGATACATCATCATTGGTCATGATGTAACGAGTATTCATTCCAATTATTTTGATTTCAAAGCATATCTTGTAAGACTGACCTGGCAATTTCATCAAAATTAATTGATTTGTAACAATTCCTATCAAGTTTTATTGATTGCTGGAATCAAAATCAACTGATGACATTTTATTGTTCTTATTTCACTGAATTCTGCAAAAGGGCGACAGGTTTTACGAAAAGAAAAAGCTATATGTTAGGGCAACAGACCGCATTAAGGTCACAAATTTGTGTCGCCCTTTATATTTCAATTGAACAAAACATACATACCTTTGAAGTATAATATAGTGGAAATGGCTGTAGCACATGCAATTTACCAATTAGTTGGTTAATTGTGAACTTAGAATGGATGACCAAGCTGCTCGATGTAGTGCATTGAGATAATTACACACAATATTCTTTGTTGCATATTGAATTTCATCAAACACTACAATACTTTGATAATGAAATGTTACTTTTTCATTTTTAGAACTGGAGTCGTCGCAGTCTCTACGTCTTTGATGAAAAGTGGCTAACAGCAAATACTGAGCTTCAGCGTAACTTAGTCAAGATCAATCTCTCTCATAATGAACTGCAGAATATTCCACAACTCATACTGTGGGGACTACCAGCATTGCAGTCTCTTGATTTGTCTCACAATAAGATTGCTAAGCTGCCAAGCCCAAATGCATTTGAGATGTTAACAAACTCAAGGCAAGATATGATTTTCATTATAATAAGAATGAACTAGAAATTGTATAGTTTGACCTAGGGATGTACATGTATGTATGATATCCAATACCCTAACAGCTAGATTATTTCAGTTTTGCTAGGGTTATTAGTCTTTACAATTGCTGAGGGGAACACATAAATTATATTGAGAAAATCAAATTCACATTGATTTGACTTGCTTTTCATGCAGCAAATGTACATTCACATGTAATTTCATATTCCTGTCCAAAATGACTGAATGAATTTGTATTGTTAATCATAACACGTATTTTACTGTAATCAGTAGCAAAAGTCAAGTACTTCATTTAATACTGCAACCTCTTGTCCATCAGGATTGACATAAGGCCTAGTAGTGCTGCATGTTGCTGTTTGTTCCTTTTTGTCTATGTCATTGGTTTATATACAGTGAATTGTACATTTATTCTTCACAGACTGACATATCTGAAAGTTTCCCACAATGTTCTAACGTATCCTGTGGTGGAGTTATTCATGTTACCCATCCTAGAGCACCTGGATCTGTCACACAATCACATCAAGAGTCTTAATCATAAACGCTTCCCCTCTGAGCTGTTTAAACCAGGTAGGTATAAGATTTGAACAATGAACCTTTTGTAATTATATAATTTGCAAAATTTTTGATTAATATGATCAACATAAGAATTATTTTGTGGCAATCTGTGACAATCTTATTATCAAACTTTATAGTGCATGGGTACACATTTCTTTGTGTAGGGTAAGCCTGAATCTGAGTTTGATCTCACGGTCCAATGTAATATCCCATAATCTGACTGGTACAACATCCCATTGTACAAATAAGCAGGAGGTAACGGGTTCGAATCCAGCCTCAGCAAGCTACAGTATGAATTGAAAATGTCACAAGTTATTCCGGTCTCACTGCCTTGAACCACCGAGGACTTGCCTTAAACTCAAATCACTTGAAAGTCATTGAAAAGTGAACAAAGAAAAATTGACTCAGTGGGATTCAACCCGGCAACCGGAATACCGTACCGGTCCTCTACCAACTGCTATCCAACCGTGGTGCTCCTAATAGTCAAATAGCTTTGTTCGTTTGGCAGTCAGAACATGAAACCGGTAGAGTTCCGGTACGGTATTCCGAAGGTTGCTGGTTCAAATCTCGCTCTAGTCAATTTTTCCTTTGTTCACTTTTAAATGACTTAAAATTAATCCAGTCAGGTCCCTTGAGGTAATTATTTGATGATCAAATCACTTTTGGTAGTTACTTGACTTGACTCTGACTTGAGTACTTGTTGCCTTCAATCAACCTTAATAAGCACCTTTGAACTTGAGGGAGCACCAACCATGCTTTCCCTATCTAGCTTCATGCTGTGATTATTTGTGAGAATAGCTCCCTTTTCTCCCAGTTTTCCTTTTGACTTGAATAACTTGAATTCACTTCTGTTTATATTCATCAGAGGATGGTAGAGTTGTGTGGGATTGCAGTAACATGAAAGTGTTCAACCTCTCCAGCAATGCGATCATGCGAATCCCTGAGGATATCAGTGCTGCTAAAAGTTTAGAGAAGTTGAATGTCTCAAAGAATAAACTCACCAAACTTCCTGCACCTTGGGATTGCCAACTGGTAAGTTCACAATATCTCTAGTCAGCTCTGAATGTTACCAAGTAAAAGTCAATGGGGTCGACACTCATCACTTATTCAGATCACACGGTCCATCACTGATGAGATGATGCCATGCTTGAATATACATGCATGTTTGCATATTAAAGGTACAGTACAGGATTGGTAACATACCCAAACAGAAATGTTCACAGATTTATGTATTACTTTGAAAGTATGAAGATGGTGCTAGTAGAAACATACCGTTGAAATATTTCCACCTGAAATGGTGTATTTATCCAGAAATTAGTCAAACAACGACCAAAAAACAGTTTTGATCTCATGGTAAGATCAAAACCATTCCGTACGTTTTATGAGAAAAATTGAGTTGGGTTTGAGTGATGTCCGTTTGAGTTCAAATTTTCACAGGTTTATTATATATCAGACAAAGTGTAAGTGCTGTTCTGTGACCTTTTCTAATCATGTATTATACCTTTAAGCACACCTTTGTTTTTTATATCTAAATCTTCTTTAGAATTCTATTTTAGGGAGCACTTGATAGTATTTCCTTAAAACATTTGATATTGTACTATGTTACTGGACTATATGACTTTGAGTAATATACCTTACATTGTGTGTTGTGGATTGCATTAAATCAACCCTAATGAGAACCGGTCTTCAAGTCAACGGCACACGTGCATGCACAACAGTGCAGGCACAAAACAACGTGCGCATGCTCACAATTGCGTGCGCATGTGCTGTTGACTTGAAGACCGGTTTTCCAAAGTCTCCCATTGACATTGATTCACTGTAACATGTTCACCTCAGATTGACTTAAATGCCTCGCACAACCAAATCTCAGAAGTGCCTGACATGCATTGCTACTGGAGCCAGTCATTGGTCAACTTGGACCTCAGTGATAACAAGTTAAAAGACATTCCCTGGACCATCTGCCAGCTGACTGCTTTGAATAACCTGAATCTGGCTAGTAACTTGATCACTGAACTACCTCCTGCAAACATCTGGAGCATCTACAGACTGAAGGAGCTATGCCTGGCCGATAATCGACTATTTTATGTGGAAGAACCACCTGCAAGCCCAACATCTCCATCAAAGACCAAGAAAAGAAGGTTTGTCAGTTAATAAGAAAAGTTTGTCTGTTCCCACAGTCCAAATGTTTCTTTTTAAAAAGAGAAAGACGGGGCCAAGAAAGCGGAGGATAACTGTGGAAAGCCTGAAGACAATCATAAGCTGGATGGTGAATGACTCCTTTATTTCTCCAGAATTCCGAACAGTCTTCAACACAAGCCTTCATAAATAATCATCAAACAACCAGAAGGGAAACTGACTGAACTTAAAGTCATTGAAAAGTGAACAAGTCCCACTCCAGTCAATTTTTCTTTGCTCACTTTTCAATGACTTCATAAATATAATCCTCATTTTCATCATCTTTCCCACATCAGCTCAAACATTCCAAAGCATACTAGAATCAGTAGCCCAAGTGCTGCCCCTGATGCAGCAACACAAGGCAGCATCTTCTACTCCACAGCATCAGCAGAGAGCACAGCGACAATGGCTTTTCCTGAAATCTTCAGCAATGGTCTGCAAAGCCTGGATCTCAGCAACAATCAGCTCCAGCACGTTCCCCCTAGTGTCTGCAATTTGGTTTCCTTAAAGAAGTTGGATTTGAGTGGGTAAATAATGTCATCTTCTTTCTTCATTTCCTTGTCGGCAGTTGATTGCCATTATTAAAGTAATTTCTCAGAAAAGCTCTTTTTTTTAAAGATGTAATGGAGAGAGTTGCTGTTGTCCAACCCTAGCTGAACAGTATCGTGATTTTTTTTTCTTTTTCACTTTTGTGTAATTAATGATGTCTCTTTACAGTAATGCAAGCATGACAAAGCTTCCAGATAACTTGGCACAGTTGAAAAACCTGTACTCCTTGAAGCTGGATGGTATGACGATCATGGAGCCAGAGTCAGTGGCAGAAGTGATACAAAAAAGAGGACCTAATCGTGACGTGGCCAAAAATATTTTGGTGAAACTGAATGAGAGATGCTTAGATTGTAAACCATACCGTGGTATGAAGCTCATGCTGATCGGCCCACAGGTAGGCAGCACAATCTTCAAATATTCACCAATATTGTCATGATTGTGTTAGTAATCTCCATTGGTTTTGTACATACTTTCCAACTGCGGACCATTTTGGAACCATGTATCCCACTGTCCCTTTTCTCAGATGTCCTCAATTTGAATGTCAATACAAACTTGGCCCCACACACATGGTCCTGTGGATATCCTGTTATATTGGTCACTCTAATCTCTGTCACCCATATGACCTTGAGGATAACCATACAGATGGTTTGCAATACAGGAAATGCCATGATCTGATGAATCAACTAAGTCAAATTGTCAAGAAAGTAAACACTATGATGAAACAAAGATGAAACCATGCTACAAACAGTATTGGTAGTGTTTGCCAAATCATTATCCCCATATCATACACATTTTCCGTGTGATGAGCTCACCAGCTCTTAAAACATTTGACCATTTGTTTGAGAATTATTTGATGACCTGGGGCCGATTTCACTAACGCTTTGTGAGCCCAAATCCATCGCTAAACAGAAAATCGATCGCTACTTTGCGTAGCAATTTTCCATTTAGCAATGGATTTGGGCCTTAGCAATGATCGCAAAGTGTTAGTGAAATCGGCCCCAGTACTTTGCATGATTTTGTTTAATTATAAAGACATGCAGGATGATACAAGCAGAATGTTTCGGTACAAAAATCGGGAGGGATGATCTTATGGTCTGTGTCTCAGATCAAAACGTGCATGGGTGGGGGGGATTTACCCCCATCAACGTAATCCACGGCCTTGCATCCAAGTTCTAGATGTAGTCCATGTACTACTCGACTTTGATCTTCCATTACATTTTATATAAACAATACATATAATAAACAGCTGCAAACTGCTCATCAACCGAAATAATGACCCGATCACCCGAAATGCTTGAAGTTAATAGGAGGGCCTGTGTGACATTTTGATCTTTCTAAAATGCTAAATGACAAGAGGACAAGAACATAGTACATGTAGATAGTATAGATACACATAAATGGATGAGAGAATCAGAACAAAGGGGACAGAGAGACCAGAGAGGATAGATGTAGACAAGTGTGGTCAGGGGAGGGGGGACAAATGGTTGGGGGTACGAAAGATCAAAGTTATAGTTTGTTTATAATGCAATATTTATATGCATTGTTGTTCTTGTTTATATCAGAGATGCGGCAAGACATCTCTTCTGTATTGTCTCAGCAATAAACGGCCAGATGAAGACAATGGTATGAACGTTGCCACCTGGGCTCTGCAGAAACCAGTCAGTAATGAATCATCAAGACTTTCATTTAGACCAAAATTCTTCTCAAAGTCAAATCAGGTATGTGTTTTTCATGTTGCAATTGACAGTAAATGGCATTTCTTGTAGACAATTCAATACTGAGCAAACATTGGGACAAAGCAGTGGCAATTTGCCATATGCAAGTGTTTTGTTTATCCCCCAAAAATCTTTCTTCTTATCTGCATATTTATGAAGTACATGTATTGACAAATGATAAATTGCTGCCACTCCCAAATTGTGTCTTCTATTATTAAAACTTATTACGTTTTTGTTGTTATAATCTCTAGAACATTTTGGGTAAAAGTGATTTGAATTACATGTTCCATAGTCCTCTTTGATCATTTTTGAATAAATAAAGATGGAAGCTTTCGTTTTCATAATTTCAGAGTGATAGTGGTGTAAATGAAATCAAGTTCTCTACTTGGGATCTGAAGGGTAGTGACATGAACAGCACTATCCACCAGAGCTTCTTTACACCAAAGGCACTGTACTTACTGGTGTGGGATCTCCGAGATGGAACTAATGGAATTAAACAGCTTCAACCCTGGCTTCTCAATATTCAGGTAGAATTGTTCATTTGAAGACTAAGATCTTCTTAACCCTTTCTGCCTAAGAAACATCTATTAGCAGTTTGCCTCATGGCGTGAGAATATCCGCCATGATTACTTTGTTATATCCATTGTAGGGGGTACTGTCTGGAACAAGAGGTCATTTGAACCTTTATTGTCCCCTCAAATGTGCTCATTGTTGTACATTTACCCCCTTGATTTGCATTTGAGTATATATCTGCATTTTTGAGCAGACCGCAATCTGTAAGTTCGGAACGCAGCTGCTTGCATAGTACAGTCTACCTGGAATTTTGGTAATTGTGTTGCGGTATTCAACTATTTTGTGGCCACAATATTTAAACCCAGCTCCCTGCACACATAGCCAGGGCTGGATTCACGAAACTTTAAGTTTAATCTTAAGATGGGTTGTCAGTATCACCATGGTGATTTGCATTGTGACATCACACTTTGCTTAGCAATTAAGATTGGTTGATGATTTAAGATTGATCTTAGTGCTTGGTGAAATGGACCCCTGACCAGATAACCTCTTTTTGACCGATCAATGGCTGATAATGAGGTGGATACAAGCAAAGCAAAAGAAAAGTAAAAAATTCCATGCAATTTTGATGCCAACATCCTGATTACCCAAATAGATTCATGTACAGAGTGTTAATATGAATCCACAGTTCTGATGGGAGTCATCAGTATTAACAGGAAAATAGGCACATTATATATGATTTGTCAATTGATTAATGATTAATTTATATAGGGCTTTGTCCCAGATCTTGTGGTACTTTTGTAGCACTAGTCTAATTGTTGATAATGTTGGTTGATTGTGTTCTTTATATATGTAGTCTAGGGCACCAGAAAGCATAGTCATCATTGTATCAACTCATCTGGACAGTCTGAGGGCCAACAAAGACCGGATAGAGGCACTTCATCAGGAAATAAGAACCAAGTACATCTGCCGTGATGGCTTCCCTGATATTGCCGGGATGGTTGAGGTTGCAGCAACAGGTCCAACAGGAGAAGGTATCAATGAGCTTAGCAAGTTGATCTACCGTAAAGCAGATGAGTTTCAAATAAGAAAGAAGTGGCAAGGCTGTGCTTCATCTACAATCAACTTCATTGGAAGAATGGTGAGCTATGACTTAGCATTACTGTCAAGGACGACTTCCATGCTCACAAAAGTGGAAGATCATGTAGAATGTCAGTAAATAAGCACAGTTTTAAATATGAGTGACATGCTGTTGGTGAGATTTTAGAGTCTGGGGAATGTCTTCAGGCATTGTGGACAGTTTAATATTGGCTACAAAGTAAGAATCAGAGGAATCATCTTAAAGGTAATATCATACTTTGTTTTGTTTTTTCAGAGAAATGAAGATTCATGGGCAAAAATATCAAGGAAGACACAGTAACAATCATCTGTGAAAATTTCAGTCCCATACAGTGCCCACTTTTTGAGAAAACAGTGAAAAACGGCCACAATATTTCTTAAGTGTTTTCTCTGTTATTTTTGATCTTTTAAAAGATCAAAAAGATTTTAGGTCGTTGTTTGACTAATTTCTGGATAAATACACCATTTCAGGCGGAAACAATTTAACGGTATGTTTCTACCACCACCATCTTCATTCCCTGAAAGTTATACATAAATCTGTGAACATTTCTGTTTTGGTGTCTTACCAAAGTATGATACTACCTTTAAGTAACTAAATACTTACCACAAAATGTTCCCAGGTCTACTTTAAATTCAAACTGGTTATTGACAGCAGGGGCGTAGCTACGGGGGGGCCTGGGGGGGCACGTGCCCCCCACAAATTCTGTGTGCCCCCCAGGTGCCCCCCCACAAAAAATCGTTGGTATAGAAAAAAAATTAAGTGTTATCTGCAGGGTATGATATAGCTATAAAGGAAATTAAAACAACTTAACAGCTTCTTCTGTTCCAAAATGATATTTTTTACTTTCAGCAAATGTTCCTGAGTCCTTAAAACTCTACAGTGAAGAAATCTGTGCAACATTTCAGTGTAAAAATGCAATTTTCTTACGCGCTTACGGTTGTGAACTTTAAAACATCCCATCTGCCATTTTGTCTGGTTTGGCTAGTTAGTCTGGTCCCCAGATTGAATTTTTCCCGCTCAAGAGTGTTGGATTAAAAAGAAATAATGAAGTAATAATATAAATAAATGAATAATTTTATCGGAACAATTGCTTCCAAAATAAGGCTCAGATTGCACCAGAGAATATCTAGAACCCCTGAGCCGCAAGGCCTTCGCGCTTATCCATGATTTTCCAGGGAGCGTGGAAATAAAATGAACCAATTCAATACCGATGGATGCGTTTCGGGGCGACCAAAGCTAGCTAATTTTGTCTTCCCCCCTTTTTTTCAGCTCTTTTGGAGTCTTTCTGTTTCCCTTTTATTTTTATTTATTTTTGTCTGTTTCTTTTTTTTTTTTTTGGCTTGAAGAAAAGGTTGGCCCACGCCCGCTGGATCCGCCCCCCCTGCATTTCTCATATTTTGCAAATCTCCAGTTTTGAAAAAATTCCGGGTGCCCCCCCACAAAATTCCAAGGCCCCCCCAGTGCCCCCCTGCTGAAAAAATCCTAGCTACGCCGCTGATTGACAGTGAGGCACTGGTACTCTCAAGAAAGCCGAACCCATTATAGGGGCTTGTTCTCTTTCCATTGGATTATAAATTAAATAATCACTGTGCAAAACTTTGTCCATTTGAGTCCACATCTACACCCCCAACATGGACTGTGGGTGGCAACCGAAAGTGGGTACATTTGAAGACTTGAGTATGAGGTCCTTGATCCTTTCCATATCAGAAAGTCCCTGGCCATCTTCATCTGGACATTTTTCCATGAAATAATTGATGTACCGGTAGTCCGTATAGTATCTGGTTGGCCCAGTGATGAGACGTGGACTATTATTGTATTACTCTGCAGGTCCCACAGTCATTCATTGTTCTTCAGGAAATCATAGCCAACGAGAGCAATCGACGCAAACGCAGTATTCCTCCTCAACCCCCCGTCTTGAAAGAAGATGAGCTAGTTAAACAAATCAAGAAGATTCCATACTGTAAAATTGAGGTACAACAGGATATAGACGAAGGTATTGTAATATATTGTCATGTTAAACATATTTTTTTGTTTGTGGTTTTTGGTTTTTGGTTTCAAGGCTGTTTAAGGTCAAGAAAGATTTCAGGCTTTGCATGGTGACAATTGGTATGTGGATCAGTTTGCGGAAACACCATATAATATTCGTTCTGTCAGTCATACTTTTGCACTTAATTATTTTGTCGCACTTCTTGCTGTTTAAAGGTAATACGATACATTTTGTTAAAGAAATACAGATCCATGGGCACATATATCAAGGAAGACACAGTAACAGTCATCTGAAATTTTCAGTCCAATACAGTGCCCACTTTTGGAGAAAACAGTGAAAAACGGCCACAGCATTTCTCTAAATCCTGTCACCATTATTTTTTATCTTTAAAAGATCAAAATTGTTTTTTGGTCATTGAATTTACTCTTATCTGGATAAATACAGCATTTCAGGTGACAAAATTTAACGGTATGTTTCTACCATCACCATCTTTATACACTGTAAATTATAGGTAAATCTGTGAAGATTTCTGTTTCGGTATGCTACCAAAGTATGATGGTACTTTTAAGGTAATTGAATAATTTTCTTATCCAATCATGTCACCCAGCAATGGAGTTTCTGAGCACCAGTGGCAGCCTACTTCACTTCAGTGATCATCTCCAAAGTCTGAAAAGTCTTTACTTCTTAGACCCTGTATGGTTGTACAATATCCTGATCAAAGTCACCAACATCAGCAGTTCATATGTCCAAGAAGGACGCATACACAAGAACCGACTGAAAGAACTCTTTGAGGACACTGATTTTGGCAAGGGGAATTTTGAGGAATATCTTCAACTGCTCCAGAGATTGGAGCTTGTGCTCCCTATCAGTGGAAAAGAGTAAGACTTCTTTGTCATTTTTATTTTTACATGGTGTAGGGCTTATTGGTGTATTGCATAGCTTATTTAAAGGTATATTAACATTCTGATAACCTTTTTTTCAAATGCTCATGTGAACATGCACTGACCTGTGAAAAATCCATCAAAGGAAAACAAATACAGTCTGTAAGTGAATTTGTGCATGTCAGTGCCTATTATGCTTCATTTGAATTGATGCAATCCAAATCACCGGATGTATTTATTTGGGTAGTTTTTCTAATGCTGGTGTCTCAGTTGGGAGAGCCCTTCAGTAGGAAATACTTCACATGTTGATTAGTCAGTGTCAATGAAAGCTTCATAAACTGTAGGCTTTTATTATTGGAAAAACTGAGATTAAATGTTTGCTTTAAGTTGGTCATTACTAATCAGCGGCATTTCTAGGGAAAACAGCACCGGGGGCAAGTGCCGAAATTGCGCCTTTAATTATAGCTTCTGATGTCAATGAAACAAAATCAGACAGTTTGAAATTGGAGCCTTTCTTTCTGTGTTCATTAGATTAGATAATAACTTCAACATTACAGCTAGTACCTTTTTTTCTTGGGGGGGGGGGAGGGTTGCTGTTTGCCTTTGTGTTTTTTGCACGCCCTAAAAGAGACACGTGATGACACCCTTGCAAACCAACCCCACCCCCCCCCCCTTCCACCACTGCTACCACTTCTCAATCTTACCTTAAATTTATGTGTTTAACTTGGATACGAGAAGGCTTTATCAGTTCTTGCAAATTGGCCTGGAATGTCTTTGTTTTTACCCCAGTGTACTTAGTTTCACTTGAATTATCCTTAGTTATGCCGTGCTTTTAACCAGTTAAGCATTTTCTGCTGTAAGCCATTTTCTGTGCTAATTACTAATTCTTTATCTGGAAACTTTAAATGTGTCAACAAAGCAGAAAGAAAGAGTTTGTAATACTTTTTGAGCTAATGGCATCTCACTAATTTACTGAGCCACAAACGAAACACAAATGATTTTATATTGTCATGTTTGTGACATTTCATTGCGGCTGTATCAAATTCAACCAAATTGACTTGCGTGTTGCTCTTGTTGTCATAACCAAAAAGTGGTAACTTGTCACAAACAGCTGCAATAAAATGTCAAAAACATGGCAACAAATGGAATGGACAAATCGTTTGCATTTTTTGGGGGACTCAGTATTTAATCCACCACCTGTGTGTATTCTAGATTCCTGATTCCAAGTCGGCTGCCAAGAGAAAAACCCGGTCAGGATTTCCTGCAAAGTCACAGCCAGCCATCTCAGACTCTTATGCGTCTGTACAAAATGCCATACACCCCACCAGGCTTTTGGATTCGATTAGTATCCAGAGTTTATGTATTCCTGAAAGATCTACAGGGAAATGCACAAGGGACAAGAACAAGAGTGACAAGATTGCAAAGGAATTCAAGGTGTGTGCTAGTGTTTAATCATGATGTGATGCAGTAATTTGATTTGAATTCACCAGATGACCTCAGCTAGTCTGGTAATCACAAGTTTGATGGCCACTCATGATTTGTTTTACATATGTACATGTACTTGGTTGAGTACTGAGTTAATAATGCTTCATCTCCTCATAATGGGCTAGTATTAGTGTGTGTGTGTGTAGATTAATACAGCAAGGATAATATCAGATTCCTGCATATATCTAAGTGATTCAAAGATTGCAGTCGCTCTCACCGTTATGACCATGTTTACACTTAATCTGGCAAAGGTGGATCAGATCCCCGCGCAATGGTATTGTAGCGTTAACCTACATTATATAACACCTTAGTAGATCCTTGTCATTTGATTGGAGGATTGTATGTCACGTGATATTTGATAAATAGACCAATTCATGGCTTACGTCACAACCGTTGAAATTTGTTCCATCCACCGTGCATTTTTGGTTCCATCCGATTTGTACCATTGCACGCCAGGGACTTCAATACGTGATTGGTCAAGCGGCGTTCCATTTATTTGTCACTGCGTGCGCGCGTATGCGTTGGTGTGCAACGCGCGTTACTGTAATAAGAGCATATAATTTGCCAAGATTTTAAGCTTTTTTTGTCTCACTAACTCTTAAAATGTTATCCTCCAATCAAAATCAAATGACAAAAATCTACTTAGATGTTATATAAAACAAATAATGAATGTTTCACATTCGTAGAATGGTAAAAATAATTTCATGAGGTGACAGATGGACTGTTCCATTCCACTCGGCTTCGCCTCGTGAAATGGAACAGTCCATCTGTCACCTCATGAAATTATTTTTACCATTCTACGAATGTGAAACATTCATTATTTGTATAATGTCTTGTCCTCCCGATCAGCAATAACCAAAAAACGGGACACAACTCACAGGATTTTACAGCAAAACAAGGGGTGTCTCCTTTATTAAAAACAAACTTTGCAAGCCGTAGTTTCTTGTCCTGTAGGGTCTGTGCATACTCTGGTGCACTAGACTGAGTCTGCAGCGTGGAGCAAACGCAAATCACCTGGCAGCCTGACCTCATGCCCCAACATCATCATATTCGGTGTTTCCTTGGTGGTTTCATGCTCTGCTGACCAATAGGCCATAGTGAGGAGGATGGTCATCCTAATCGGTCTGCAACTTGTTCACCCACAGACACAGTAGTTCCTCTCTTGCTTTGTCAGGGCCCTACTGTCATATGCCACGATGACCTCCCTGCCCTCCTGAACCTACAACAGTAACAGCACAGTGAACGCAAAAAAGCCATGCACTTGCATCTGTGTCGAGGACAAACTCGTTCTCTTGAACAGGATATAGGCTAAAATGGGGGAGGAGACAGGCAATGCTTCAATGCCTCAAAGGCATCCCGACACTTGACTGTCCACTTAAATGGTCTTCCTCTCTGTAACTTGATGTAACGGGTGTGCAATCCTAGCAAATCCTTCAATGAAACACGGTTAATATGACACCAGGCCAAGGAAACTGCTGACATCAGTGATTGTTGTTGTTTGGGGCTAGTCTCATACAGTACAGACCTTTTCAGGGTCAGTAGCCACTCCTATGGGCTACAACACAGTGTTGAGGAACTCCACCTCCATCTGAAACAGCTTACACTTCTTGGGCTTTAGCTTTAAGATAGCCCCTCGGAGGTACTGAAACACCAGGCAAAGCTGGTGTAGGTGCTTGTCAAAGGACCTGCCAAACACAATGACATCATCCAGGTACAGGACAGCCACCTAACTGCCACTGCAACATTGCCAGAACCCACTCCATTAATTAGACGCTCAAAGGTGTAGGGTGCATTCCACAACCCCTCTCCCTGTGCTGAATACAGTCTTCGACCGGTCTTCCCTTGCTACCTCAACTTGCCAATATCCAGAGGCAAGATCCTGGGTCGAGAAGAACATGGACCCTGCCAGCGAGTCCAAGTTATCTTTGATGCGGGGAAGTGTGTGTGCGCATCTTTTGTCGTTACCTCGTTTAACCTCCTGTAGTCTATGCAGACTCTGGTGGACCAAAACATTTTTTCTTCCTCATGAGGACAATTTGGGAGCACCAAGGGCTTTCAGAGGGTTCAATGACACCCTGTGAGATCATCTTGGCTATCTCCTGGTTGACAATGTCTCGCTGGTTGCAAAGGAATTTGCCTTGGTCTCTGGCGGTCAGGTTATGGGCAGTCGGGGTATGGATATGGTGTTGTGTTTAATAGACCGGTTCGCCTGATATCTCTGTCCCCAGTCGTAAACACATCCCCAAAACTTCTCAGCATCGCTGCCAGACTATCATGTTTGTTGGCTTCGAGGTCAATGCAGCTGCGTTCGAAGAGTGATAGCTGTCCGGGCACAGACTCTTCGTTCGTCGTAGGGCCTTGGTGGACAGGCCCTCCACGTTTCACTACTGCGATACTATTGACGGGTTCAAGAATAGCTGTGTCATTCCCTTTTTGGTGAGCTGCAAAGCCAAACACACTCAGCAGACTATTGGCTCTTGGGGGTACTTCTGTAGGGGCACCTAATTGTGTTGGCCAATCGTGGAGCAATCCTCCTCCTAAACTAGTTGGACACATGTTTTCTCTCAGAAAGTCAAGCCCGAGGATGGCGTCATCGCTTATATGGGCGACCCACATGTTATGTCGTATTACAGTTCTGCCTAAGTCGATCTGCACCCGTGCACATCCAACAATGCGCAGCACACTGCTGTTCACCTGATGAAACCGGCGATCTGCCAGAAGCAGCTCTGGCTTATGTCCAGGTTCCACCCTCTCCAGCAAGTGGAAGGCAATGAAGTTCTCTGTTGCTCCAGTGTCTATCAGGAAGCTCATAGTTATCCCAAACAATCTTCCATGAACATAGTCCCAACTCGAAGCCCCTACTCGTATTCCATGCTTGGCATTTACTCTGACAGTTACAACATTGTCCGATTCCAACTATACGGTTGCGGGGAACTGAACGTTTGACCCGTAGTTGTCGTCATCGGCAGTGGAGTTGCCTGCGTCGGCTGCGAGGTGGTCCGATCCGTTGGCAGAATTGCCTGCACCGAGGGTGATGAGGTTCGCACCAGCGGTGGAGCTGACTGTGTCCCTTTTCTTGAAGTACTGGGGCCTTGGGTGTTTACGGTTGAGTTTTCAGCCCCAAACCCAACCCTATTGCATTTAACGGTGGTTGTTTGTCCATCGCCGGGCATTGGGCTTCGTTCCTGCAGCATTGCTGTCACCTGTTCAGTAACTGGTGCTGAGTCCATAGATTTTCTTCAGTTCAAGGTCATCCAGAGCATTTTTGAACATCTCTATGGCAAAGTCTTCCTGGAAGGTCGATCCACTGTCAGGAAATACGCGACGAACCAGCCTTATGGTTTGGCCAAGCTCAGCCATAGTCTCACCTTCATGCCTTCTTCCGCACAATGGCGGATTCGCTGAGTCTCTGTCCCGAAGTGCCACCCGAGAGCCTTTAACATTTTGCCATAGGACGACAGAACCCATCCTTCGGCAAGGAGCAGACGACCTCAACTGCAGGTCCCTTCAGTGCCACCAGCAAGTAGTTGGCTTGTTGTTTGTTGTCCGAGCCATTCATGTCACTCACTCTCGAAAAGTGCACAAGGTAATCCTCAATGCAAGTGGCCCCGTCATACTCCCTCGCCTTTACCTGCCATGCCGCTCCGGTGCGTGCCATGCTTAGGTGCTGGCCAACCGCCTGTGCATGTGTCCGTGAGCACTTCCTTGTGCTTGCCCGCATGACGTGGCGTGCAGCTGCTGCGTGCCCTGTCAGGACAGGCTAGGGGTTGAGAGAAATTTGCAGAGCGTTGCTTACCTTTGCTGTCGGATTCACTGCACGCTGTCCGCCACTGGCTACGAAGGTCCTTTTCGAGATGTCTCCGGTGTTTCCGAAGGCTTCGGGATTTCTTCAGCCAGTCGCAGTCATACTCCGAAAACAGGGTTGGCGTGTCCATCAAATAATGCCTCACTTGATATCCAGACATGGACCCTTGCATGCCCCGATGCGAGCTCTCCAGCCATTCTATGTCCTTAGAAATCCTGTTGATGGCTTCGGTAAAGCTCTGTGTGGACTCCATATGATTTGTTTCCAAGAAAATCCTGTGAACAATACCAGCACTGCCACCAATTTAGCGTGAACCTTGGAGTCCTGTCCTCCAAATCACCAATAACCAAATTACGGGACACAACTCATAGAATGTGACAGCAAAACAAGGGGTACCTCCTTTATTAAAAACGAACTTTAACTTTTAACGTCCTTCATCACTGCAGACAGAACAAGAACAAAAACACTGGAAAATGCAAAACGTTATCACAACTACTCCATTAAACAGCAACTATATACTCGCAATATGCTGAAGCTATAACAATAACAAAACTGAGTTCTTTGTAGCAGCTTCTCTGCGTGTCCTAACACAACTTGGAGATCCTCTCACGCACGGTGCATAACCTTGGAGTCATTTTCGATTCTTCTTTCACTATGACCTACATGTATCATGTTTCTTCTATCTGTAAGTCTGTTAAGAAGCAAATTTCCGGAGCACATAAAACTTGCCAAGTACAAAAGAAGCAGGTCCGCACTCCGGCGGAGCCATCCGCCGGCGGCCACTATTCCAGCAGTAACAAACATATACAGGTATTTAACTGTCTGTTACAGTATAAAAACCGCAGGGGACCTTATTGCTGTCGTATTTACACTCGATCCCTATCCTAGCTTCAATCCCCCAATCACAATGCATGTGTTTGTTAGGTCGTCAGTGGCCACCATTTTTTCGCATGCCTTCATCAACACATTGCATACTCGTTTTCTGCGATTTCCCCCTTGCCGGATTGAGTGTAAATGTGGTCTATGTTACCTTTTAAAGAAAGGTAAATCTGTATGTCTTTCTTTTTGCATAGAACAAGTCGAAGTATGCGAGTGGGAATGAGGTTGACACCAACTACCATCATGTACTGGCAGCAAGGTGTGTCAGTACAACACTCAAATGGTCATATCCAGTTGAAACCAACTACCTTCCAAGACAATAAACCTGGAATCTTCATCCAGTTACAGTCTACACAGGGTGAATTTACTCCAATGGGCTTCTTAGTGGACCAGATAGAGTATTTGATGAAGGAATGGTACCCAGGTATGTGCATCAGATTAATGATATCAAATTAAGCTTAGTCAGAATCAGAACTTTTAGTTTTATGTATTAAACTGCTAACTCGCTATGTATCAAACTTGTAAAGAGATGGCTTTTTATGTTTTCAAGGTCTTCTAGGGAATGATGAATGTGGCCAACCTCTGGTTGAGAGGCTCATACCATGCCCAGTTTGTCAACAAAGAAACATCAGGAATAAAGGGCGAGATAGCACAATTCCAGAAACCCACGTTGAGGAGACTCTACATCATTTCTCAGTTAATGAGCTTGCTCTGTCTGCTATCAAGAAAGGAGTGGATAAGGTGAGATGCCCTGGACATCCAGAAGAGGATGTGGCTCTGGCAAGCCTTATCCCAGATCTCCTTCTGATGGACTTACCTGTCAGAATTCTGGATAAGAAGGAGTTTGATTTTAAGCCAAGACAAAGTCTTTCCCTGGGAAGTGGAGGTTTCGGGGAGGTCTTCAGAGGGAAGTTTCGACATCAGGATGTTGCTGTCAAATTGTTGACCAGACACACCTTTCATCACAGCAAGGACTCTGGCTTGTCATCTTCTGAGGATCAGAAAAGCAAGAAGTCCAGTAGTGGGAGTGACATAACTGACAGTGACCACCAGTCGTCAACACCAAAGCTGTATGATGACCTTAACATAGACGTGAATGCAGCATTGGCTGTTGAGAGCTTCTCCAACCTACGGAAAGAAGTTGCAACAATGTGCAAGTTGAAACATCCATGTATCATCCAACTTATTGGCATATCAATCCAGAACCTGTGCTTTGCCATGGAACTGGCCCCGTTGGGTGATCTCTCAAGCTTAATGCAGAGAGAAACAGAAAGCCAAAAGAAAGATTTGAGTGGGAAAGTTTATCGGACAATTTTAGACCGTGTCCTGACTTACAAGATTGCCCTGCAAGTAGCACGCGGGGTGGCCTACCTCCACTGTAAGAGAATAATTTACTCCGACCTTAAAACAGACAACGTGTTGCTGTATTCTCTGAGGCTAGATGTACCTGTCAACATTAAACTGACAGATTATGGAATAGCTCGTCCTATGGATCTACAGGGAGCTAGAGGCCAGGCAGGCCCAACAGGATTCTGTGCACCAGAGATATTACGAGGAAGAACATTCTCACAGGAGGTAATGAAAAAACTAATTTCAAGATTAAATGTTACCTATTGGGATCTTTAGAAGGGATTGTATGTTTAAGTGAGTAAGAAAAGACTCGCCAGAAAACCCACCACTTCACTCCTTGGTGAGAGAATTTGCAAATAGCGAAAAAGCTCTTGCTTATGGACACATGAACCATGATTCTCCCAACTGGGCTTAAGCCCACAATCTTTTGAAATTCTAGATAATACATCAGAAACTATATGACCACTAAGACAACAGAATATAATTTAAACTCTACCATGATTATAAATGATGATATTAGTTGTGCATTATGTTTTTTCCTCCATTCTTAGGTTGACTGGTTTTCATACAGCATGGTTCTGTATCACCTGATGGCCGGTGTGTGGCCTTATGATCACCTCAAATCTTGCATCGATATTTATAATGCTGTCAGTGTTGGGGAGAAGCCAAGTTTCCAGTTCAGAGACTACTCCATCATAAGCTTGTTCCCCAACCTGGAGAGATTGATGCAGAAATGCTGGAGGGACAACCCTTTGGAGAGGCCTGATGGTATTGAGATTGTTGAGAAGATGGAGGACTCAGGATTTGAGTGCTTGAAGAATGTCATCCCTTTGGATGTTGAGGAGATCACTTGCCTGTATTCAGGTTGTGGGGAGGTATGTCAAACATAGATTGAGATGCAACAAAATACTGCTTTTGAAAAGAATTCCAGTATTGAATTATCAGTGTGAGCATCAAAATCTTATTTAACAATGTTATTAACATGTATGGGTCATTAAATTGAATTGACATGATTTGTTGAGTGAACTACCTCTTTGCCCTTAACAGCTCTTAACATTGTTGTCATAGTTTCCATAGGTTCTTATATACTAATCTCTGTGACCTTTACCAATCATGTATTAAAAGTTTATTGAGTGTGCCCTCTGTCGGTGAGTAAAGCACATAAGACAAGATATATCTATGCAGTGGACTAAAGATGAAGTAATCAGGGAACGATTCCACTAACACTTTGCTAGCCAAAATCCATCGCTACACGGAAAATTCATATGCAAAGTAGTGATCGATTTTCCATTTAGCAATGGATTTGGGGTTTAGCGATGATCGCAAAGAGTTAGTGAAATCGGCCCCTCCTCTTGTTATTCTCTCACCAGAGGTCGGGGCGTGTGTGGTTTTGGACAGGTGATGCTGATAAGCGCCAAAGCACCAAGATTCACATCAAATACTTCACTAAGGAGGAAGTTTTCCCAACAGCTTTTAAAGGGCCACGGGCAAATTGTATGGTGCAGGTTGGAAACTGGGAAATTGTTGGGACCAAGGTAAGGCTATCCCATTGTGATTCTTTGTACAGACATTTAGAACATTCATATGTAAATAAGCCAAGCAGCAGTCACTGCAAATTAGGGTCCCCTCATCCATATGGCAAGGTTCGGTAATTCTGAATAAGTCAGTGTAGTATTATCACCAGAAATATTGGCTGAGATGTGTTCAGTTAAAGTACTTGCATGAGATATTTACCATTTAGAAAAACCAGTGGTATATGTCCATTATAAGTCAATGCACAGAATTGCTGTTGTCGAGCCATGCTGTGCAATTGTGCAATACAGTAACCAAGTATTGTGATGGGTCTCCTGCACGGACTATATTTTAATCATATTTTGAAAATTATTTTGCCATTACGTGCACATGGGAAACTAACAACCATTTATTTAGGTTTTAGGAAAAAAGGTTATGAAAGTCACGCGATGTTGTGTTGCTGGTAGTGACGTCTCGGCTGCTGGTATCGCTGACCTTCATCAGGCAACTGAAGAACTGGATGCTGTGTGTCTGTTATATTCTGTAGATCAGGGTTCCCCTTCACAATGCCGTGATCAGCGGACTGTGGATGGAGTCAGTCGAGCGGCAGGCGCAGTTCTAGAGCCAACAGGGGGGGCTAGAATAGCATTTGTCTAGAACCGCGCCTGTCCAGCGGATGTCGTACGGCTCACTCTGCAGTCAGCTGGTGTGGTTGCATCCGTTGCGTGGTGGTGGTCATTGTGCTGGATCATAGTGGGGAGCCAAAATCAGGGGATGTCTGTCGCTGTCCCGATTGATGTTGTTGTCATGAAGGCGTATGTGGATGGCCTCCTTGATGAGTCTGGTGTACCATTGTTGTTCACAATCGGTACATCTTACGATACATCGTCCCAGTTAGGGTGGTGGCCAACTTCCCAGGCGTGTTCAGCTACCGCCGAGCTGTCCACATGGGAGAGTCTCATGTCATGCTGATGCTCCTTGATCCTCTCCCTGATGGGTCTACCGGTCTCGCCAATGTACACCTGGTTGCAGTCGTTGCAAGGGATCTGATAGACAACTCCTCGTCTTTCTGGTGGGTGGACAAGCTGGTTCCTCAAGGTGATGTAAGATCGGAACACAGTACAGATGCTGTGTCCCTCGAGGATTCTCTTCAGCTGTTTGGAGATGCCATCCATGAAGGGTAGAACCTTGATGTTGGTGCTGGTCCTGGTCCTCGGAAGCTCGCCAGAAAAATGGTGGTGGGTATACGTTGGCTATGAGGGTAGTATCATGGCATCTCTCAGTGAGGGTGCACCGCGGTCTCATCACCAGGTGTAAGGCGCGGTCGTGGAGACACTTGGCGACTCCCCGCTTCATAGACTCCGGGTGGTGTGAGTTGAAAGCCAGATACTGGTCGATGTGCATAGGCTTGCGATACACGGCGTGATCAGGCCTCGTCGGGCTTTCTGTGGACCAGGGTGTCCAGGAAGGCGATTGTGTCATTCTTCTCTATATACCTCTTTAGTGAAACGGATGCTAGGGTGGATGCTGTTCAGATGGGCGAGCAGCTGGTCGGACAGGTCCCGTGGTGCAATGATGAAAGGGTCATCGATGTGCCGATTCCATACCCTGGGGTAGCAATCAGGCAGGCCACTCTGTAAGGCTTCCTCCTCGAACATATTCATGTACAGGTTGGCGATGACTGCTGACACTGGACTGCCCAGTCCGCCTGCTTGTAGAACGTTCCTTCATGCGGAAAATTTGTAGAACGCAAGACAGGGTGACAATCTTGGCGGGTGACAGCGAAGTCCGGCTAGACAGGTTCTGGACTTCCTCCAGGCGACGTAAAGCCACTCTACACGCACCGTCAATGGGGACATTGGTGAGCAGACAGACCTCATTGTGGTCTATCCGTTGCCCGCAGAGGAATTCCGTGAAGGACGTGCAGTTGAGCACTTTATTTGCTATGTTGTTAGTCAGTGGAGCCAGGATCCCGGGCAAGTACTTGGACAGGTTATACGCAAAGGAGCTTACACACAAGGGGTGGAGTTAATTCCAGTAGGTTGTGTCATCAATATCCCCGGTCTTGTTGAGTGCAAACAATTTGGGTGTGTTAATTCTTCCTGCAGAGCCGGTCGGTGGCGTCCTTCATCAGTTTCTGGTAGGGGCCCGAGGTGATCAGCTCACGCATCTTGCTTCAGTAGGCATCTGCGTCATCACGGACTATGTTGGCACGGCACGGCGGAAAGGATCATGAATGAACGATACTCCCATAGAAACCTCGGAGCAGCACGTTGCTCCTGGTTAATGTTGCTACTGGGTGGGCGTGCTCTCTGCAAGGTGGCGTTGACCTCTCTGCGGACCAAGTCAGCTTCCTCAAGTCGAAGTAGCTGGGACACGGTCGTGGGTGACAGCTAAGTTGAGACCTTTCCCCAGCAGTGACTTCTCGGTGGTGGAGCGGGTCCTAGCGGAAAGTTTGAGCACCCACTTCAATGTATCCTGAGAAGACTCTGTCTGGCGCTGGCTGGCAAGATGGTGTTTCTCTCCCCCGGCTAAGTCTTGGTACTTTGTCTTGATACTTGGTGACTTGGTGAGCTGGCAGGCCTTGCACTTCTCAGACTCTCAGCATCAGCCGTCGACAATTCTCTGGATCATCCGGGTACGATCGGCATTGGTGAATGTTGACTCGATCTGGGCCAAGGTGGAGTTCACCTTGGTCTGGATGGCTGTCTTCATTGTCCGGGTCAGGTGGATCCTCTCCCGCAGGAAACCGAGAGAAGCTGTCAATGCTGCCTTCTGAGCTCCACAGGTGGGGACCAAAGGTTTGACCCTAAGATCCCTAGGCACCACTAGGTTCTTGATGCAGCGGACGAGGAAAGTCAGGTAGTTAGAATAATGGGCCAGCTTCATCCTGCATCATTCTTATCAATGTAAAAACCTTAGGGCAGTGCGCCTATAAACTGAATCAATAAAAAGGAAAGGGTTATTCAGCGTAGTAGATAAGGAAAAAGGTTGAGTCACGCGATGTTGTGTTGCTGGTAGTGACGTTTCAGCTGCTTTTACTGCTAGCCCTCATCAGGCAACTGAAGAACTGGATGCTGCAGTGTCCATTATATCTTAGGATTCACGTTTACTATACAGTGATCAGCGGACTGTGGACGGGTCACTCCAGCAGACGTCATACAGCTCACTCTGGGGTCAGCGGGGTGGTTCCCTCCGTTGCGTGGTGGTGGTTGTGGTGTCGGATGGTGGGAAGCCAAAAACCGGGGATGTCAATGATGTCAATTGATGTTGTTGTCATGAAGGCAGATGTGGATGGTCTCCTTGATGCGTCTATTGTACCATTGTTCACAATCGATAAACTATACATCGTCCCAGTAAGGGTGGTGGCCAGTTCCCCAAGCTTGCTATTAAGCTACCGCCAATCTGTCCACATGAGAGAGTCTCACGTCACGTTGATGCTCCTTGATCCTCTTCTTGATGGGTCTGCCAGTCTCGCCATTGTACAACTGGGCGCAGTTGCTGCACGGGATATGGTAGATGAGTCCTCCATGTCTTCCTGGTGGGACTGGATCCTTCGAGCTGATGAGCAGGTTCCTCAAGGTGGTGGAAGATCAGATTACGGTATTGATCCTCAAGGATTCTCTTCAGCTGCATGGAGATGCCATCCATGAAGGGGAGATCCGTGAAGGACTTGTACTTGGTGCTGTTGGTGCTGGTCCTGGGCCTCGAAGCCCGTCAGATGAAAGGTGGTGGGTATCCGTTGGCCGTGAAGGCACAAGGCATCTCAAGGTGGCTGTTCACGGCGGTATCGTCATTAGGCATGATGAGGCGTTGTTGTGGAGACAGTTGACCACTCTCCGCTTCACAGACTCCGGGTGGTACGAGTCAAAGCCAAGTACTGGAATGAAGAAATCAAGCATTTGGTCAGATTAATCTGTACACTGGGACATAGAGAGAATTCGCATTCCGGCCAATTTATGAATGTTCCTCAGCTATTCTTGTGTAGTGTTCTTTGATGAACAACATTTCTTATGTAAGTTTATTGCCTTCAAATTTTCAACTGCCTCAGAAGAAGTGACGTGATATTTGGTTGTCTTTCCTGTAGGATAATCGAATCCAGTTTTATTGCCCTCCTGCCATCGGTCCACAGCAGAATGTCCTTCAAAAAGAGATCCATGTAGATGCAGAAGTACTCTGCTTATGCTACCATTCAGTCAAGGATAAGGTAAGTAGAAGTGCCATCTCTGATATCTACGCTATTATAAGACTTAAATCAACCTATCATCAAATAATTCACAAGAGAAACTGACAAGAAAAACTGAAGTCATGTTAAGGATAACAATGAAATGTCAAAACTAAATTTACTAACACTTTCACTGGTACACTATTCAAGTTACGTGGCTCTTCAACTCGTCGATCATGTTTGATTTACTGCTGGTTCGTTTGAATGAAAAAAAAGTTAAACTAATTTCTTACCTTTGTATTTTCTTATTTGTGGGTCCAGGACATTCAAGGACATCTGTTTGCTGGTTTAGCAGATGGCCGAATAATTGTCTTGAAGCTCAGTCCAGAAGCGAGCAGCACTAGTCATCATGAATGTGATTGGTCTAAGGCTAAGGTTTTGACCTTGGAGAAGAAGCGATGTACTCATCTGATGCTTGTGCCCGAGAGGAAGGAGATGTGGATTGCATGTGGCAACAAGCTACGTGTCCTGAATACAGAGGTAAAAGATTAAAAGCACTGTCTTCAGTTCTTGCATCCAATCTCACCAACTGCTCCTTGTATTCATTCCCTTACTCGATCCCTGCTTCCTGAATGTAGACCTGATGCTTCTTATCTTTCTGTCACTCATAGGTCACGTTGCTGGAGAAATCAACAATTACTGTGAGTTCCGTTGCACACCGGGCCATCTTGGACCTGGCGTATCATGGTGACAACCTGTTCTGCATCACAGAGCGTTCTTCCCAGGTCCTGCAGTACAGCATGGCCACCTGCCAACTGCTTCAGGTCCTGCAGTGTGGGAATGTTGTAGTAAAAGGAGACTGCCTTGTATCTGCAGCTAACCGCACCAGTGATGTAGAAGAGGATGAAGAGGTGGTAAGGGGTACAGATTCTGTCAGAGAGGAAGGTACGGAGATTCTTGATGAGGGCAGCACCAGCAATGATTCCAATAAGGAATTCAATTTCAGACATTCCTATTTTGGTAAGCCACAACATGCCACATTACCGCATCCTTCAAAGAAAATATCTCCTCCTCCCCGTCCTTTCAGTGTAGGTGACCAACATCAGGCAGTAGGTCATGCCTTCCCTCAAGTATGTTCATTATTGATATTGAAGGATACCTTATGGGTAGGGATGAGTACAGGGGATATCCCCGTTGTATGTGTCGATTCGGAAAATGAGCACAAGTACAAATTTGGGGAGTTACTGGCTATTCTTCGACTCTTCCCTGAATTTGGGGATGACAGTGGACCTGTTAAGCAGCTCTCAATGGCTGGAGATCACGTGGTAGCTATGCAGGAGCTTCCCTTGACACTAACGTCTCTTGGTCTTCATCACTACCAGCTTCTGGTTTGGCAGGCTTGGGGCTCAGAAGATATTTGGAAGAATGAGCGCATTCATGGAATGTTAAATGAAGCAGAGGAAGCATTAGGAGATGCTTAAATTTGACAACCATGTCGTTAACCTGATGCCAGTACAAATATTGAGCATTGGTATCTGTATGCTTGAGTCCCATTGCTTTATTTTACATGATAGACTGGACTTAGTCAAATTGCTCATTTGACAATCAGTATTAAAATAGGGTTTTTCACAATGCAACACTAATCTCTAGAGGCCTTTTTACACGACGCTAAAAAAGCTCTCAACCATCGAGACATTTTCTCATGGTTGCGAAATCTTACAAAACGGTTTTATGCTGGCCACTTTTACATCCTTTCACACAGCACATTGTAACATTTCGCAAGCCTCCCTTGAGACGGAACGCGGGTAATAGATAGACTATGCATTATATGAATGTGAAATGCTGCTAGTACCCTCACGTCGCTTGATCCGTGTCAAAATGAAGCTAATCCTGATTGGTGAGAGTGGTGGTTTTTTTTTGGAGTGCATGTTGTGTTGTGTTGTGTGACTGCAGAGCATGATGGTGATTAATCCATATTGAGGAATTTTAGGAGAGTAGACCCATGTAAATTGTGTCTCATGTAAGAGGTACTGTGGTGTGGTGTGGAAAGGCCCTGTGAGTCAGCACAGGATCTAGAATATATTGAATGTGTACATTTTGTGTCGTGAAATGTCATCCCACAGTTTCCCTATACTCACCACTTCAATCCTTCAACTTGTAAAACTAAACCGGATATTTGAACAAATGTTTGTTTTGTGAAATTGCAGTTGCTCTGCAAATGTTTGATGTGATAAAAATGGAATGAATTTGATTTTACAATATGCTGCATTGATATAGGCAATTTATGTTTAATTCTGGAGAAATTTGTTAACAGAATTAGACTGAATCTGTAAATAGACTGATTTGACCATTTAACATTGTCTATGTCCATCACATTCCTGCAGTAGGACATGTTAATACACAATCAAGAAATCCTCAAAATATGCAAATTTGATGGATTCATCAACTTGAAGGTGGATGGGAAATTGACTAGAATCTTGTTTGGACATTTCCTTTAAACATGTTTCATTTGTAAAAGTAGCAGATATGTTGAGTATTCATATAGTAAACAATTGATTATGTTATTTCATTCTTTTCCCTTTTCACAAGATTTTTGAATGTTTGAATGCAATGCATATGCTATCTATGTGCAAGATGAAAAACCTGAAAAAAAACACCATTTGAACATGGCATATAATTGTGTATTATGTTTGATGTGAACATATTTTAAGCAGATGTTTAAGCATGTTCTTCAGTGGCTTTACTGCTACTGCTTCAAAAGAAAAGGATTCGAGAGTAATTTCCACTCATTCATCAAACAACATATTGAAGCTCATAAATATTCAATCTTGCTTATGCCACCTTATATCAGTGGGCCAGTGTGAAGAAACTACACTGTTGCCCAGGAGTAAAAGTATACTGTCGCCTGAAATTAATGTTGAGATATTATACTAAATTAGTTGGTTGCGTTTTAATTTGTAAACATTTTATTTCCAATTCACTTCTATGCAATATTCCTGAAGTATTTTTGAGATACATGTTCATCATGTAGCAATATTAACACCTAGCAGTAGTGCACATGATTATTTCCAGTCTGTTACTGTTCTTGTACCAATAGCTTTTGTCTTTGATGTCTCGATAGTGAATCCTTTTAGAAAATATAGCTATGCAACCTTATTTTGGAATTTTACAATTTATTTTTAAAGTGAAATATAAAATATCAGAAGTACAATCAAAATGTTTTTTTATAAATTAACAGATTGAATATATGCATGAAAATAATCTTGAGTTATTGAAGAAGAAACTAAAAATAATGCAAAATAATGTTGATAAATGGTGTGCTTCAAACAAGCTTTAACCCAGAGTACAATCATTGGAAGTGTTATTGAAAATTGTTATTACTGTGGCGATCTCGTCCCTGTGGACCTGCAACCCGGTCGGGCCGACTCACACGAGCGAGCGGTCTGGCTTGGAGAGCCGGTGACGCCGATCCGTTTTGGCGGCAGTTTACCGCCTGGCCCGCAGCACACCACTAAGGAGCTCTAATGCCTACCACACCCAGCACTGGTCGGAGCTTTCAGTACACCCTAGCTTACACACTAGTTTTAGAGGCGAGGACAATGAAGACGACGGACGAATTGATTTACGTAACACAAGATAGGCTTCGCCTTTTATTCTCCCGACCACGTGTTTGCGCCTTTACAGAGGCGCTTCGCCTATAACTGAACCTCTATAATTATTCAAATTACAGTCGACACAATTACGAACAATAATTGGAGCAATACAATAAATCAACTTATCTCTAAATGTGGCTTAAGGATCAATAATTGCCGTACGGATTACTGCCTTCCCGGGTCCGAACAACCCTATCTGACTTACTCAGGAGCTTCCCGGTCTTGCCGGGTTCCACTACTGGCCACACAGTAACTGTCAAGTATTTACGGGACTCAAGTATACGTCTGCTCTGGACGGCTGCCTAACGGGAAAGAGAGCGAGGCACGCCTTCCGCGTGCTTTTATAAGGCTCTCAACTTAACTGGTAACCTAAAATGCTGTACTTGTTCCAAATACACTAGCTGGGTACCAACCAGGCTTATATACACGAGTATTGAGAATCGGTACCCAAGTAATCGATCCCGCATTGCGTTACAATGGCGCCTTCTAAGTTCGGTCAGTCCCCTGACCGGTAAAACTAACAAACAAAAACGCAATGCACCTTCTAGCACAACTTTTAAACTTTAACTTTAACAGTAGAAAAATATAAACTTTAGCATCAAACAAAAACTTACAGAGTAATCAACATGCTTTCAAAAGAATGTATAACATTACACAACATCTGGCAAGTACACTTGGATATGCACAATGACTCTAGGTATAGAACTGTACAAGCAAAACTAAACGGCAAGTGTCATGAGGTCTAGAGTCAATGACTGATACAGATGCGCCTTCTAACGGGCGCCTGCAATAAAGTTCGTCTCGTAGATACGCTGTGTGTGATCCTTGGTGATCAGTAGCCCGTCCTGATAAACACTTCGGGTCACCTCCTCTGTTATCCTGGTGACATTGGCGATCTTCTCCAATTCACCATTGGTTATCCCTGGTCCGATGCTCATGACACCTCCCTCCTCACGCACAAGCCTGCATATCCGACTTGACTGCTCCTCTGCTGTATCCACTGCGGCAGTTGGGGCTCTCATAAACACCACATCATAGTGACGTGCGCGACGCTCCATCATGTTCTGAGTCGCACCATTGACGAACGTCGTCGAACCCTTTTCTGTGATTCTCACAGCTGCGCCTGCGAGAACTTGGTCGATTCTGATCTCGGGGGTTGGAGGGATGTTCCCCTCCTCAACCTGCTGTAGGGACTCGCCTGCTAGGGTCTCCGGCTGATCAGCTTCACGTTGGCTCGGCTGCGACTGGGTAAGTACACTCGAGGGCCTCCATACTGAGGATGAGGTAGGCTCTTCATCTCCCTCCCATTGGGACATCGACACCGGCGACAAAGCGATCTCAGCCACGTTCTCCTGCTGCACCTCATCCACCTGCTCAGATGACTGTATCTCCACAATAGCGATGATTCCCCGCTGGTCGTCCAATGGCTCTGCAGACCTCTCCGATGTCTCAGACGCCTTCCCCACCTCGCCTGGCAGAGGTTCTCCATAACCTGGCCGCTGAGGTGAACCAGCTCTTTGACAACTCATCGCTACTGCCTCCGAAGACGGACCTTCATCTGCCGGGGGTTTCGATAAGGTGCAGGGGGCCGTGTGAGATCTCCTCGATGATCCGCTTGATCGTTTCTCCTGAGGCTCGTCGCCTTTCGGCCGGGTTCCAACGTCACCCTTTGGGATGCGCCTTCCCGATTCGTCAACCAACTTCCTTTTCCGCTCATGATCACGAGACACCGCTGGCTCCCCTCCTTTGTCGCGGATTCTAGGCGCCTGTTTTCGCCTATACTCATCTCCATCAGGTGAACTCCTAGGCGTCCCGTCCCGCCTTCTGTTGTCGCCTGAACTGCAACTCTTCTGCACCTTTGCTCGCCCTCGCTCACCTTTTGCGTCGCTCTTCTCGCTAACGCGTGAATCACTGGTTGAAGCTGTGATGGTGTCAACCTCGCTCACCCACTCAGGGTGACAGTCACGATAGTGTGTGCGAAGGTTATCCTTCCGGCTATTCTTGTGGGAGCACCTTCCACAGCTGTACTGGATCTTGGGACCATGCTCGCTGGTCATGTGTCTGTCTATGCTCCTTTTGTGCAGGTTTAGTCCGCACTCCGGGCATCGGGCTCTGTCTCCTCCTATCTCCCGTGGTGAGTCCTTCTCGTGTTGTTCCTTCCCCATTATCTCCTGCAAGACACACAGTAAAGTATGTGTTACTTCTACTACAATGAAGTTGCTATAGGGTGGTTATGGGTGTGGACAAGGCGCGTGAACCCTTTGCATTACAAATATCGACTGGGCTTTCTTCGCAGCCTAGGTGGGTTGCGCCTCGGTGGTGATGCTGCGGGCCTATCACTAATTTGTTCTGTGGGGGTGTCGCCTTGAGGATCATTACTGCCTTCATTCCTTGCATCAGACAAATCTTCTGTCATTTGTCTCTGTGTTGACTCCTGGAGTGGTGACAACGGGTCTCGATCACTTCCCTCAGGCGTATGAGACGTGTCAAGTTCACCTTCGGCAGTCAAAAGCTCGCCATTATCTTGAGGTAAGGTGGGACCGGGTGGCAATTCCTGTGGCACATTCTGTACTTCTGTCGCCTCTTGTCCATTGCCAGATACATTTTCCGCTTCTTCTACCTCCCACGCTTTAAGTGGCTCTCCTTCATAGGCCTTCAGCCGATCGCAGTGAACCACCTTTTTCTTCCCTCGTGGCTTCCCTTGAATTCTGTAGACGACATCGGATAACCTGTGTGTTATCATGTACGGGCCTTCCCATCTGCACTGTAGCTTGGGCGAGAAACCTTTCCGCTTGGCCGGATTGTGCAGCCATACAAAGTCGCCCGCACGCAGTTTCTCTTGCACGGCCCGGCTATCGTAGTGCGCCTTTTGCCGTCTTGCACTCTTCCTTAGGCACTCTTGCGCCCTACCATGAGCGGCACGCAATCCTTGCCGCAATTCATCGGCGTAATCTGATTCTACTGCATTGACCTGTTCCTTTTCCCCTGGTACTTCAGTAGTCAGATCCACGGGTAGGCGTAATTCTCGTCCCAGCATCAACATGTTGGGCGTCTCACCCGTTGATTCTTGGGGTGTTGCCCTGTAGGCGAACGTCGCCAGTGGTACCTTTTCATCCCAGTCACGCTGTTGCTTGATCGGGTCAATCATCATGGCCACCATTGCGATGAGCGTGCGATTGAATCGCTCAACCATTCCGTCTGACTTTGGGTTGTAAGGACAGGTACGAGTTTTGTCAATTCCCAGGATTGCACACATTTCTGCAAATACCCTTGACTCAAAGGAACGTCCCTGGTCGGAATGCAGCACACCTGGCACTCCAAAACGGCACACGTACTCGTTCACAAACTTGTCGGCAATTGTCTCAGCGGTCTGGTCGGGTATTGGGTATGCCTCCATCCATTTTGTCAGATAATCCCCGACAACCAGTATGTACTTGTTTCCCTTCTTGGTCTCTGGCAGAGGGCCCACGACATCTAAGGCGACTCTATCCATTGGCGCGCCAACTATGTGCTGCTGTAGTGGCGCCTTCTTAGTCCGGGAGGGAGACTTCCTTTTCGCGCACACATTACATCGCCTAATTATGGACCTTACGTCCGCCGACATACCAACCCAGTAAAACCTGGCTCGGACCTTTGCCATTGTCTTCCTCACACCCAGATGCCCCCCTGACACGCCTCCATGTAGTTCTTTGACTGTCTCTACACGAAATCTCTCCGGCAGCACCGCGAGCCACTTGACTTGGCGCCCATCGTCTGACTCCCAGCGCCTTGCAAGGACATTGTCCTTCACCTCCAGTTGGTCCCAAAGGCGCCAGTAAGTCTTCCTTGTTGTTGACTCCGATGAAATCGCCTCGTAGTCTGGCCTCCCTGTGTTATCGGTCTTTGTCTGAAGTATCCAACGAATGGACGGATCCTCCATCTGCGCTTTCCTCAACTCATCGCAGGTGATTCTAGGCCCATATGTCACTGCCCTTACGCTTGGACCGTCCACAGCTGGTTTGCAAGGGTCGGGTATCACCTTACCCTCTCCACGTGGATCGTCATTGGTTCCCTCATCACGCCCACACTGGGAACAATGTCTGCGGGATAAACCATCCGCGTTGCCGTGTGAACGACCAGCTCGATGCTCTATGGTGAAGTCGTATTCCCCAATCACTTGTAGCCAGCGGGCCATCTGACCCTGTGTGTCACGGAAGTTGATAAGCCAACGCAAGGCGCCATGGTCTGTTCTGATGGTGATTTTTCTCCCGTAGACATATTGCCTGAACTGTTTTAGGAACACCACAACCGCCAATAGCTCTCGGCGGGTCACACAGTAATTTCGTTCTGCTTTGCTGAGTGACCTGCTGGCATAGGAGACGACCTTTTCCTGATCATCTATCACCTGGGAAAGGACAGCGCCTATCCCGACGCCGCTTGCGTCGGTGTCTAAGATGTAATCGGCTTCTGCATCGGGATACTGCAACACTGGCGCGTTCTGCAGGCAACCCTTCAAATCGTTGAAGGCCCTATCACATTCGTCATCCCACAGGAACTCCTTTGCTTTTTCGGTGAGGCGATGCAAGGGACGTGCCCTGTCAGCAAAGTTCCTGATAAATCTCCTGTAGTAGGATGCCAAGCCTAAGAAACTTTGCACATCCTTTACAGTCAGAGGCACCGGCCAGTTTCGCACGGCACTAACTTTAGTGGGATCCGTAGCGATACCGTTCCCCGACACTACGTGCCCAAGGTAGAGCACACTTTGTTTGAAAAGATGGCATTTCTCCGGCTTCAGTTTTAGGCCTGCTTCCCGCAGGCGCTGGAAGACCTTCTCAAGTCGAACCATCTCCTCCTCTTCTGTCTTTGCGAAGACTATCACGTCGTCGAGATATACCAACAATATCTCCCAGTGCAGTCCAGAGAGCACACGCTCCATCAAACGTTCGAAGGTTGACGGGGCGTTACAAAGCCCGAAGGGCATAACGCGCCAGCTGTACAGGCCACCTCGGACCACAAACGAGGACTTCTTTTTAGCTTCTTCATCGAGTTCAACCTGCCAATACCCTGACTTCAGGTCTAACGTGGAGAACCACTTTGATCCCGCAAGTGTGTCAAGTGACTCGTCTATCCTTGGTATTGGGTAGGCGTCCTTGACGGTAAATGCATTTAGCCGGCGGTAATCCACGCAGAATCGTTTACTCCCATCTTTCTTCCGGACAAGAACAACATTAGATGCCCAAGGGCTATCTGATGGCTCGATTGTCCCATTTCGCAGCATTTCCTGCACCTGACGGTTGATCTCCTCTTGCTCCTTGGGTGGGTACCGTCTTGGTCTCTCCTTAACCGGACGTGCATCCCCCGTATGGATGTGATGTTTTACCCAGTCCGTCCGGCCAATGTCTGCATCGCCTGCGGAAAAGACGTCACCATAATTGCATAGCAGTCTGGCAATACGGTTGTGATATTTGCTGTCTACCCCCTCCTTGCTTCTATTATACAGATCGATGAGATGTTCAGGGACCGGCTTGTACCCCTCAGCGCCAGATGTCCGTGTCACCTCCTGCTCTACGTCAGTCTCACTCACAGGCGTCAGTAAACCAGCCACAGTTCCTTTCTTCACCACACACTCCCTCTTCCCTGGGTTAAAAACTCTGATAGGCAATGTTCCCTCACCAGCCTTCACCAGTACGCGTGCAACTACCATGCCCTTATCTGCAACCTCGCTTCTCTCGGCTGATTCAATAACTGCCAACCCTGTGAAGTTTCTTCCGCCGGCCATACAGCCTGGTACCAGCGCCTCGTGACCCGCGGGGACTCTCGTTGTCTCGCTTACAACCACCCTCGCACAGGTTGGGTTCCCCTCCCTGTCAGTGCATCTAATCCTCTCTCCGTTCACCTTCAGCTCTAGTGCTTGGAAGTCTAGAACACTTTTAGTCATCAGAAGAAAATCCATTCCCAAAATCCCCTGGATTTTACCGATGTTCCCGAACACAACTTTTAACGGACAGGTGGTCTTTCCAACTTGAATTTCGACCCAGGCGCTGCCGATAGTCTCCATTATACTACCGTCAGCATTTCGCACTCTGGCGCTTTCCATTGTTAGTGTCGGTCTCCTTTCCTTAGGTATTGTGTAGTAGAACGTGGACGAGAGCACTGTGTCTGTTGCACCAGTGTCTACTAACAGGTCAATTGTAACCCCTCTCACCCTGGTATGTACAAATAGCCCCGTCTGCGCTTTGTCGCATTGCTGTAGGCGTGGTGTACTGTCTCTCTCCCCTACACTTCCGCTTGCGCCTTTGGCGCCTCCTGGCCCCGGTGTCCATCCAGCTTTCTCTGGGGCCGTGGAGTTAGCTGGTCGCCGTTTCCCGAAGGCGAATTCTCGGGGCAATCGCGGGCGAAATGTCCCTTCTGCTTGCATCTGAAACAGCCGTCGTTTCGCCTTGGCCTGCGATCGGCAACACCCGAAGCTTCCATTTTCTCCATCCAGGCCTTAATCTCACGGTGATTTTCGATGACGGACTCCTTCATCAGGCGCTGCTCCTCAATCACATCCTCCAGAGATTTCGGCTCATTATTCTCCAGAACCCGTGCAAACTTTGAGCGGCGTCCACCTCTATGTTCCTCTATCTTGAGAAACCCCTCTGTGTGGAGTGCGACTTGAATCGCCTCGTCCAGTGATGAAGGTCTTGTTCGAAAAATCCCTTCCCTTATGGCCTGCTCCTCAACAGCGTCCAAAAAATGGCCACGTGCTAGTCGATCCCTGCCTTCTTCAGTTAACTCAGGGTAGGCCAGTGCAGTCAGGTCATGGATAGACTGGCCAAGTTCTTGTAACGTCTCTCTTGGCCCTTGCTTCCTATGCCGCAACTCCATGAGGTGGTTTTCGGCGAGTTGCCCGGGACCGAATCTCCTCTCCAGCAAACCAACCAGCTCCATATAGGTGATATGGCCCCCATGGTTCAACACCTTTACTGCGGGCCCTTGTAGGCGCGCTGCAAGGAAGATCCTTGCCTGGCTGTCCGACCAATTGTTGGCCCTTTTGCATGCTTCGAAATGTTGGTTATAATCCCGCCATGGCACTTTTCCAGAAAATCGGTCTGGCACGATATTCGGCCGTTTGGGCACTTCCTCTTCATCGGTATCCCTCGCTTGCATGTCCATCTTCTTCCCCGGCATTGGTTGCCGTGCGAGGCTTCTCTCGCGAGTCAATACGTCTCTTGTAGTCTGAGGCTGCGAGATTTCTTCAGAATGCGGAGACTTCTGGTGCAGCACGGTAGAGCGTCCCTGCGGCTCCAACAGTTGCATACTGATGTTGTCTTCCATCAGTTCGTCCATCAATGACGTGCCGGAGAATGTCAATTGTGACGTCACTGGAGTAGGTGCTGGCGCCACTGGGTGATTCACAGAAGAGCGTGACCGCCCAACGGACGGTGCTGGTGCATCACGTCTTGTGCTCCGAGGCTTAGGCGTAGGCGCTATTACGCTTCCTTCAACCCCGCTGGAAAATTCTGTAATCATTGAAGTCCCTTCGGAATCTCTTATCCTCAACAATGCCTCCTGCAGTCGTAATTTAAGCCGACGATTTTCTGTCTTCATCTGCTCCATCTCGAAAGTGCTAGCCTCGGAATCTCTCTGCCCGGTCTCTGTCATGTCAAACGCCACTTCTTCATCGAAATCGATCAGACTCTTAGCCATCCCTGCTATGGCTGTTTCCCTCAACGTTGGCGCCTTCTAGGTGTAAATTGTCGCCGGTGCGTTTCAGTAGGTTCCTATGGTGTTACTACGGTGCCAATCCCAATTCTGACACCATTTGTGGCGATCTCGTCCCTGTGGACCTGCAACCCGGTCGGGCCGACTCACACGAGCGAGCGGTCTGGCTTGGAGAGCCGGTGACGCCGATCCGTTTTGGCGGCAGTTTACCGCCTGGCCCGCAGCACACCACTAAGGAGCTCTAATGCATACCACACCCAGCACTGGTCGGAGCTTTCAGTACACCCTAGCTTACACACTAGTTTTAGAGGCGAGGACAATGAAGACGACGGACGAATTGATTTACGTAACACAAGATAGGCTTCGCCTTTTATACTCCCGACCACGTGTTTGCGCCTTTACAGAGGCGCTTCGCCTATAACTGAACCTCTATAATTATTCAAATTACAGTCGACACAATTACGAACAATAATTGGAGCAATACAATAAATCAACTTATCTCTAAATGTGGCTTAAGGATCAATAATTGCCGTACGGATTACTGCCTTCCCGGGTCCGAACAACCCTATCTGACTTACTCAGGAGCTTCCCGGTCTTGCCGGGTTCCACTACTGGCCACACAGTAACTGTCAAGTATTTACGGGACTCAAGTATACGTCTGCTCTGGACGGCTGCCTAACGGGAAAGAGAGCGAGGCACGCCTTCCGCGTGCTTTTATAAGGCTCTCAACTTAACTGGTAACCTAAAATGCTGTACTTGTTCCAAATACACTAGCTGGGTACCAACCAGGCTTATATACACGAGTATTGAGAATCGGTACCCAAGTAATCGATCCCGCATTGCGTTACATTACTATAGAAATCAAAAGGAGTATGCAAAGAAGTCACTTAGTTTCCAATTGATGACATAAACAGTCTTCCTGAAGCCACCAAATTGTATAATTACACTTCACAGCGATATAAAAATAGTATCATTTGAATGAAGGCAGTGTTTCCATATATGAAATCAGGATTTGAATTTGACTAACCGTATATGCAACATATGATGTTTTTGAAGAGCATTTATTGATAATGTCATGAAAAGCAGCTGATGAGAGTATAATTGTACACAGAAATTTACAAATTTATGAAAAGTATTTCCTGTCAGTGTGAGAAGGTTCGATTTACATGTATAAATTTACAAAGACAATGTGCCCAAGTCTAATGCTTAGGCCTAATACTTTTAATTAGTTTCATGTTAAGCAGAAATCCATGTTGTTCCAATTGATTATACTTAAACAGTTCATAAAATCTTGTTGACTACCAATGGTGCATAGACTAGACGTACGTACAGATTGTTTTTAATGTTTTTAATGTTCGTCTGTATAAAATCGTTTAAGGCTGTGAAAAGTGTCTGTAAATATCCAGATTTGTCAGTCTTTTTGGTTGATGTGATCCATTGTGAAGCAACATTAATTAAACCATGGAGGAAGGTTAAACAATGATGTCTGATACTGTGTGAAATTATTTTTTTATGTACGTTTGTAAGACATTTGCAAAGACATCAGCTAAAAAGCTAGTTAGACTTGTGTTAAATATACACCTTCACTGGGATTCATCACGTATAGCCTAAAACATTCATATAGGTTTATATTCATTCCCGGAGAGTGCACAATTGTATGGCGTCTTCAAATAGATTACCGTGACATTTTGATAAAATTTCTTCATGTTTTTGTTTATTATCGAAACTCCTGTCTCATGGATCAATACGTCCAAAGGTGTTCCCGTCACCTTATCGACAATCAACTAGATGAGATCAATTATATTACATTATAAGGTTTATAATCCGTTGCAATGGTCTCTGCTCTGGTGATATATCACAAGTTGTTGCACTCGCGCGATTGATCACACTAAATTGTGTCAAAATAACTGGAAAGGAAAATCATCGAATCATATTATTTGTACAAATTTAAGCATACAACATAACCTGGTAAGAAAAGTATCTTCAGTTGAAAATAAGTGGAAACAATGGCTTTGCCGAAACCTGGGAAAATTCAGAACTCGTATGAGTCCTCCGGGATTTTCAACCAGGGACCTTTAGATCTTCAGTCTAACGCTCTCCCAACTGAGCTATTTCGGCACATGTTAATAATTGCGACTTCATAAAATATAACCAATTACAAATTCATTTGGTGGTCATTTCGATGGCAGCCAAAATGCAGAATGTTCTATTGGGACAAAATGCAACGCAAATGCGATTTAGAGTTTTCACAAAGAGACGAAATGGAGCACGCGAACAAGACGACTCGTCTGACGGCAAAACTATTAAGATGGGCGCTTTCCATTCTGAGTTTTCACGGAGAAAATGTATGTGTGTTTGCATGGGGAGATTGAGAGTTTTCATGAAGAGACAAATCTATTACTTTGATTACTCCGCAATGGCATAAAAGTATAGTAAACATACCCTCTAAAAGTAGGCATGATCTTCAATTTGAAAAAGGTTTAACATTATAGTTGATTTCCAAAGAACTATATTTACGCCATCGCCAGTGTCCAAATTTGTCCCATCGTTAAAACGGCGATGCAATTGGAAAATCCATCGGTCATAAGTGAAGCTGGCACAACTTTGGACTGATTGCATCCACCCATTTCCTTTTTCTTCTTGAATTTCAATTTCTAGTATACTCCAGGTGTGGCTCGAATTTCTCGGAGATAAATAAAATCTGTGCTACTTTCTCGATCGATAACGTAAATAATGTGTACGTTGTTTTGTGTACGTTTGTGCCTAGTCAACCGCTTTGTGTATGGATGAAAGTTTTCTCCTTAGAAACTTATGCAAATTATTCCGCGTGTGCGGAAATCCATTGTTTCGGCACAAAACAAGAAGCTCTGATGCGCGTGCCCGCTATTATGAATTATTCATTTATGCAAATCTATCTTATGCGTTAATAAGTTAAGAACGCCGGCGCGTGTGGAAGCTGTGTGTCCATTGGCCAGTCTCCACGAGATTGTGTTTTCGGTTATGCATTAATGTATAGTTACCAAATCATTATGGGTGTCATCTCATGGCGGCAGAATAGTTAAGAGTCTTGATTCAAATAATTCGTAGCAGTAATCTAAGTTTGTAGTTCATCGCATGTTTATTACATTCTAAGATTGAATCCTGGAATTTGTATTCAAACGATAACATCTCTTAATATGGACAAAGAGTATAGAATTCAAAGAGAATGTATGAGACGGTGTGAAGCCATCTGCCGTAATCACAATCACTAATTTCTGAAGGAATAGTAAAACGGCACTGGTGGTTCAGTGGTAGAATTCTCGCCTCCCACGCGGGAGACCCGGGTTCGATTCCCGGCTAGTGCATGTTTTGCGTCTGCAATAGGATTACCTTAGCATTAATTGATACAAAGAGGATTCATTTTCTTCATATTTTGTTTTGTTATAGAAACCATATAGGATCATAAAGCAACAATTATTACTCTATGGTCTTAACAACGGTGTTAAGACTGTGCTGTTTTGTCTCTCTTTGCTTTACTATAACAAACTTCATTCTTCTCTCATGTTTTATAATTATACTCTTTTTTTTACGGATGTTTGATTGTATTAATTTCCATTTCGTTATTTTTTGTTCTTCGAAGTTTTTGAGTTGTTACTACTAGATAATTAATCATACTGGATTGCGGCTTGGTAAGCATTTTAGCAACAGAAACGGGAGTATTTTGTTTAAAATCATTTACAAATTTATTCGTTCAATTATATAAGTCAGATCTTTCAAATCCCGTTTTTACCCATGCAGTGAGGTGATAAATAAGAATAAATGGACGAATGGAATACAATGAAATGGATGAATGAAATGGAACAAGGGCTATAATCTGTCGCAAAAAGCATGGCATCTGCTCTGGTGGTAGGCATATACTGCAAGTACTCGTTGCTTTATTGAATCACTAAAATATTGACTAAAAGGAAAATCATCCAATCTTATTATTTGCACAAATTTAAGCATGTAACAGCCTGCTAAGAAAATTATCTTCAGTTGAAAATTAGTGGAAAACAATGTTTTGCCGAAACCCGGGACAATTCAGAACTCGTATGAGTCCTCCGGGATTTTGAACCAGGGACCTTTAGATCTTCAGTCTAACGCTCTCCCAACTGAGCTATTTCGGCACATGTTAATAAGTGCGACTTCATAAAATATTAACAATTACAAATTTATTTGGGGGTCATTTCGATAGTAGTCAAAATGCAAAATGTTCTATTGGGACAAAATGTAACGCAAATGCGATTTAGAGTTTTCACGAAGAGATGAAATGGAGCACGTGAACAAAACGACTCGTCTGACGGCAAAACTATTACGATGGGCGCTTTCCATTCTGAGTTTTCACGGAGAAAATGTATGTGTGTTTGCATGGGGAGATTGAGAGTTTTCATGGTGAGGCAAATCTATTACTATGATTACTCCGCAATGGCATAAAAGTATAGTAAACATGCCCTCTAAAGTAGGCATAATCTTCAATTTGAAAAAGGTTTCACATTATTGTCGATTTCCTAAGAACTATATTTACGCCAATGTCCAAATTTGTCCCATCGTGAAAACGGTGAGGCAATGTTCTTTATCAGAGAGGAGCACTTTTTTAGAACTAGATTTAGATTGTTGATGGAAAAGAAAAATAAGCCGTGAACGAGTTGGGGTAAAAAGAACTTTCAAGGCACTGGTGGTTCAGTGGTAGAATTCTCGCCTGCCACGCGGGAGGCCCGGGTTCGATTCCCGGCTAGTGCATATTTTGTTCCTTTTCTTATTGGATACCAACCTTTACGATGAAGTTCACGGCACTTATTTATATGTAAAGGAAGAATAGGCTGGTGATATTTATAAATCAAATTTTCCACTTTTGGGACTAATATTAATGTAATGCAAACTCAGTCACTGACTTACCCGTATATCATGTTGTGTCGGTTCTTGAACAATTTCCAGAAGGAGAAAGGTATGGTTTTCAGCGTTCCCGCGGAAAATCCATCGGTCATAGGCGAAGGTGGCACAACTTGGACTGATTGCATCCACCCATTTCCCTTTTTCGTCTTGAATTTGAATTTCTATTATACGGCAGGTGTGGCTCGAATTTCTCGGAGAAAAATAAAATCTGTGCTACTTGCTCGATCGATAACGTAAATGTTGTGTCCGTTGTTTTGTGTACGTTTTTGCCTAGTCAACCGCTTTGTGTATGGTTGAAAGTTTTCTCCTTAGAAAGTTATGCAAATTATTCCGCGTGTGCTGAAATCCATTGTTTCGGCACAAAACAAGAAGCTCTGATGCGCGTGCCCGCTATTATGAATTATTCATTCATGCAAATCTATCTTATGCGTTAATAAGTTAAGAACGCCGGCGCGTGTGGAAGCTGTGTGTCCATTGGCCAGTCTCCACGAGATTGTGTTTTCGGTTATGCATTAATGCATAGTTACCAAATCATTATAGGTGTCATCTCATGGCGGCAGAATAGTTAAGAGTCTTGATTCAAATAATTCGTAACATTAATCTAAGTTTGTAGTTAATCGCATGTTTATTACATTTTTGAATCCTGGAATTCATATCCAAACGATAACATCTCTTAATATGGACAAAGAGTATAGAATTCAAAGAGAATGTATGAGACGGTGTGAAGCCATCTGCCGTAATCACAATCACTAATTTCTGAAGGAATAGTAAAACGGCACTGGTGGTTCAGTGGTAGAATTCTCGCCTCCCACGCGGGAGACCCGGGTTCGATTCCCGGCTAGTGCATGTTTTGCGTCTGCAATAGGATTACCTTAGCATTTGATACAAAGAGGATTCATTTTCTTCATATTTTGTTTTGTTATAGAAACCCTATAGGATCATAAAGCAACAATTATTACTCTATGGTCTTAACAAAGGTGTTAAGACTGTGCTGTTTTGTCTCTCTTTGCTTTACTATAACAAACTTCATTCTTCTCTCATGTTTTATAATTATACTCTTTTTTTACGGATGTTTGATTGTATTAATTTCCATTTCATTATTTTTTGTTCCTTGAAGTTTTTGAGTTGTTACTACTAGATAATTAATCATACTGGATTGCGGCTTGGTAAGCATTTTAGCAACAGAAACGGGGGTATTTTGTTTAAAATCATTTACAAATTTATTCGTTCAATTATATAAGTCATATCTTTCAAATCCCGTTTTTACCCATGCAGTGAGGTGATCAATAAGAATAAATGGACGAATGGAATACAATGAAATGGATGAATGAAATGGAACAAGGGCTATAATCTGTCGCAAAAAGCATGGCATCTGCTCTGGTGGTAGGCCTATACTGCAAGTACTCGTTGCTTTATTGAATCACTATAATATTGACTAAAAGGAAAATCATCCAATCTTATTATTTGCACAAATTTAAGCATGTAACAGCCTGCTAAGAAAAGTATCTTCAGTTGAAAATTAGTGGAAAACAATGTTTTGCCGAAACGCAGGACAATTCAGAACTCGTATGAGTCCTCCGGGATTTTGAATCAGGGACCTTTAGATTTTCAGTCTAACGCTCTCCCAACTGAGCTATTTCGGCACATGTTAATAAGTGCGACTTCATAAAATATAACCAATTACAAATTCATTTTGTGGTCATTTCGATGGTATAGTCAAAATGAAGAACGTTCTATTTGGACAAAAATGTAACGCAAATGCGATTTTCAGTTTTCACGAAGAGGCGAAATGGAGCACGCGAACACAACGACTCGTCTGACGGCAAAACTATTCAGATGGGCGCCTTCCATTCTGAGTTTTCACGGAGAAAATGTATGTGTGTTTGCATGGGGAGATTGAGAGTTTTCATGAAGAGACAAATCTATTACTTTGATTACTCCGCAATGGCATAAAAGTATAGTAAACATGCCCTCTAAAAGTAGTAAACTATTTGCATCGCTGTATTGTCTCGGGCTCTGGATTCTATGGATTGAGATATGGGTAGAAATGATTTGGGTTTCGGGCACCTGCCGAACCGCGCATCTCCTCCAAGTAAAACTCTCCCTAAACCACCCCATCTCTCACTCCCATACCTTAACCGCCCCTTTCTGATAAGCTGCAAAACCTGCCACCATTTCGTCCACCGCTGTCTCATCTCTCGCCATTGGGCTCTAGACCCCATCCGATTTTGTAGACCTGTCTGAACTCCAGTAAGGTAATGAATTGGAAAAGCCAGAAGGGCTCTGGAGCCACGGACCAAAGGGCGACAGAAACCCCAGCAAAGCCCGCTGCTGAACACCTTCCACTACCGTTAAGGTTATAACCGCACTGCGAGGCACTAGAACTGTGACGCGAGGCCTCGTTACGTCGTAACTATGGCCCAGCACCCCCGGGTTCGGGCGCCGCTCTCTGCTCTGCTCCGCGTCCCTAGAAGCTTCAAGGTGGAGGTCAAGTGCCTAAGTGCTCCCAGGGCGTGGCAGCCCTCGTCCAAAGAAGCTGACAATGCAGTTTGAAACCGGATATCAGGGTTGCCTCACGACAAAGACTTTGTCCACTAAGCAACTGGCGCGGGGCATCCGGAAATTTGAAGCTCCTGAAAACATGTCAAAGCATCCTCGCAGGCCAGATCCACAACCCTGATCTAAGCCCGTTGCCTCATATGCCTAGAATTCAGAGGGGAACCCAATTGTGCAGCTGAAATGAGGCTTGGGTCCGCTGCCCTAGCGAAGGCAAAGCTGCCTGACTCCCAAATATCACCGACCAACCATCGCGCCCGCCAGAGAAAAGTCCATTGTACCTCCTGGTAAGACGAGCACCCTGGCCTGCTCCAACTGAGTAGCTTCATTTATTTCTTGACCCGCTTCGATGGATGGAATTTTCTCTCTGGTGTTTGGATACCCTGGATGTCCGCAATCTACTACAAAAAGAACAATATGCCATAAGGTCCTGGTTGACAAGGCATGGTTGACGCTAGCCATCTTGCAAACCTTGTCTCCCCCACTAGGCCATCCAAGCACATCATAACAGGCTCGGGTCTTCCCTCTTGAGCCTCTGTCTATTGACGATGTCATCCGGGGTTTCCACCTTCCGTAACATTGGCAGCAAGGGGGGGGGGGGGCACGTTCGAGCAAGTGCATCCCAGCTTGATGAAACAAACAGTCCCGTACCTGCTATTGTTTGGGCAAGCGCCCAACATTTTGGACCAGCCTATCCAGACTGGCTTTCATTCGTGCAAACTGCACGTATAGTAGAAGAAACCCACATGCGTTAGACTTCACGTACTACTTACCGCCCAGTTCCTCCTGCGAAGAAGCCACCCCAAAGACGGTATGAGCCGAGAGCCAGCCCTCGACAACAATTACCTCGAGGGAGCGTCAGTCGGATTAGGTCTACTGCTAAACGGCACCCACAAGTGAAATTCCTCTCCACTGCAGGCACGAATGAGAAGGTCTCAATTCACTCGCAAACATGACCGACCTCGCTTGGAGACCTGACCCCGCGTGGCGTTATATCTCCGAATCCGCTAGCGCATCCACCTCTCTGCTCAAAAGACGGCGCACCACAGGGAGCACGGAGTGAAGGGAGCCTCTTTGCAGCGTATATATGACCCTCGTGAACGAATAAAACGCAAGCTTAATGCCGCTTTGCCCCAACAAAATCAGCGACCGCAGCACTCCACCCTATATCTGTAACTCGATGCATCCAAGGTGAGCCGCATTGTTGAGCGGAAGTTCCTGTCCCCAAATCTCAGCCCCGAATCAGCGGAACCAAAGTGGGGCCATCAAGGTAGAAAGTGAAAACGGCACACACCCCAAACAGAACAACTCCGGCCCTTGAAACGTTCAAGCATGGCCCTCAAAAGAACTCCGCTAGCACCGACAAGATGTCCTCCCTTACCTGGCGAATATAACATTCTTCGTATCAGCCCATCGGGTGCCCGCAAAGAACAAGAATTGAGGCATAGAAACTGACCCAAAAGGTGCAAGCCGGCCGTCGATGACCCCTCCTCACGTCAATGAAATGGCCCAATTATAAGGCCAGTGACACTCCCGCCTTCTTCGGCACTGGCTGAACCCTCCGGAAGTGAATGAATTAGAATGAAAGTCGTCGCCCAGGAGCCTACACCTTGAACCCCTATTGGCTTCCGTTAAGAAACGGCAATCAAACGAGAATTCCGCATGGGTTCCACTGCTCTTCTTCATGGTTTCCACTGCTCTTCCGCACGGACAAATGGCGAGATCCAGCTGCCAAGCAAATAAAAGCGGTGCTTGGGGCAGAACAACATCACACAGGTTGTGCGTACAAAAAAAGGACCCCGTCCATTCGAACCCTCGAGGAGTCCCTACCCCTAGGTTTGTGCCCCTAGAGAAGCACCAATATGGGCGTTGCGGCCCCGCTGATAAACATTCGTGCATGCTAGGGTTTGGCACTCCATATCAAACCCCCCAGCTATCCTACAGAAGCATATTATTAACAGCCCTGCAATTGTTTTTAATGATAAGGGTACAAACAAACTACCCGCAAATGCGAGGGCGCGCTTTGGAACTGCACACAAGGTTGAACCGTCGGACTGCCTTGTCAAGGCTTCCGATCCGATTCCCCTTCCCCATCACGCACCGTGCCCTAACCCAGTCAAAAACGTATCCCAAGCCTCCCATCAGTACTCGCGCAACGGAGCCGCCCATCCCGACCCATTCTGGGCCGTAAAGGCCAAGGCTCGGATTTAGTCCAACCCGGCGATAGCTACCCTCCCGGCGGATATGTCTGCCCATGAGCTATCCCCTGCCCCGGCTGTAAGTTAAGAACTGCAAAAAATTGGAGGACAACTGCTCTTACGAAGTATTGACTGCATGCCAGCGGGGCATATGGACTGGGCAACGGGAAAGAGAACAAAACAGTGTTAAAAACCACATCAAAAAACCACAAGAGTTCAACTCGTCTTATAGCATTCTGTTTTATTATATAGTGATTCCTTGCTGGAACACCTCCACACCGCCCCTTGATGGGCTCTTCCGGGCCCCGGTGTAGGCTTTCTCCCTCTCCTCCTGATTTGACTAGAATTGTCCCATGTCCGCAAACATTCCCCCTCCCTTCAGATACTGGTTGTGCCTGTCCCATAATAAGCGATTATTATCTGGCCGCTTAATTTCTCTTTTTCTCCTGATAGGGCCTGCCTCATAAAAAAACCTCACCCTTCTCAGGGAACCCCCTTTGATTGCCTCATACCGGCAAGCTTCATCTTTCCTTGCTAGTGTCACATCCGCAAGCCTCGATCTTATAATTATAGGGGCTTTTCCCCTCTCTTGACTGTCTCGCATCAACAATAGCTGCAAGTTATAGGGGTTTTCACCCTCTCCTGCATGGCTCCCATCAGCCAATAACATCCTCATAGGGGCTTTTCCCCTCCCCTGCTTGCCTTACTTCAGCAAGCTTCACTCTTAATGGGACTTTTCGCCTCTCCTGCTCGTCTCACATCAGCCAACAACATATATACTTATATGGGCTTTTCCCCTCTCTTGCTTGCCTTACTTCAGCAAGCTTCACTCTTAATGGGATTTTTCGCCTCTCCCCCTCGTCTCACATCAGCCAGCTTCACTCTGGTGGGGCTTTTCCCCTCCCCTGCTTGTCTCACATCAGCAAGCATTCACTCTTATGGGGTTTTTCCCCTCTCTTGCTTGTCTCACATCAGCAAGCTTCACTCTTAAGGGGCTTTTCCCCTCCCCTGCTTGTCTCACATCAGCAAGCATTCACTCTTATGGGGCCCGTCCCCTCTCCTGCTTGTCTCACATCAGCAAGCTTCACTCTTATGGGGCTTTTCCCCTCCCCTGCTTGTCTCACATCAGCAAGCATTCACTCTTATGGGGTTTTTCCCCTCTCCTGCTTGTCTCACATCAGCAAGCTTCACTCTTAAGGGGCTTTTCCCCTCCCCTGCTTGTCTCACATCAGCAAGCTTCACTCTTATGGGGCCCGTCCCCTCTCCTGCTTGTCTCACATCAGCAAGCTTCACTCTTATGGGGCTTTTCCCCTCCCCTGCTTGTCTCACATCAGCAAGCATTCACTCTTATGGGGTTTTTCCCCTCTCCTGCTTGTCTCACATCAGTAAGCTTCACTCTTATGGGGTTTTTCCCCTCTCCTGCTTGTCTCACATCAGCAAGCTTCACTCTTATGGGGCCCGTCCCCTCTCCTGCTTGCCTTACTTCAGCAAACAACATCCTTATAGGGGCTTTTCCCATCCTATGCTTGTCTCACATCAGCAAACAACATCCCTGTAGGGGTTTTCCCCATCTTGTCAGTCTCGCACCAGCAAGCCTCATCTTTATTAGCCATCTCCCTTGTTAATAATGGTTGCGCCTAACCCAGGAGAGCGAGCCTAGTTTGGAGGCTTCCTCCCCCTCTTCCTGACGTCATGGGCCTGTCTCATAATACGCCTCATCCTTCCAGGGGCTCTCCCCTCTCACGCTCATTCCATACCGGGGAGCTTCAACCTTCTAGGAGCTTGTCTCCTCCCTAGCCGATAAAGGCTGCATGTGTCTGACCTACATGTATATCGCCCGAAAAATGTAATGTTGGGGCTCTCTGGGTATACATGTACATAGATTGGGCATGACACGCACCCCGACAAAGGCCATCACTTCCTGCAAGCTAGTTTGCGATTCATAAGAATTCGATTGGGTTTCCCCACATCCTGAACACAATTTCAGGGGCGCATCCTGCAAAACGTGGGTGTTCTCCCCCTTACCTTTGTTGGGCAGGGCTTGACCCGTACCAACGCTTATTATCATAAGTATGAGGCCATATTCCCCACATTTGGGCATCCCATTTAGCCTATTATCATCATTTTCAAACGCCTGACATAAACTACCTCAATGATATAAACGACTGCTTCTACCCAAGAAAACGGACTGCTGCCGACGTATTAAATACATAATATATAATATACATGTATACCGAATATACTCACGACAGAGTCAGGGCCCATATATACCACATTTTCCTTAATGTATCTATTATTGCCAATGATGGATTGATTTCCCCATCGGGCTACAGCAAGGATCGCAGAGGTCGTGACCCCAAACGATCTAGACCCGAAACCCAAGACTCATCCTTGAACTCCTCCAGGCGGAGGTTTTCCCCCTCCCCTAGGCGGGAGCCAACAAGAACATTTTCCACTGTGCGGGGGTTTTCCGATCAAACCGGGCATTTCCCTATCGACAATCTGTCTTTTGTTTCCATTTCATTTTGGCGCAAACAAAACATAACAGGCCCACCACAACAGAGTACCGCCTAGCAAAAGGTGCGAGCGGGCCAAATATAAACACCACAAGCAGATTTGGGATATAAAAAATGCTTCCAATGGAAAAACCGCTATCATTGACGTTCTCATGCCACGTTGAGAGCTGCGTTTGATGCAACTTGTCCACGTAAAACCCCACAAATGTATGGCCGGGATTTCCCCCTTCCCCCTTGTTATAAATGCATGAGAAGACACTGAGTTTCTGTATGGGTCCTGCACCTTAATTGTGAATAAATCCCACTGCCAAACCATCTAAGGTTAAAAGGATAGTAGGGGACCCTTGGACAAACTTAGCCTTGAATCTGGGCATACATTTTCAAACACCGGATCTGAGCACCATCACAACCCTTTCACAGAGTGCAAAACCGACTGCCATGACGGCACAAAATACCTGAATCTCAAAGGATCTCACTGATACACTGTACTTCAATCCACAGCCATTAAAGGCTAGCTGTACCCTTATGCTCTTTGCACTGTTCAAACAACAGAGCCGAACCGGGGCTTTTCCCCTACAGCTATTTCTAGCGCGTTGGGGCTTCTCCCCGCGCATAACCCATTCTCTCAAATCTTAGCCATGCACAAACCATGCTCTTTGAGTCTTTAAACCGTCCATGCCACAGAGCCGAAACAGGGCTTTTCCCCTACGACTGTCTCTGATGTTAAGGCCCGGTCCCACTGCATTTACGGATGCAAAGAGGATAGAAAACGTACAAAATTCTTGCCATCCGTTGGAAAACGCTATGCATCCGTTGTTTACTCATTGCATACGTGTTTCATACGCTCTATCCATCGAGCATCCGTCCACTGTGATTTCATCCGCTCAAAAAGTTTTGAGCTGCACAAAACTTTTAGAACGGATGAACTTTCCGCCGTGTACGATGTAAATCCGCGACATATACGAGCAATAAACGTCCTATGTCCTTATCATCCGTTTAACGTCCGCTGTATCCTCTCTGCATCCTCTGGGCATCCTCGCAACTCACATCCACTGCAGCTGAAAACGGAAAGAGGGAGGAAAGATAAGGTACATGGAACGTCTATACATCGTTAGTAGCACGGAAATAGAAAGGATGTAAGCGTATGCATCTCGCATATAAAGTATTCAAAACGGACAAAGCGCTTGTATGTGGGATGCGTTTAGGATGTCTGGAGTATGTCAAGAGTACGTAGAAGGACACCTAGCGGACAACCGATATTTTGTATAAAAAGGGGGAGAAAATCAGCTGGATCTCATTATGAGTCGAGCAGCCATGCTGTACAGACCTCATCACCCTGGGTCTTGTTCTTCAACATCATCGATTGTTCCCCACCATGGATGATGAAAGAGTCCATATGATAGCTGCACTCATTCAACAGCAGAACCACAACCTGTTCGGACTGTATCAAATTTTAGACAGAAGGAGAAGAAGGAGAGGAAGGAGACGTCCAAGAGCTGTGTGGATCCGGGGATGGATCGCGAGAAGAATGGAGTTTGGACTGTATGACCAGTTGATGGTGGAACTGAGGAATGAAGACCCGCGTGCATTCCATCACTTCATGAGGATGCCACCAGCCATGTTTGACGAACTTGTAGAGCGTCTGAGACCCAGATTGACCAAGCCTAGCACCAACTTCCGTCCCAACCTGGACCCTGGACTGAAGGTGGCACTGACTCTGCGGCATCTGGCCTCTGGAACCACATACAGAAACATGCAGTATGCATGGAGGGTGCCACACAACAGCATCAGCAAAGTCGTCAGAGAAGTGGTAGAGGCTATCGTTGAAGAATACGTGGACGAGCTCCTAAGGTGCCCCAGTACTGAACAAGGCTGGAGACAACTTGCAGAAGATTGGTATCAGAGGTGGAACTTTCCCCACACCGTTGGAGCCATAGATGGGAAGCATGTGGCCTGCAAAGCTCCAGCAAACTCAGGGTCCACTTATTACAACTACAAGGGCTTCTTCAGTATCCTCCTCTTTGCCATGGTTGATGCTGACTACAAGTTCATCTACATCGATGCTTCAGGCAACGGGGCAGCTTCAGATGCCCAGATATACAACGCAAGTGACCTCAAGGATGGACTGGAGCGCAACCTCATCATGGGTTTTCCAGGTTCAGACCCCCTTCCAAATGACACACAAGATGTGCCCTACTTCATCGTTGGTGATGACGCGTTCTCCCTCAGAACCTATCTCATGAAGCCGTACAGTTCAAGATACCTCACCCGTGAAGAGAGGATCTTCAACTACAGGCTGTCCAGGGCAAGACGAGTGGTGGAGAACGCCTTCGGCATCTTAGCCAACAGGTTCCAGATACTTCTCACCACCATGCAGCATGACCCAGAGACTGTGAGGAGCATCGTGGAGGCTTGCTGCATCCTGCATAATCTCATGCGTACCCGGTACCCAGTGTTGCAAAACAGACTTGTGGACCGTCAACAAGGGAATGGGGACATGGAGCCTGGTGAATGGAGGCAAGGACGTAACCTGATGGACACTATGGATGTACAAGGCCCGAACAGAGCTTCACGTGAAGGGAAGAAGCAGCGCAACCTCCTGAGACACTGGTGCAACTCCCCAGCTGGATCAGTGGAGTGGCAAGACAGGATGACAGATGATTAGAATGGAACAATGATTATTTTTTATAACTGACCACAGAGACAGGTGATTTTTAATGCAAACATTCTTTAAATTTTATGGTCTACCAACATTGTTGGGCATGGGAAAATACCTTGGACATTTTATATGTATGAAAAAGGGTCTTAATTTTATGCAAGGTTATGACAGATGGGTGATTGGACTTCTCTTTCAAAACGGAAAGAGGGACTTTAAATTTTATACGTGGAAAAGGAAGTTTGGACTATGATTTTATTTGGGGATAGAGGACTTTGCATTTTAGACTACCAGTGTAACCAAGTTTGGCATTTAGTGGATCATCAACATAGTCAGGCATTAAATTAAATTCAATTAAAATAACCAAAATAAACCAGTTTCCACTGTTTCCACATTTCTTTTTGACCAACACTTTATTAACTAAACAAAAATGCAAAGTTTCAACAATTTCTTAAAAGTTTTGACCAACACTTAATGAAGTAAACAAAACATTTTTATAAATAAACAATTCTGCCTACAAGTGTTCACAACAAGTGTTCACAACCCGTGAGGTTGAGAGACCCTTAATCAAGGACTTGACATATCGATCAAGCCCAATACAGCTGAGAAATTGTCCGTTGATGGCCTTGGCTCTGGGGTGGAGGAAGGGTTGGGATGAGTATGCTGGGGTTGTCTGGTCTGCAGCTGGGAGAGGAGTGGCGTCTGTGGGGTCCGGTGAACCTGGGCCTGGACTGGGAAAATCTGCTTCTGCTGTGGGAAGTCATAGTAGTTGTAGCCTTGGTAGGGGAGGAGCTGTTGAAAGCCGGGGAAGGGCTGTGACGTCGCCTGGGGTGGAGGGGCAGACCTTGACTGGTTAGGACGAGCTTCAGCTGGGCCTTCAGGGTTGTGGATAAGTGCTGTGATCTTCTGCTTCATCACCTGGTACTCGGCCTCGGGCAGGTCCCTCAGGGTCTGGCTCACGTAGCTGATGAAGGGCTTCCGGGCCGATGATGCTCTGTCCAAGTCCACCAGCTGAGCGAGAAGTTCTGTGCTGGACTTCATTGTGTCCCTTATCTCCAACAGCACATTGTCATCCTGGCCCTCCAGTCTGCCTCTCTGCCTGCGTCCTCTGGAGCTGGTGGTGGAAGTGGGGGTGGGTTGGCCTCGGGTGCCTGCCGCTTGTTCCTCCATTAATGACAGCAGGGCGTCATCCTCCACGCGATCCTCCAAGTTCGGCACCATGGGGAGTGTAGCTGTCGAGGGAGTCTCTGCTGTGGGGCCCTCTGAAGACACCTGTGTTGACAGGGTAGGTGGCTCCTGGCTTGAAGATGCCTGGCTTTCTGTGGGCTGTCTGAGGGAGAGGGGTCTCAGAGGGGCTGATCCTCGGTGGCGGATCTCACCCTCCAGGAAAATGCACTTGGTCATGACGTACGTCTTCCGGTCAGTGAGCTTGACTGCGGCTTGCCCGGATTTCTTGAGGTGCAGCTTCCCATACCAGGAGTGCATGTGCTTCCACCATCCAAGGAGTACTTCTGCAGTGTACCCCAGGCTCTCTGCCTTGTCTCTCCAAGCTGCCTGCTTCTTCTTGGTGTCCCGATACAGTCTGTGACCCTTTCTCCAGAGGTACTCGTTCTCCTTCAGCCATTCCAGCACATCGTCCTCATGCTCCTCGGAAACGGTGTACTGTTTCCTTTCTCCCTTCTTCTTCCCTTGCCTCTTCCTCCCTCTGGCTGGAGCTTGTTCAGGGCCTTCAGGAGCTTCAGCAGGGACTTCATGGGCTTGAGCATCAGGGCCTTCAGGGACTTGAACATTACGGTCTTCAGGAGCTTCTTCAGTGCCTTCAGCATCAGGTCCTTCGGGGGCTTGAACATCAGGGCCATCATGAGCTTGTCCAGGGCCTTCAATATCAGGTCCTCCAGGGGCTTGAACATCGGGGCCTTCAGGAGCTTGTTCGGGGCCTTCAGCATCAGGTCCTTCTGGGGCTTGAACATCAGGGCCTTCAGGGGCTTGTTCAGTGCCTTCAGGGGCTTGAACATCAGGGCCTTCAGTAGCAGGGATTTGATGGGCTTGAGGCTGGTCCACCACAGCAGCAGCAGCTTCACCATCAGAGTCAGGGGGTGGGGTGCTGGTTCTGGCCTTCTTCACCTTGCCAGTGCTTGAACGAGTAGGCACGGACTTCCTTTTCTTGCCTGACTGACGCATCGTGGTGTTCATACAAGATGTAGTAGTATCAATGTAGCCTTCAGCACGTCTTTCCGCTGTATGAAGACAGCGTGCGTGTATCCCTTTATATATACCCCGCGCATGCGCAGTGAATGGTTTGCATCCGATATACATCAGCGCGGCATCCCCTTTGTTTCCGTTGGGCGTACGTGATGTATCCCCTTCATCTGCTACGCATCCGCTCTTTCCGCTATGTGTCCGCTTCCCAATTATCCCCGGTAACCCCTTTCTAGCTATCATCCACTTTCATCCACTAGGCTTCCCATGAACATCCGTTTAACATCCCCGCTACATACTACCCACGTCCATTCTTTACCGTTCTGTTTTCGCAGATTTTGCCAATTTTGTCCATTTCTGGAGCGGACGAAAACGGATGGAGCCACCCCCGAAATTTTGCTTGTCCGCTGTGTCCTTTATGCATACGTTTTGTGTCCATCGGCCAGTGGGACCGGGCCTTTAGGGGCTTTTCCCCTGCGCAAAACCTCATATTCTAGCCACATCCATTCATGGCTATAGCTGTCCCTTCATGCTCTTTGAGTCTTTGTACCGTTCATACAACAGAGCCGAACCAGGGCTTTTCCCCTGCGCAAAACCTCATATTCTAGCCACATCCATTCATGGCTATAGCTGTCCCTTCATGCTCTTTGAGTCTTTGTACCGTTCATACAACAGAGCCGAACCAGGGCTTTTCCCCTACGGCTGTCTCTGGCCAGGGGCTCCCCCCTGCGCAAAACCTCATATTCTCAGGCCACACCCATTCACGGCTATAGCTGTCCCTTCATGTTCTTTGAGTCTTTGCACCGTCCATACAACCATGGAGGAAGAAATTTCTTCCTCCATGATACAACAGAGCCGAAAAGGGCCTTCCCCCTACGGCTGTTCATAGTGCGTTGGGGCTTTTCTTCTGCGCATAAACTGGTATTCTCGAGCCACAGTCATTCGCGGCTAACCGCACCGTCATGCTCTTTGAGTCTTTGCACCTCTCGTACAGTATACATGTAGTGGCACCGGGGATTTCCCCCTACGACTGTTTGTAGTATGTTAGAGATTTCCCCCTGTGCAAAACCTCATGCCATATGAGCCAACGATTATTTTTACTGGCCCGAAGCCATTCTTTAAACCTCCACCCTTCTTCCCTCAGTCGCCCTACTTGTTTCCTGATTGCCGCATCTTGGGCGCGCAAAAAAGGCAGTAACCATGGACGGTCACTCGATCCATTTAAGTATGGCGTGGGCACTCCCGTTGCCATCTGAATCCGCTGGGGCCGGCACCTCTAGGTCCTTGCGTCCTTGCGGGGTTGAACCTTTCCGAGTCTTAAAGGCATCTGTCTCCTCATGGCGTCGCCCCGTCTTGGGCACTCGTTCTCATTTCCCTCTTGTGGGCCCCCGCTTGGGGCAAAGGTTAGAGCAAGTCCGTGCCACACCTTCCTCCAAACCCCACACGTAGGGACACACATCATCCCAACCGCCCTGGACGCAAATTCTGAAAACATGAATTTCATCTGCTGTCTGGAGTACGGAGAGAGACCTTTCCATGGAGCACTGACCGGCTCGCCGACATCGCCACGGGCCCCAGCGTCCTCCTATTAAAAAGGATCATATAAGGCAATCAACAAATTGATTAAACCAGGCAGTAACACGAACAACACAAAACCCGAAATAATGTGAAAAAGGGCATGTGTGTCCCCCAATAGACATGCATACACACCTATGCCTACACAACCACCCATAAATGCGAACATTTTATGCGTATAATTCATATACGAAACCCCTGAAATTATGCCTCGGTTGCGATGCCGCATTAAATATATGCCTGCACCCTTATATAAATATTCATAATAGGGGACCTAGGGTTCGTTCAGCATGATAAGCCCTAACCATCTATGGCCACTTTACAATGCCCGATGCTACACCGACGCAAGAGAAAGATAAAACTTTCTCTGCTCTGTACACAACCAACCCAACGACACCTATAAACACAAAAGGCTATAGAATGGTACCATGTACGCCTTGCCAATGAGCCCAAAATATCTACAGTGTACTCAGTTCATACCACTTCACATTACGTAATCGTCTTCTGAGCCGGGTTGCGTATTTTTTGTTTACACCAAACTCACCGGCTTTTCGATTTTTTATTCAATTTAACGACTGGTAAATGCGTCAACGCTCACTCCCAAACCCCCCGCGGTGCCGGAGAATGTATCCTATGGCCCTTTTCCAAACCTCGGCTCCGGCTCAGGCTCCGGCTCCGGCTCCATTTCGTGAATTCATTATAAAATAAAGGGTATCGAAATAGAGGCTTTTGGCTACGGTTTGGAAGTAAATACTCTCATTTGAACAAGAAGAAAGAGATTCAGCTTCAATGAAAAGATACAACCTATATTTTCAGCATATGGATGACAGCGCCGGAGCCGGAGCCTGAGCCGGAGCCGAGGTTTGGAAAAGGGCCTATATATAATGCGCGAAATTGAAAGCACCACTGACAGCTACACTATGCTATTCCTTCCTCCATGGTACTACTGTGTTCAGTAGTAGTACACATGTACTGAGTAGTACTAGTAGTAGTAGTACGCGTACGAGAAAGTTACAATTAAGTCTGCTTCGTCAACAAGGACCCCCTTTTCTCCCAAAGTTTTGTCCCAGACTGTATTGTTACATCTAACATTAAGATGGACGATGTCGACGAATACATGGACGACGACTCTGAGGTGATTGAGGATTCCCTTCATGATCAAGTTGCTGTTGAAAACTGTAACATCCCTACTGAATTGAAGGTAGGTACAGTATACTAAGTCATAACTATGCTATTGCTAGGCTCTCACCTAGTAATACCAAGACAAGTTATATTACTCTTGGGCAGCTCTTAATAGGTACATCAGCTTTAGGGCAACTATGGTCAATCTACGAACTTGTTAAGGTAAATACTAGCAATATTTATTTATTTTGTTCTAACTTCTAGTAGTACTAGTAGTAAGACGTATAGTAATCATTGGGCTAGACTGAGACTCTGAGTGACCTAGCCTAGCTGTTAAAAGTTAGAGCCGATGGATTTGAAATGAAACACATTTGAAATTTGAAATGAATTGCTGATCAACAACACTCAACAGGTTCAATAGTTGTAACTTGTATTGTGGCCGGATTGATTTCCAGAAGACCCGGCTATGTATCTAATCTAAATCTATGCCAAGCAAGATGCAGGCTTAAGTTGCGTACTATTTTTAAAAATTTAAGAGAAAAATCTAAACTCTTGTAGAATTATATAAAAGGGTACATCCAAACATTTTCTAATTTTAATATAAACTTTATCAATAAACAACCCCCCAGATGCTGACATTGCTCATGTTCATTCATGCATATTTTTAGACTGACTAGATTGTAATTGATTTCAGTTAAGTCTAGTTGCCTTGATGTACCAACAACCTAACGTTGCATGACATTAAGTGAAAATTGTCTAAAATTCAGAATTTCTTGCATTTCTTGAAATTTCATGCTTGACTTAAAGTAAAGTCTTTGACCAAATAAGTTCTCACTGTTGCCGTTTATGGTAGGTGACTTGATTATTCCATAGCCTAGATTAAACCACTCTGAGAGAAAAGTATCAAAGAAAGAGTGCGTTTCCCAAAAGTTTTAAAAATGATCAACCCCCCATTATGTGAAAATAAACAGGATCATTCATTTGTGATGATTTATTTGGATACATAATTGAAAAGCAACCTTGATTTGATTTTTGTCTTGCAGGCTGTTCTGCCAGATGGCTACAATAACATCGTGTCTGACTTTTGTGAAGGAGACAGGGTTTGATGCCAAACTTAAGATAGATGGCAAAGATGCTGAAAAGTGGAAATCTGACTTTTCAGAGGCATCGAAGTGTACCTGGAGGGTACATAGAACGCACCCTAGATCTGGAAAATATGTTCTTTTCAAGGTATTTGTTTATTTTTTGAACTCTTTGAAATTACCACTACATGAATTTTTTGTTATTTTTTAAATGTAGATCTATTATTGACCTACTACATAAGACTGACTCGATAAATGAACTTGATAATGCATGGTGTTAGCATGATATGAAAACAATGTTCTCCAATAAATCCACATGAAATAGAGTTTGAGATGTTATGCTTAAATGTGTGTTTCAGTTGCAGCTCTGTATGGACATTCTTCTTCCATTTGGGTATTATGTTGTTATTTGTAATTGCCCAATTCCATTTTCTTTTATAGAAGGACTACAGATGTCATGGTCAGCAGAGGAAACTCAAAGAAGGAAAATCTCGGCACAGCAAGGACGTGGGATGCTCCTCCAGTCTTTATATTACCGTGCGGAGATCAACGATATCTAGAGGGAGGATGAGCAGGTAATACTTTTCCCAATTGAAAACATTCTATCACTTATCAGTAGATAGAATGTAGAATGTAGAATAAAGAGGAGGCATACGCCTCTAGAAACTCCAGCCTTTTCAAAAACAGTTTTTGATTTTTTACCTTAGAATCAAAACACAGTAACATAATCTGGTTCCATGGTTAATCTTTTGAGGCATTTCTCAAAAACCCATGTATATTTTTGTATTTATCCCTTTCATTTCCAACTACTGCAGAAGCTGCTCTGATCCCCATTTGACGACCCATCCCACTAGGGTGACACTGTTGTGGCATCACAATCATGCCATTTCTATCCCGGCAGCGTTGAAATTCATGGACGTGAACTCATCTACAGCTGAAAAACTCGAAGAACTTTTCAGGAATGGCCACTCTCCATCAAGTGCCCTTAATATGCTGGAACTGGAACTTCAGTATGATGATCCTGAGGGATATGTCCTCAAGTCTGGTGACAGGTCTGTCTGTCCAGACCTGCAGTTCTGCTATAGGTCAGTATCTGAAAACTACATGTGTATTGTATCTGTTTTCTCATTATCTTGACAACAGGTGCTGTCATTGGGGTTACATGATACTTTACATGTCTTGCATTCTCCTTATTTTCTAATGGTCCAATTTTGATGTATTGGATGCTTCTGAGCTTCTGATCTAAATCTAAAGAAATATTGCGTGAAAAAATATATTTTGTGGAAAAGGTGGAAGAACACTGAATTATGACCTTTCAAATATATCTGTGACGATTATATTCACCTGTACTTTTTTTTTTGGTTTTTGTTCATGAATGATAATGGCAATGTTATATCTACATGTTGATCATATGTTATCTCGATCACCGTTTAAAGCATGTGATCATAAATATGCATCACCATCTAGGTAAATGTAGATATGGAAGTTAACAATGTCAAATGTCTCCCAAATCAAGGCCCAATTTGCTATATTGTTCTATTCTTAGATTGTATAATGCTATTGTGACTGTGCATGTATATGCCATAAGGTTATAGCAACCACCGTTTAATGCAAAAACATTTAAACTCTCTCATTCAGGCTATACTACAAGATTTTCAATAGAGCCTATGGTTCTTCAGATGGTCCTGCCATGATTGCAGCCATTGATGAGAAGATCATCAGCAAATACAACCAAGAAGCAGGGTCAACGTGCGTCAAGATGGCTAGAACCAGCTCTGATCAGCTCATCATAGCAGTCTGTACCCCTATGATGCAACGTGTGCACACTATGGGAGTACACAGCAGTGAACTAGTGTTCATCGATTCAACAGGTATGCATAATGATAATCATAATGTAGTGAAATGAGTTCCCGTGAGGAAACCTGGGGTCCTATGTCTCCAAGGATATTATAGAGACAACTGCACAGACCGACGCTGACTCGTTGATCATGTTGATGAGTTGAATTATTAGTCATTTATTTATTTCCATCCCGAATCAATGATTAAATCTCCAGTTGAATGATTCTTGTAATTTTGCAGTAGTATTCCAGTCAGTTATAGTGATGGTGATGTGGCTATTGATCTCCCCCCCCGAATCATCTGGGCTGTATGTGGCGAGTCTCCGCCTTGCGCTTATAGTACCAGCGCCATCTTTTAGTTGTTTTCACCACAACTTCTGCACGAAGACTCCCCCAAACAACAACTTTTACACACACGCTATGGAGCGCGTGTGACCTGGGGTCACGCACTGTCTGCCCAGACACAATATCTATTTTTATCTCGCACAGCCACACCACGCACTTACATGTAGCTTCTAGAAAACACTAGACATCGCCCCTCCGTGACAAGATGGGAAACCCACACCCAATCACAATGAATTAAAAGTAAGCCCAAAATCATTCCACTATATCCTCCCCTACTTAAACGATCTGCGCCTGAAGATCGCAGGGATTACCCAAATTACTATGAATTACAAACTCAAAACATTTTAAGTTTAACAAACACTACAAGATGTAAACAACAATATAACAATACAATGTATTTCTCTTTTATACAAAGGAAATAACCTTTTGTTACTTAAGCAATTATAACAAACAGATGGCTAATATCAAATCACAAAACCCATAAATTTTGTTCCAATTTACAAGACTCTCAATTCGAAAAACTTGACGAGCTGACGTAGTGTCTTCTCGTAATGAGCCATACCGGACACATTCAAGTGTACTCCATCAAGGATGAACCGTGAATTTCTCAAAGCCCTGTGTCGCCAAAACCACCACCTGTCTTCTGTAAATGTGGAACCCTCCAACAAATCATTATAAACCCCAACTCTTTCATTGAATTCTTCTAATGTGACCTGATAACTTCTCATACCACATGTACGTGGTAACACAGGTAGAAATACAACAACCTCTGGTGCAACACCCCACTTAGGTAACTCTTTAACAAAATGACACACCGAGGCATGTACCACCTCTGGATTCTTTTCTCTAGAACAAAGATCATTGGTCCCCAGATCAAAAATAAGAACTTTAGGTGCAGCCTCCCTAAGTTGGTTCATGTACCGCTGAGGATTTCTCTGAATACGGTCAATGGTGAGACCACCTTCCCCTAAACACTTCATGGAGTAAGTACCCCTTGACAACTCAATATCAATATATTCTCGCCCATGACTTAAGCGTCTGACGAAACTATGGCCGAACAATACAAACATGTTAACCTCTTTTATACATTAATAACGGAGTTCACCAATATACATTGCCCACTGATTATCAGTTATTATATTCAATGATTAACCTCTAACCCGACTGATGTTGGCTAGAGGCACTGTGTTGCTATCCGGTTGGGGTCCCCGCAAGGAAGCTGGATACCCCAGGCCTTCCCAACGTCAACCTTTATACCAACCTTCAGCCATACACTGGGTGCTCCAAACCAACTCTTGGTGTTAACTGCTCAGCGTACAACTGACTTTGGCAAATGAAATGGATTGTTATGCTTTCCACGGTTACTCCGCTTGGATTTCCGAAGACATTTTACACTCCTACCAGGCCCCGTGGTCGGCTCCCCTACTTTCTGTTGGTTCACTGGTTTCACAACCGAACTCGGAGTCTGCTCTGCAGCATTATCACTGGCTTCAATAAAACCAAAATCAGAGTCGTCGGACTCGGATTCATTAGGACTACTAGACTCCCCGAATTCTGGAGGACAAACCCGTAACAACTTCCTATGCACGGTCTTTTGTTCCCCTCCCAACAAAGGTCGGATGTGATACACATCACCATGATCATTAACACCAACGACTACGTAGGTGGTGCTTTCGTAAGCATTTGCCAACTTATGCCTCCCTTGAAATGCACACTTTCTGAGCAAAACTTGTGTTCCGATGGCAATAGGCTCAGCAGTTGCCTTTTTATCGTAAGCAACCTTGTTACGATTACAAGCCTTAGCTACTCTATCACTGACTAGTTCCTGAGCCCTATCAATAAGTTGTGACTGCTCTTTCACAAAGTCTTGGCCCCAATCACTATCACTTCTCCCGAGAAGCTGATCTAGTGGAATTGTTGGTTCCCTCCCAAACATGAGAGTATATGGTGCTTCACCAGTCACGCAATGTGGCGTAGCATTATAGACGAACACCAAATGAGCCAACAAATCAGGCCACTTGCGTCTATCACGCTCACTAAGGGACTTGATTAACCCGAACAATGTTCTATTGAATCGTTCTGCTTGTGAATTTCCTTCTGGGTGGTAAGGCGTTGTTCTCGATTTAGTTATACCGTACAAAGCACACAGTTCCCTGATTACCTCCCCTTCAAAATTTCTCCCTTGATCACTATGTATCCTACTAGGGATCCCGAATCGAGTAAACCAATGCTTTATGAGGGCCTTGGCTACAGTAACAGCGAGTTGATCCTTGCAAGGCACCGCCTGTGCAAATTTGGTGTATACATCCGTGACGACGAGAACATCTTCAAAACCACCCTTCCCCTTGTCAAGCTTAACAAAGTCTATCGCCACAACCTCTAGTGGTCTGAATGCAAGTAAGTGACGCATAGGCGTCCTAGGTTTAGGTACTGCGGCCTTAGCAATCATACACTGCCTACACTGACCAATATAACGGCGTACCATCGTGGCCATGTTGGGCCAATACACTCGCCTCCTTAAGAGTGAACAAGTTCTGGTAACACCCTGGTGTCCCCATCCATCATGACAACCCTGCATCACCCGAGGGATAAGACACTGTGGCAGCAAAATCTGAAACAACTCTCCATGCAATGGATCGTTAACCTGGCGGCAGAGAACTCCATCTCGCTCCACAAAACGTGGCCACTGCCACACCCATGCTTTCAACTCTGGTGACGCAGAACCCAACTCCGCCACTGGTTCTCCTGGACGCCATCCAGCCTCCCAACGCTTCCATACAATCCCCAACTCTGCGTCCTCCTTCTGCAAGGCTGACAACTGGTCACAAGACCATGATGGAAACACACTTGGCGGATTCCCGCGAGAAGGGTGATCCTCTGAGTTGGACTCACGAACAACCGTCCGTGAGACGTCTGTCCGAAGCGGAACTGTGGTGGAGTGGACCTTAGACTGGAACACGTGCTCAACGTCACTCGCTGAACAATTACAATGGCCAGGATACCGGCTCAAAGCATCAGCACACTTATTACTAGCCCCTGATCTGAACCGAACATCAAAGTTAAATGCAGCGAGCTGGGCAACCCATCTCATCTCACATGCTCCTAATTTCGCAGTATCTAAGTATGCTAGTGGGTTATGATCTGTGAGTACTGTGAATGTCGCCCCCACCAGGTAATCACGAAATTTATCAACAATTGCCCACTTTAGTGCTAACAGCTCTAGTTTAAATGAACTGTAATCAGGATAATTACGCTCAGCGCCCCTAAGTCCCCTGCTAGCATAAGAAACTGGATGTCGCCTCCCTTGTTCATCTTCCTGTGCAAGGCATGCCCCTAACCCTTTCAAAGAAGCATCGACCTCCAGTACAAACGGCTTAGTGAAATCTGGGTACTTCAACACTGGAGCCTCTGTGAGCGCCTGCTTTAACCTACAGAAGGCCTCATCAGCTTCCTCCGTCCACTCAAACTTCTTGTGAACCACTACAGGCTTCCCTTTAACTAATGAAGGCAATAACACATGAAGAGGTGCTGCAATCTTTGAGAACCCGGATATGAATCGTCTGTAATAACCAGCTAGGCCTAAGAAAGACCTCAGCTCTCCAGACGTGGTTGGAACAGGCCAGTCTTTGACCCTCTGGACTTTGTCAGCATCAACAGAAATGCCTTCAGAACTGACAACGTGACCCAAGTATGTTACTTGTGTTTGGAAAAATTGACACTTCCCCCCTTTTACTTTCAAACCAAAGTCAGCAATCCTAGTGAACACTTTATCTAGCCTACTGATGTGCTCCTCAACATCACCAGAGAAAACGAGGATATCGTCCAGATATATGAGAAGTTCGGTGAGGTTCATATCACCCAAACACATTTCCATCGTGCGCTGAAAGGTGCCTGGCGCATTTACGAGCCCGAAAGGCATCCGGGTATACTCAAATAACCCAAACGGCACGCGAAAAGCTGTCTTTGGAATTGACTCCGGATCCATCATTACCTGATGATACCCGTGCGCGAGATCGAGCGACGAAAAGAAACGCGCACCGCGCAGCGCCTCCAATGATTCATCAATTCGCGGCAGCGGAAACGCATCGCGCACTGTTTTCGCGTTTAGTCTCCTGTAATCAACGCATATGCGAATTGTCCCATCCCGTTTCTTAACTAGAACAATAGGACTTGCATAGGGGCTTCCACTCCTCTGGATTATACCCTGCTCCAAAAACTTATGAAGCAACTCCTTTACCTCTCTGACATGTTGCGGAGGTATCCTACGATACGGTTGGCTTACTGGCACATCATCAACGGTTTGTATCTTGTGCGGAACTTTGTCACATGTACCCAAGTCAAGTGAACTCTTAGAGAAAACAGAATCATGTTTCTGGATCAAATGCACGATACGGTCTAGCTCATCACTACTCAAATCACGTGAATCGAAATCTACCCCTGGTGGTAACTGATAAGAACTACCATCCTTATATACATGTGTCTTAGACTTCCGTGGTTCATCTATCCCCAACACAGAATCTGATTCTGGAGGACTCAGCTCCTCCGGACCTGTGTCATAACAACTATCACTTGACATGGTCAGTATCCTATTTACAGAAACCTTAATCTCACTCCCCTCAAAATCACAATCTACCTGCATGGCAGAGGAAACTTCATTGAGGTATGCTACCTGAGTATGCGGAGGAATAGTAACAGTCTGTGCACCCATGTTAGCTACAAGAACATTCACTTTGTTTCCTTGCACAACTTCACATGAATCACAGACCCTTAACCCACTGCTTAAACCTGGATCACACTGACCTGACGTCACTTCCCCTTTTGAAATTGTATCTTGATTTCCCTGTAACACCACAGTCTTCCCTCCCCACGCACTTGGAGGACCACGCACATTACACATTACGGAACGCACTTCCCTTGGGGGAATATATACCATACTGCGTCCCGTGCGAACAGCCACTGGCTTGTTGTGCTTTACCGAAACCTTCCCCGGTTCCCCTTTAGTCAGATTGTACCACTGCAGTGTTACATTCCATGCCTCAGCATCCTTATGTGAGGGATCCACCGCTATGTTCTTTAACTGGTGCAAAACATTGCAACCCAAAAGAACGGGACCACGCCCATTTCCCAAACCGGTCTTGGGGGTATCTTTTACAACAAGAAAGTGTGCCTCAACCGTTTGGTTGTAAACACGCAAAGGAATTCGGACATACCCTTCAACTGGTACTTCACAAGGTCCTACGCCAAACACGCGTAAATAAGTACCTACTGGTTCCATTCCGGTCAACTGCGCAGCTAAATTATTCCTATAAAACGCAGCGCTTATAAGGGAGGTTTCTGCCCCAGTGTCAAGAACAACACTGACCGGGACACCTGCCAATTCTACCTGAGCCCTTGGACTGGCACGTACCAGTTTATCAAGGACTTCATCTACTGACCTAACCTTGGAACCTATCCCCATATCGGTTTGAAGTTTGGGCGGGGCCTCTTTCTCATTTCCCTCAACCACTTGGCCCACAGTGGCGAGGGGGGCTAGTTTAACTCTCCCCCACTTTGTGGCGGCATACCCCCTGACTGAACATTAACTGGGTTTGCAGCCTTTGGACTTTGGGTATTATTGGGAGCTGCATTCCCACCCCTGGTTGGACAACTACTCTTAAAATGACCTGGTTGTTTGCAAGCGAAGCAGACAAGTTGTCCCTTCGCCCAAGGTTTTGCTACCTTATTGTTTCCAACCCTAGGTCCCTGACTAGTAAGCAAGTGCTTCATAAGCTCTGCAACTTGTTCTTGTTGCTTCTGCAGCTGCGTTTGCTGCTCATGCATGCACTGCATTATCTGGTGCTGCTGTTGCAAGATCTGTTGCAACTCTGTACTAGGCTTGGGATCTTTGCCTCGTACTGCACTGCTCACAAAAATATCTTGATCAAGTATTTCCTCATCACAATCTGTGAAAACTTGTCTCGTTTGAGCACGCTTTGGTTTCGGAGCCCTCTCCAAATCACGGAAAATCTCCAGCGCCGCATCGCGCAACTCAGGAAAGGTATGTATGGACTGGGACAACTCTAGTCTCCTTAACTCCAACCTGACACCTTGACTCCTAGCCCCCGCCACAAACTGTCCCATTAGTACCTTATCGCGGAGACCTTTAAGCGAAACCTTTTCACTGTCAGAGGCCACTTCCAAAATCCGATCATACATTCTGATCAGAGCTCTGGAAAAATCCATAAGCGTTTCATCCTCCATTTGTACACGCTCGTACAAAGCCTTATGGAGGGATTGAACAGTTTCCCAGCCCCCGAAGTGTTTGTGGAGAAGTTTCTTAAGAGCTTCATAATCTAGCCCTGCTTCCCCGTGGCACTTGATTTCATCCCGTGCTGTGCCCTTCAAATGATTTAACAAAATTTGGGCTTTCTCCGATTCATGGATCTTACACTGTTGGCAGTATATTTCGATTTCCTCAAGCCATTCCTTAACCGTTGGGTCCCCCGGTTTAACTGGCCTACCCAAGAAAAACGACAATTTGACTGGCCTCTGTACAGTGGGTCGGCTCTGCTTCAAAGCATCCGTAAGACCCTTAACTAACTGCTCGATCAGAGCAGACTCCGAGGTCGACATTTTCCCAAATTACCATACACTACCAGTGACTTAGAATTACCACAATTCAATCACGATTACAAAATAAACAATTGCAAAAATACCAAGAATTTCCCCTTCAACTGACTGGAATTCTACTTACAGTAAACTGCTAACATTAACAACCCGCCACCACAAGCAACTGCAAACAACATGTAGGCCTAGGCCTACTTCAGTCCAGTCAATTCACTTGATCTTGGACACTGGAGTGGACAGCTTCCTAGCGGTTGAAATCCTGGACCCAAACTCCGTCCTCCCGTAGCTTCACACCGAGCCCGGTCTGGTCCCCGCACGCCGTCTGGTACAGCACGCCCCACACCGGTCCAGCCCGCGAACGTCCGCCTGACTCCGCCGTCAGCACACCCGCGTCGCTCCGGTCAACGCCCGCTGTTCGCTGTCCCTCAGGCTCTGCTGCTCCGGTGTGTTACCGCTAGTAACGCTATCCTTGCACAGTCATGCAGCTTGCAGTTTCCGTAAATCACAGCCTCAGCGTCCCAAACAAATCAGCAGGACCCCATCCGTGTTACCATCTGTAGTGAAATGAGTTCCCGTGAGGAAACCTGGGGTCCTATGTCTCCAAGGATATTATAGAGACAACTGCACAGACCGACGCTGACTCGTTGATCATGTTGATGAGTTGAATTATTAGTCATTTATTTATTTCCATCCCGAATCAATGATTAAATCTCCAGTTGAATGATTCTTGTAATTTTGCAGTAGTATTCCAGTCAGTTATAGTGATGGTGATGTGGCTATTGATCTCCCCCCCCGAATCATCTGGGCTGTATGTGGCGAGTCTCCGCCTTGCGCTTATAGTACCAGCGCCATCTTTTAGTTGTTTTCACCACAACTTCTGCACGAAGACTCCCCCAAACAACAACTTTTACACACACGCTATGGAGCGCGTGTGACCTGGGGTCACGCACTGTCTGCCCAGACACAATATCTATTTTTATCTCGCACAGCCACACCACGCACTTACATGTAGCTTCTAGAAAACACTAGACATCGCCCCTCCGTGACAAGATGGGAAACCCACACCCAATCACAATGAATTAAAAGTAAGCCCAAAATCATTCCACTATAATAATCATACCTAAAAGCAGAGTGCAAAACAATTTTGACAACGTTTCTACATTTTTCTTGCATACTTTTATTGCAAGATCATCAGGGTTTTCCTGTTACTAACCCATGATACGAGATATACTTTTTTGAATGTTTTCTATTTGATCATAAAGAATTCAGAAAATACCCGAATACCCTAATATGGTGTATGTTGCATATTCCACAATGGGTCGGATATAACCCTTATATACAGCAACAACTTCATCATTAGTAAGAGTAAGACCATTATTATTTAATTTCCTCAACATGGAGTGTTTCTTAGAGGCTTTTTTCACTTATGCATGTCCCATTTCAAATTCTGCTGGAAAATAACACCTAATAATTTAGCACTCTGAACGTGTTGAAGTTGAACATCCAAAATAGAAACCTGAACAACAGGGGATTCCTTTCTGCCTGAATAGATTTGCTTAAGTTGACATTAAGTTGACAGGTTCAAAGAGAGTTTGTTATTTGCAGCCCAATCACACAAATTGTCCCTTTTGAGTCATTCTGGACCTTACTAGCAGCATTGATGTTTCTATTTCTACTTTTGTAATATCGTCAACATATTTTCAGCATTTGATGTGAACACGGTCGGCAGAACTATTAATATAAGCCAGAAAAAGTAAAAGCATGCATCCTCTTTAAGATCGTAATGTGCAGCCTGGGCAGGGACACTTTTGATTGGTATTTTCTCGTTTTTTCTGTAGGCCTGTACAGTAATAGTATCTTTGATTCTGTGGATCATAAATGACGAATGTATTGTTGTACTCTTGGTTGTTGCACAACAGTGCTACCAAAAATAGTTCCTTCTACAGAAAATGCACTTATTTTAAGACGAAATAATATCATTTGTCATTCAGTGAATCTGATGGGATTTGTTTTTTTCTATTTCTGTAATATTATAATGGAAACTTTTTGAAGAGGTCCTTGGGACCTGAATTTGTTTGATAAAGTACATAAAAAACAACATGTTTTTTATTCAGACAGGAGTAATTATAAATTTGGCTTATTAGACTAGGATAGGAAAATAGGGACATACTCTTAATAATGTTATACATGTTTGATTAACCTGCATTATATTACTATGCAGTTCATTATCTCCACAACATATGGCATAGTATGTACATTGCACACCTTTGCATCCTCATGATATCGATTGTTCATTAGAGCTCCTTTTCACGTTCATGTAAATCAAAATTTAGAACACTATGTTTATCTTTTTAAGTTTATAGTATTGTTTGCTTACACTTTTACTTTTTATTCTCTATAATTATATATTACCATGTTTGGATTACTTCCCTGACATTAAAGGATCAGATTGTTTTATGAAAAAGTGTTTGAACTTATAATAAAGTCCATAATGGATATACACGCAGTAGAGTTCATACAGAGAGAAGTCTGAGAAGTCTGTCATTTTCTGTATTTGTCTGTAATAGTCTAAGATATGACTGTACATATATCACTAGACTCAAACTGACCAATGGAGAGAGAGAAGTATGGTAAGTATGGAAGTAAATATGAATGCAAGCAGTGATGAAGAACAAATGTAAAAAGAAGCGGGTTTTATCGAGACAAGAACTGAAATGCCATACATTTTGCAAATCTATTCAGGCGCCGTTAGATTTTATTAGCGATCATGTTGTTCTAAAACTCTGTTACTATAATAAATATAGCCTTCTTCATACTCTTCAACTACTCTCTCTTCTTCAAGCTGTCCATCCATACTCTTAATTCTTCCTTTCCCTTCAATCTTTCCTGTGCGAAAATTCAACCACCGTCCAACTATAGCGGAGATAGTGTCTACATTCCGTTGTTTACTATGCACCCCTTTTAAAAACGCTCCGCCCTTAATCATTGCTTCTTTTTTTTTATTTATCTCTTTCATTATGATTGCCGCCCTCCCCCCCCCCTCCCCCCAACCCCTCCCCTCCTTCTTTTTATCTTTGCTTATTTTTTTTTCGCGCTCTCACTCGTAACTCATTACGTTGTATTTTTGACAACAGTACATGTATTTGTGCGACGTATTACTTTCACTGCGCGTGCACACATTCCATTTTATGTACTGTGTACATGTACACACATTAATAGGCATGCAGAGAAGGCATGAATAGTCGCGAGCAGAGTGAGCGTAGACGCATTCACCAGTCGTTACATTGAATAAAAAATCGAAAAGCCGGTGAGTTTGGTGTAAACAAAAAATACGCAGCCGGGTTCCCCTTTATTTCACTAATCTATTATACATGTAATCAGTATTAAACTGACATCATCCTCTAACGCCCTTGGTAAATGAAAAAACGGGACTGACCTCTACGTCATCGCCTGATATATGCGTTCTGATCCTCGGCGAACTGGTCCATTGAATGCGTAAGCTGACACAATGGCCACTCCATTATGTGGCGGAATGCTCCTGATCTGAAAGGCATGGGCGTGGACCGCACCCTAAATGCGCTGCGCTTTGCCACACAATATCAATATACTGCAATTGCGCTGAACCACTCATCCGTGCAGGGTCTCATACCCAATGCAATATGCACCCAGCCGGCCCCGCCTGGCCACTTCCCCCTTGGCTGAATTTCCGACAATCTTCGATTTACACGATTACCCATGGAAGATTTCCAACAATTTTTTTTTCTTTTTATATAAATCCTGTATATACCAACAACTCAGTCGGTGTCCATGGACACAAAGTCCAACTCATGAACCTCCCCTATATTATGTATTAGAGGCGGGGCCAAAGATCCCGATCGCCGAAGAACCTTTAATTCTCCTCATTAAAACAGGATAAAACGCCATTACCTTGCATTTCCCGAGCTCTAAGGGTAACGAACACCTCCCTATCAACTGTACCATATCACCTTCCTATTTCTGGAGGGAATCCATTGCTTTCTAGGGAAATGAAGAACCTTAGTGCTGACCCAGCAAACGGCACACCCAGCTACGGGCGCTACAGAATCGCGACTGATATATCATCAGTCGCCCTCAACGTTCACATCGATGCAAATAGTTACCAAATCATTGGGTGTCATCTCATGGCGGCAGAATAGTTAAGAGTCTTGATTCAAATAATTCGTAGCAGTAATCTAAGTTTGTAGTTCATCGCATGTTGATTACATTTTAAGATTGAATCCTGGAATTCATATCCAAACGATAACATCTCTTAATATGGACAAAGAGTATAGAATTCAAAGAGAATGTATGAGACGGTGTGAAGCCATCTGCCGTAATCACAATCACTAATTTCTGAAGGAATATGAAAACGGCACTGGTGGTTCAGTGGTAGAATTCTCGCCTCCCACGCGGGAGACCCGGTTCGATTCCCGGCTAGTGCATGTTTTGCGTCTGCAATAGGATTACCTTAGCATTAATTGATACAAAGAGGATTCATTTTCTTCATATTTTGTTTTGTTATAGAAACCCTACAGGATCATAAAGCAACAATTCTTACCCTATGGTCTGAACGGAGGTGTTAAGACTGTGCTGTTTTGTATCTCTGTGCTTTACTATAACAAACTTCATTCTTCTCTCATGCATGTTTTTCTATACTCTTTATTACGGATGTTTGATTGTATTAGTACATTTCTTGAATTTCCATTTCGTTATTTTTTGTTCTTCGAAGTGTTTGAGTTGTTACTACTAGAGAATTAATCATACTGGATTGTGGCTTGGTAAGCATTTTAGCAACGAAACAGGGGTATTTTTTTTTTTTTTTTTTTCATTTACAAATTTAATCGTTCAATTTTAAGTCCTATATCTGTCATATCCCGTTTTCACCCAGTGATGTGATAAATTCGAATAAATGGACGAATACAATGAAATGGATGAATGAAATGAAATAAGGCATATAATCTGTCGCAAAAAGCATGGCATCTGCTCTGGTAATATACTACAATAGTCGTTGCTTGATTGAATCACTATAATATTGAGTAAAAGGAAAATCATCCAATCTTATTATTTGCACAAATTTAAGCATGTATAACAGGCTGGTAAGAAAAGTATCTTCAGTTGAAAATAAGTGGAAATCAATGTTTTGCCGAAACCCGGGACAATTCAGAACTCGTATGAGTCCTCCGGGGTTTTGAACCAGGGACCTTTAGATCTTCAGTCTAACGCTCTCCCAACTGAGCTATTTCGGCGCATGTAATTTAGTCCGACTTCAGTCATTTCGATAGTAGTCAAAATGCAAAATGTTCTTTTGGGACAAAATATAACGCAAATGCGATTTAGAGTTTTCACGAAGGGACGAAATGGAGCGAGCGAACCAAACGACTCGTCTGACGGCAAAACTATTCAGATGGGCGCCTTCCATTCTGAGTTTTCACGGAGAAAATGTATGTGTGTTTGCATGGGGAGATTGAGAGTTTTCATGAAGAGACAAATCTATTACTTTGATTACTCCGCAATGGCATAAAAGTATAGTAAACATGCCCTCTAAAAGTAGGCATAATCTTCAATTTGAAAAAGGTTTAACATTATGTAGTCGATTTTTTAAGAACTACCGGTATAATCATTTACGCCAGTGTCCAAATTTGTCCCATCGTGAAAACGGTGAGGCAAAGTTCTTTATCAGAGAGGAGCACTTTTTTAGAACTAGATTTAGATTGTTGATTGAAAAGAAAAAGAAGCCGTGAACTAGTTGGGCTAAAAACAACTTTCAAGGCACTGGTGGTTCAGTGGTAAAATTCTCGCCTGCCACGCGGGAGGCCCGGGTTCGATTCCCGGCTAGTGCATTTTTATTCCTTTCCTTATTGGATACCAACCTTTACGATGAAGTTCACAGCACTTATTTATATAAAATTAAGCATAGGCTGGTGATATTTATAAAACAAAATTTCCACTTTTGGAACAAATATTAATGTAATGCAAACTCAGTCACTGCCTTACCCGTATATCATGTTGTGTCGGTTCTTGAAGAATTTCCAGAATTAGATGGTTTTCAAAGTTCCCGCGGAAAATCCATCGGTCATAGGTGAAGGTGGCACAACTTTGGACTGATTGCATCCACCCATTTTCCTTTTTCTTCTTGAATTTGAATTTCTAGTATACTCCGGGTGTGGCTCGAATTTCTCGGAGAGAAATAAAATCTGTGCTACTTGCTCGATAAATAACGTAAATAATGTGTCCGTTGTTTTGTGTACGTTTGTGCCTAGTCAACCGCATTGTGTATGGATGAAAGTTTTCTCCTTAGAAGCTTATGCAAATGATCCCGCGTGTGCTGAAATCCATTGTTTCGGCACAAAACAAGAAGCTGTGATGCGCGTGCCCGCTTTTATCAATTTTTTATTTATGCAAATCTATCCTATGCGTTAAGTTTGTAGTTCATCGCATGTTTATTACATTCTAAGATTGAATCCTGGAATTCATATCCAAACGATAACATCTCTTAATACGGACAAAGAGTATAGAATTCAAAGAGAATGTATGAGACGGTGTGAAGCCATCTGCCGTAATCACAATCACTAATTTCTGAATAAATATGAAAACGGCACTGGTGGTTCAGTGGTAGAATTCTCGCCTCCCACGCGGGAGACCCGGGTTCAATTCTCGGCTAGTGCAAGTTTTAGCATAAAGAGGATTCATTTTCTTCATAAATTGTTTTGTTATAGAAACCCTATAGGATCATAAAGCAACAATTCTTACTCTATGGTCTGAACAAAGGTGTTAAGACTGTGCTGTTTTGTCTCTCTTTGCTTTACTATGACAAACTTCATTCTTCTCTCATGTTTTATGTACTGTTGTTTACGGATGTTTGATTGTATTAATACATTGCTTGAATTTCCATTTCGTTATTTTTTGTTCTTCGAAGTTTTTGAGTTGTTACTACTAGAGAATTAATCATACTGGATTGTGGCTTGGTAAGCATTTTAGCAACGAAACAGGGGTATTGTTTTTAAATAATTTACAAATGTATTCGTTCAATTATATAAGTCCTATTTTTCATATCCGGTTTTTACCCAGTGAGGTGATCAATTAGAATAAATGGACGAATGGAATACAATGAAATGGATGAATGAAATGGAATAAGGGCTATAATCTGTCGCAAAAAGCATGGCATCTGCTCTGGTAATATACTACAATAGTCGTTGCTTTATTGAATCACTATAATATTGAGTAAAAGGAAAATCATCCAATCATATTATTTGCACAAATTTAAGCATGTAACAGCCTGCTAAGAAAAGTATCTTCAGTTGAAAATAAGTGGAAAACAATGTTTTGCCGAAACCCGGGACAATTCAGAACTCGTATGAGTCCTCCGGGATTTTGAACCAGTGACCTTTAGATCTTCAGTCTAACGCTCTCCCAACTGAGCTATTTCGGCACATGTTGATAATTGCGACTTCATAAAATATAACCAATTACAAATTTACTTGGGGGTCATTTCGACGGTAGCCAAAATGCAGAATGTTCTATTGGGACAAAATGTAACGCAAATGCGATTTAGAGTTTCACGAAGAGACGAAATGGAGCACGCGAACAAGACGACTCGTCTGACGGCAAAACTATTCAGATGGGCACCTTCCATTCTGAGTTTTCACGGAGAAAATGTATGTATGTTTGCATGGGGAGATTGAGAGTTTTCATGAAGAGACAAATTTATTACTTTGATTACTCCACAATGGCATAAAAGTATAGTAAACATGCCCTCTAAAAGTAGGCATAATCTTCAATTTGAAAAAGGTTTAACATTATGTAGTCGATTTTTTAAGAACTACCGGTATAATCATTTACGCCAGTGTCCAAATTTGTCCCAACGTGAAAACGGTGAGGCAATGTTCTTTATCAGAAAGGAGCAGAACTAGATTTAGATCGTTGATGGAAAGGAAAAATTAGGCGTAAACGAGTTGGCGTAAGAAAAACTTTCAAGGCACTGGTGGTTCAGTGGTAGAATTCTCGCCTGCCACGCGGGAGGCCCGGGTTCGATTCCCGGCTAGTGCATTTTTGTTTCTTTCCTTATCGGATACCAACCTTAACGATGAAGTTCACAGCACTAATCTATATGAAAAAGAAGCATAGGTTGGTGATAATTATTTATAAATCAAATTTTCCACTTTTGGGACAAATATTAATGTAATGCAAACTCAGTCACTGACTTACCCGTATATCATGTTGTGTCGGTTCTTGAAGAATTTCCAGTTTTAGATGGTTTTCAAAGTTCCCGCGGAAAATCCATCGGTCATAGGTGAAGCTGGCACAACTTTGGACTGATTGCATCCACCCATTTTCCTTTTTTTTCTTGAATTTGAATTTCTAGTATACTCCGGGTGTGGCTCGAATTTCTCGGAGAGAAATAAAATCTGTGCTACTTGTTCGATCGATAACGTAAATAATGTGTACGTCGTTTTGTGTACGTTTGTGCCTAGTCAACCGCATTGTGCATGGATGAAAGTTTTCTCCTTAGAAACTTATGCAAATGATCCCGCGTGTGCTGAAATCCATTGTTTCGGCACAAAACAAGAAGCTCTGATGCGCGTGCCCGCTTTGATGAATTTTTTATTTATGCAAATCTATCCTATGCGTTAAGTTTGTAGTTCATCGCATGTTTATTACATTCTAAGATTGAATCCTGGAATTCATATCCAAACGATAACATCTCTTAATATGGACAAAGAGTATAGAATTCAAAGAGAATGTATGAGACGGTGTGAAGCCATCTGCCGTAATCACAATCACTAATTTCTGAATATATATGAAAACGGCACTGGTGGTTCAGTGGTAGAATTCTCGCCTCCCACGCGGGAGACCCGGGTTCAATTCCCGGCTAGTGCATGTTTTAGCATAAAGAGGATTCATTTTTTTTCATATATTGTTTTGTTATAGAAACCCTATAGGATCATAAAGCAACAATTATTACTCTATGGTCTTAACAAAGGTGTTAAGACTGTGCTGTTTTGTATCTCTTTGCTTTACTATAACAAACTTCATTCTTCTCTCATGTTTTATGTACTGTTGTTTACGGATGTTTGATTGTATTAGTACATTTCTTGAATTTCCATTTCGTTATTTTTTGTTCTTCGAAGTTTTTGAGTTGTTACTACTAGGGAATTAATCATACTGGATTGTGGCTTGGTAAGCATTTTAGCAACGAAACAGGGGTATTGTTTTTAAATAATTTACTAATTTATTCGTTCAATTATATAAGTCTTATCTTTCATATCCGGATTTTTCCCAGTGAGGTGATAAATTAGAATAAATGGACGAATGGAATACAATGAAATGGATAAATGAAATGGAATAAGGGCTATAATCTGTCGCAAAAAGCATGGCATCTGCTCTGGTGGTAGGCCTATACTGCAAGTACTCGTTGCTTTATTGAATCACTATAATATTGACTAAAAGGAAAATCATCCAATCTTATTATTTGCACAAATTTAAGCATGTAACAGCCTTCTAAGAAAAGTATCTTCAGTTGAAAATAAGTGGAAAACAATGTTTTGCCGAAACCCGGGAAAATTCAGAACTCGTATGAGTCCTCCGGGATTTTGAACCAGGGACCTATAGATCTTCAGTCTAACGCTCTCCCAGCTGAGCTATTTCGGCACTTGTTGATAATTGCGACTTCATAAAATATAACCAATTACAAATTCATTTGGGGGTCATTTCGACGGTAGCCAAAATGCAGAATGTTTTATTGGGACAAAATGTAACGCAAATGCGATTCAGAGTTTTCACGAAGAGACGAAATGGAGCACGCGAACAAGACGACTCGTCTGACGGCAAAACTATTCAGATGGGCACCTTCCATTCTGAGTTTTCACGGAGACAATGTATGTGTGTTTGCATGGGGAGATTGAGAGTTTTCATGAAGAGACAAATTTATTACTTTGATTACTCCACAATGGCATAAAAGTATAGTAAACATGCCCTCTAAAAGTAGGCATAATCTTCAATTTGAAAAAGGTTTAAAATTATGTAGTCGATTTTTTAAGAACTACCGGTATAATCATTTACGCCAGTGTCCAAATTTGTCCCATCGTGAAAACGGTGAAGCAATGTTCTTTATCAGAGAGGAGCAGAACTAGATTTAGATCGTTGATGGAAAGGAAAAATTAGGCGTAAACGAGTTGGCGTAAGAACAACTTTCAAGGCACTGTTGGTTCAGTGGTAGAATTCTCGCCTGCCACGCGGGAGGCCCAGGTTCGATTCCCGGCTAGTGCATTTTTTTTCTTTCCTTATCAGATACCAACCTTAACGATGAAGTTCACAGCACTTATCTATATGAAAAAGAAGCATAGGTTGGTGATAATTATTTATAAATCAAATTTTCCACTTTTGGGACAAATATTAATGTAATGCAAACTCAGTCACTGACTTACCCGTATATCATGTTGTGTCGGTTCTTGAAGAATTTCCAGAATTAGATGGTTTTCAAAGTTCCCGCGGAAAATCCATCGGTCATACGTGAAGCTGGCACAACTTTGGACTGATTGCATCCACCCATTTTCCTTTTTCTTCTTGAATTTGAATTTCTAGTATACTCCGGGTGTGGCTCGAATTTCTCGGAGAGAAATTAAATCTGTGCTACTTGCTCGATCGATAACGTAAATAATGACTGCAGAATGTTTTATTGGGACAAAATGTAACGCAAATGCGATTTATAGTTTTCACGAAGAGACGAAATGGAGCACGCGAACAAGACGACTCGTCTGACGGCAAAACTATTCAGATGGGCACCTTCCATTCTGAGTTTTCACGGAGAAAATGTATGTGTGTTTGCATGGGGAGATTGAGAGTTTTCATGAAGAGACAAATCTATTACTTTGATTACTCCGCAATGGCATAAAAGTATAGTAAACATGCCCTCTAAATAGTCGATTTCCTAAGAACTATAATCATTTACGCCATTGTCCAAATTTGTCCCATCGTGAAAACGGTGAGGCAATGTTCTTTATCAGAGAGGAGCACTTTTTAGAACTAGATTTAGATTGTTGATGGAAAAGAAAAAGAAGCCGTGAACTAGTTGGGCTAAAAAGAACTTTCAAGGCACTGGTGGTTCAGTGGTAGAATTCTCGCCTGCCACGCGGGAGGCCCGGGTTCGATTCCCGGCTAGTGCATTTTTTTTTTCCTTTCCTTATTGGATACTAACCTTTACGATGAAGTTCACAGCACTTATCTATATGAAAAAGAAGCATAGGTTGGTGATAATTATTTATAAATCAAATTTTCCACTTTTGGAACAAATATTAATGTAATGCAAACTCAGTCACTGACTTACCCGTATATCATGTTGTGTCTGTTCTTGAAGAATTTTCAGAATTAGATGGTTTTCAAAGTTCCTGCGGAAAATCCATCGGTCATAGGTGAAGGTGGCACAACTTTGGACTGATTGCATCCACCCATTTTCCTTTTTCTTCTTGAATTTGAATTTCTAGTATACTCCGGGTGTGGCTCGAATTTCTCGGAGACAAATAAAATCTGTGCTACTTGCTCGATCGATAACGTAAAATAATGTGTACGTTTTTGTGTGTACGTTTGTGCCTAGTCAACCGCATTGTGTATGGATGAAAGTTTTCTCCTTAGAAACCTATGCAAATGATCCCGCGTGTGCTGAAATCCATTGTTTCGGCACAAAACAAGAAGCTCTGATTCGCGTGCCCGCTTTTATTAATTTTTTATTTATGCAAATCTATCCTATGCGTTTAGTTTGTAGTTCATCGCATGTTTATTACATTCTAAGATTGAATCCTGGAATTCATATCCAAACGATAACATCTCTTAATATGGACAAAGAGTATAGAATTCGAAGAGAATGTATGAAACGGTGTGAAGCCATCTGCCGTAATCACAATCACTAATTTCTGAATAAATATGAAAACGGCACTGGTGGTTCAGTGGTAGAATTCCCGCCTCCCACGCGGGAGACCCGGGTTCAATTCCCGGCTAGTGCATGTTTGAGCATAAAGAGGATTCATTTTCTTCATTGTTTTGTTATAGAAACCCTATAGGATCAGAAAGCAACAATTATTACTCTATGGTCTTAACAAAGGTGTTAAGACTGTGCTGTTTTGTCTCTCTTTGCTTTACTATGACAAACTTCATTCTTCTCTCATGTTTTATGTACTGTTGTTTAGGCCATAAAAAAAAATTGTTGTATTGGCGTAACAGAGGTTTGGAAAAAAGGGTAGGGCGGGCGGATTTTTTTTTTTTTTTTTTTTTTTCCTGGGGTATTAAATGCTTCCCCCCTGTATATCACAGTATTTGACGTGTCAAATAAAGACAAGAAATTACATAACAACTTTTTCCAGTCTGGTTTCCATCTTTTGCTCCTTTTAAGCTTTTAATCTGCATACAAATTTGCGATTTTTTTTGATTTTTTTTTTATTAGTTTCCCCGATTTTGATTTTGATTTTGATTTTTTTTTTTTTTTGGTTTAAAATGTTAACAGTCGGGGCAAATTTTTGGGTCGGGCGGGTTACGCCAATACAACCATTTTTTTTATGGCCTTACGGATGTTTGATTGTATTAGTACATTTCTTGAATTTCCATTTCGTTATTTTTTGTTCTTCGAAGTTTTTGAGTTGTTACTACTAGAGAATTAATCATACTGGATTGTGGCTTGGTAAGCATTTTAGCAACGAAACAGGGGTATTGTTTTTAAATAATTTACAAATTTATTCGTTCAATTATATAAGTCCTATCTTTCATATCCGGATTTTTCCCAGTGAGGTGATAAAATAGAATAAATGGACGAATGGAATACAATGAAATGGAATAAGGGCTATAATCTGTCGCAAAAAGCATGGCATCTGCTCTGGTGGTATACTACAATAGTCGTTGCTTTTTTGAATCACTATAATATTGACTAAAAGGAAAATCATCCAATTTTATTATTTGCACAAATTTAAGCATGTAACAGCCTGCTAAGAAAATTATCTTCAGTTGAAAATTAGTGGAAAACAATGTTTTGCCGAAACCCGGGACAATTCAGAACTCGTATGAGTCCTCCGGGATTTTGAACCAGGGACCTTTAGATCTTCAGTCTAACGCTCTCCCAACTGAGCTATTTCGGCACATGTTAATAAGTGCGACTTCATAAAATATTAACAATTACAAATTTATTTGGGGGTCATTTCGATAGTAGTCAAAATGCAAAATGTTCTATTGGGACAAAATGTAACGCAAATGCGATTTAGAGTTTTCACGAACAGATGAAATGGAGCACGTGAACAAAACGACTCGTCTGACGGCAAAACTATATTACGATGGGCGCTTTCCATTCTGAGTTTTCACGGAGAAAATGTATGTGTGTTTGCATGGGGAGATTGAGAGTTTTCATGAAGAGGCAAATCTATTACTTTGATTACTCCGCAAGGGCATAAAAGTATAGTAAACATGCCCTCTAAAGTAGGCATAATCTTCAATTTGAAAAATTTTTCACATTATAGTCGATTTTTTAAGAACTATAATCATTTACGCCAGTGTCCAAATTTGTCCCATCGTGAAAACGGTGAGGCAATGTTCTTTATCAGAGAGGAGCACTTTTTTAGAACTAGATTTAGATTGTTGATGGAAAAGAAAAATAAGCCGTGAACGAGTTCGGGTAAAAAGAACTTCCAAGGTTCTGGTGGTTCAGTGGTAGAATTCTCGCCTGCCACGCGGGAGGCCCGGGTTCGATTCCCGGCTAGTGCATTTTTTTCCTTTCCTTATTGGATACTAACCTTTACGATGAAGTTCACAGCACTTATTTATATGAAAAGGAAGAATAGGCTGTTGATATTTATAAATCTAATTTTCCACTTTTTGAACAATTATTAATGTAATGCAAACTCAGGGACTGACTTACCAGTATATCATGTTGTGTCGGTTCTTGAAAAATTTCCAGAAGGAGAAAGGTATGGTTTTCAACGTTCCCGCGGAAAATCCATCGGTCATAGGTGAAGGTGGCACAACTTGAACTGATTGCATCCACCCATTTCCCTTTGTCGTCTTGAATTTCAATTTCTAGTATACGGCAGGTGTGGCTCGAATTTCTCGGAGAGAAATAAAATCTGTGCTACTTGCTCGATCGATAACGTAAAATAATGTTGTGTCCGTTGTTTTGTGTCCGTTTGTGCCTAGTCAACCGCTTTGTGTATGGTTGAAAGTTTTCTCCTTAGAAACGTATGCAAATGATCCCGCGTGTGCGGAAATCCATTGTTTCGGCACAAATCAAGAAGTTCTGATGCGCGTGCCCGCTATTATGAATTATTCATTTATGCAAATCTATCCTATACGTTAATCAGTAAGAACGCGGGCGCGTGTGGACGTGGATGCTGTGTGTCCATTGGCCAGTCTCCACGAGATTGTGTATTCGGTTATGCATTAATGCATAGTTATCAAATCATTGGGTGTCATCTCATGGCGGCAGAATAGTTAAGAGTCTTGATTCAAATAATTCGTAGCAGTAATCTAAGTTTGTAGTTCATCGCATGTTTATTACATTCTAAGATTGAATCCTGGAATTTATATTCAAACGATAACATCTCTTAATATGGACAAAGAGTATAGAATTCAAAGAGAATGTATGAGACGGTGTGAAGCCATCTGTCGTAATCACAATCACTAATTTCTGAAGGAATAGTAGAACGGCACTAGTGGTTCAGTGGTAGAATTCTCGCCTCCCACGCGGGAGACCCGGGTTCGATTCCCGGCTAGTGCATGTTTTGCGTCTGCAATAGGATTACCTTAGCATTAATTGATACAAAGAGGATTCATTTTCTTCATATTTCGTTTTGTTATAGAAACCCTATAGGATCATAAAGCAACAATTATTACTCTATGGTCTTAACAAAGGTGTTAAGACTGTGCTGTTTTGTCTCTCTTTGCTTTACTATAACAAACTTCATTCTTCTCTCATGTTTTATAATTATACTCTTTTTTACGGATGTTTGATTGTATTAATTTCCATTTCGTTATTTTTTGTTCTTCGAAGGTTTTGAGTTGTTACTACTAGATAATTAATCATACTGGATTGCGGCTTGGTAAGCATTTTAGCAACAGAAACGGGAGTATTTTGTTTAAAATCATTTACAAATTTATTCGTTCAATTATATAAGTCATATCTTTCAAATCCCGTTTTTTTCCCATGCAGAAAGGTATGGTTTTCAACGTTCCCGCGGAAAATCCATCGGTCATAGGTGAAGGTGGCACAACTTGAACTGATTGCATCCACCCATTTCCCTTTGTCGTCTTGAATTTCAATTTCTATTATACGGCAGGTGTGGCTCGAATTTCTCGGAGATAAATAAAATCTTTGCTACTTGCTCGATCGATAACGTAAATGTTGTGTACGTTGTTTTGTGTACGTTTGTGCATAGTCAACCGCTTTGTGTATGGATGAAAGTTTTCTCCTTAGAAACTTATGCAAACTTTTCCGCTTGTGCTGAAATCCATTGTTTCGGCACAAAACAAGAAGCTCTGATGCGCGTGCCCGCTATTATGAATTTTTCATTTATGCAAATCTATCTTATGCGTTAATAAGTTAAGAACGCCGGCGCGTGTGGAAGCTGTGTGTCCATCGGCCAGTCTCCACGAGATTGTGTTTTCGGTTATGCATTAATGCATAGTTACCAAATCATTATGGGTGTCATCTCATGGCGGCAGAATAGTTAAGAGTATTGATTCAAATAATTCGTAACATTAATCTAAGTTTGTAGTTCATCGCATGTTTATTACATTTTTGAATCCTGGAATTCATATCCAAACGACAACACCTCTTAATATGGACAAAGAGTATAGAATTCAAAGAGAATGTATGAGACGGTGTGAAGCCATCTGCCGTTATCACAATCACTAATTTCTGAAGGAATAGTTAAACGGCACTGGTGGTTCAGTGGTAGAATTCTCGCCTCCCACGCGGGAGACCCGGGTTCGATTCCCGGCTAGTGCATGTTTTGCGTCTGCAATAGGATTACCTTAGCATTAATTGATACAAAGAGGATTCATTTTCTTCATATTTTGTTTTGTTATAGAAACCCTATAGGATCAGAAAGCAACAATTATTACTCTATGGTCTTAACAAAGGTGTTAAGACTGTGCTGTTTTGTCTCTCTTTGCTCTACTATAACAAACTTCATTCTTCTCTCATGTTTTATAATTATACTCTTTTTTACGGATGTTTGATTGTATTAATTTCCATTTCGTTATTTTTTGTTCTTCGAAGGTTTTGAGTTGTTACTACTAGATAATTAATCATACTGGATTGCGGCTTGGTAAGCATTTTAGCAACAGAAACGGGAGTATTTTGTTTAAAATCATTTACAAATTTATTCGTTCAATTATATAAGTCATATCTTTCAAATCCCGTTTTTTTCCCATGCAGAAAGGTATGGTTTTCAACGTTCCCGCGGAAAATCCATCGGTCATAGGTGAAGGTGGCACAACTTGAACTGATTGCATCCACCCATTTCCCTTTGTCGTCTTGAATTTCAATTTCTATTATACGGCAGGTGTGGCTCGAATTTCTCGGAGATAAATAAAATCTTTGCTACTTGCTCGATCGATAACGTAAATGTTGTGTACGTTGTTTTGTGTACGTTTGTGCATAGTCAACCGCTTTGTGTATGGATGAAAGTTTTCTCCTTAGAAACTTATGCAAACTTTTCCGCTTGTGCTGAAATCCATTGTTTCGGCACAAAACAAGAAGCTCTGATGCGCGTGCCCGCTATTATGAATTTTTCATTTATGCAAATCTATCTTATGCGTTAATAAGTTAAGAACGCCGGCGCGTGTGGAAGCTGTGTGTCCATCGGCCAGTCTCCACGAGATTGTGTTTTCGGTTATGCATTAATGCATAGTTACCAAATCATTATGGGTGTCATCTCATGGCGGCAGAATAGTTAAGAGTATTGATTCAAATAATTCGTAACATTAATCTAAGTTTGTAGTTCATCGCATGTTTATTACATTTTTGAATCCTGGAATTCATATCCAAACGACAACACCTCTTAATATGGACAAAGAGTATAGAATTCAAAGAGAATGTATGAGACGGTGTGAAGCCATCTGCCGTTATCACAATCACTAATTTCTGAAGGAATAGTTAAACGGCACTGGTGGTTCAGTGGTAGAATTCTCGCCTCCCACGCGGGAGACCCGGGTTCGATTCCCGGCTAGTGCATGTTTTGCGTCTGCAATAGGATTACCTTAGCCTTTGATACAAAGAGGATTCATTTTCTTCATATTTTGTTTTGTTATAGAAACCCTATAGGATCATAAAGCAACAATTATTACTATATGGTCTTAACAAAGGTGTTAAGACTGTGCTGTTTTGTCTCTCTTTGCTTTACTAATAACAAACTTCATTCTTCTCTCGTGTTTTATAATTATATTCTTTTTTACGGATGTTTGATTGTATTAATTTCCATTTCGTAATTTTTTGTTCTTCGAAGTTTTTTAGTTGTTACTACTAGATAATTAATCATACTGGATTGCGGCTTGGTAAGCATTTTAGCAACAGAAACGGGGGTATTTTGTTTAAAATCATTTACAAATTTATTCGTTCAATTATATAAGTCATATCTTTCAAATCCCGTTTTTACCCATGCAGTGAGGTGATCAATAAGAATAAATGGACGAATGGAATACAATGAAATGGATGAATGAAATGGAACAAGGGCTATAATCTGTCGCAAAAAGCATGGCATCTGCTCTGGTGGTAGGCCTATACTGCAAGTACTCGTTGCTTTATTGAATCACTATAATATTGACTAAAAGGAAATCATCCAATCTTATTATTTGCACAAATTTAAGCATGTAACAGCCTGCTAAGAAAAGTATCTTCAGTTGAAAATGAGTGGAAAACAATGTTTTGCCGAAACCCGGGACAATTCAGAACTCGTATGAGTCCTCCGGGATTTTGAACCAGGGACCTTTAGATCTTCAGTCTAACGCTCTCCCAACTGAGCTATTTCGGCACATGTTAATAAGTGCGACTTCATAAAATATTAACAATTACAAATTTATTTGGGGGTCATTTCGATAGTAGTCAAAATGCAAAATGTTCTATTGGGACAAAATGTAACGCAAATGCGATTTAGAGTTTTCACGAAGAGATGAAATGGAGCACGTGAACAAAACGACTCGTCTGACGGCAAAACTATTACGATGGGCGCTTTCCATTCTGGGTTTTCACGGAGAAAATGTATGTGTGTTTGCATGGGGAGATTGAAAGTTTTCATGAAGAGGCAAATCTATTACTTTGATTACTCTGCAATGGCATAAAAGTATAGTAAACATGCCCTCTAAAGTAGGCATAATCTTCAATTTGAAAAAGGTTTAACATTGTAGTCGATTTCCTAAGAACTATATTTACGCCAATGTCCAAATTTGTCCCATCTTGAAAACGGTGAGGCAATGTTCTTTATCAGAGAGGAGCACTTTTTTAGAACTAGATTTAGATTGTTGATGGAAAAGAAAAATAAGCCGTGAACGAGTTGGGGTAAAAAGAACTTTCAAGGCACTGGTGGTTCAGTGGTAGAATTCTCGCCTGCCACGCGGGAGGCCCGGGTTCGATTCCCGGCTAGTGCATATTTTGTTCCTTTTCTTATTGGATACCAACCTTTACGATGAAGTTCACAGCACTTATTTATATGAAAAGGAAGAATAGGCTGGTGATATTTATAAATCAAATTTTCCACTTTTGGGACTAATATTAATGTAATGCAAACTCAGTCACTGACTTACCCGTATATCATGTTGTGTCGGTTCTTGAAAAATTTCCAGAAGGAGAAAGGTATGGTTTTCAACGTTCCCGCGGAAAATCCATCGGTCATAGGTGAAGGTGGCACAACTTGGACTTATTGCATCCACCCATTTCCATTTGTCGTCTTGAATTTGAATTTCTAGTATACTATAATATTGACTAAAAGGAAATCATCCAATCTTATTATTTGCACAAATTTAAGCATGTAACAGCCTGCTAAGAAAAGTATCTTCAGTTGAAAATTAGTGGAAAACAATGTTTTGCCGAAACCCGGGACAATTCAGAACTCGTATGAGTCCTCCGGGATTTTGAACCAGGGACCTTTAGATCTTCAGTCTAACGCTCTCCCAACTGAGCTATTTCGGCACATGTTAATAAGTGCGACTTCATAAAATATTAACAATTACAAATTTATTTGGGGGTCATTTCGATAGTAGTCAAAATGCAAAATGTTCTATTGGGACAAAATGTAACGCAAATGCGATTTAGAGTTTTCACGAAGAGATGAAATGGAGCACGTGAACAAAACGACTCGTCTGACGGCAAAACTATTACGATGGGCGCTTTCCATTCTGGGTTTTCACGGAGAAAATGTATGTGTGTTTGCATGGGGAGATTGAAAGTTTTCATGAAGAGGCAAATCTATTACTTTGATTACTCTGCAATGGCATAAAAGTATAGTAAACATGCCCTCTAAAGTAGGCATAATCTTCAATTTGAAAAAGGTTTAACATTGTAGTCGATTTCCTAAGAACTATATTTACGCCAATGTCCAAATTTGTCCCATCTTGAAAACGGTGAGGCAATGTTCTTTATCAGAGAGGAGCACTTTTTTAGAACTAGATTTAGATTGTTGATGGAAAAGAAATATAAGCCGTGAACGAGTTGGGGTAAAAAGAACTTTCAAGGCACTGGTGGTTCAGTGGTAGAATTCTCGCCTGCCACGCGGGAGGCCCGGGTTCGATTCCCGGCTAGTGCATATTTTGTTCCTTTTCTTATTGGATACCAACCTTTACGATGAAGTTCACAGCACTTATTTATATGAAAAGGAAGAATAGGCTGGTGATATTTATAAATCAAATTTTCCACTTTTGGGACTAATATTAATGTAATGCAAACTCAGTCACTGACTTACCCGTATATCATGTTGTGTCGGTTCTTGAAAAATTTCCAGAAGGAGAAAGGTATGGTTTTCAACGTTCCCGCGGAAAATCCATCGGTCATAGGTGAAGGTGGCACAACTTGGACTTATTGCATCCACCCATTTCCATTTGTCGTCTTGAATTTGAATTTCTAGTATACGGCAGGTGTGGCTCGAATTTCTCGGAGATAAATAAAATATGTGCTAGGCCTACTTGCTCCATCGATAACGTAAAATGTTGTGTACGTTGTTTTGTGTACGTTTGTGCCTAGTCAACCGCTTTGTGTATGGATGAAAGTTTTCTCCTGAGAAACTTATGCAAACTATTCCGCGTGTGCTGAAATCCATTGTTTCGCCACAAAACAAGAAGCTCTGATGCGCGTGCCCGCTATTATGAATTATTCATTTATGCAAATCTATCTTATGCGTTAATAAGTAACGCCGGCGCGTGTGGAAGCTGTGTGTCCATTGGCCAGTCTCCACGAGATTGTGTTTTCGGTTATGCAATAATGCATAGTTATCAAATCATTGGGTGTCATCTCATGGCGGCAGAATAGTTAAGAGTATTGATTCAAATAATTCGTAGCAGTAATCTAAGTTTGTAGTTCATCGCATGTTTATTACATTCTAAGATTGAATCCTGGAATTCATATCCAAACGATAACATCTCTTAATATGGACAAATAGTATAGAATTCAAAGAGAATGTATGAGGCGGTGTGAAGCCATCTGCCGTAATCACAATCACTAATTTCTGAAGGAATATTAAAACGGCACTGGTGGTTCAGTGGTAGAATTCTCGCCTCCCACGCGGGAGACCCGGGTTCGATTCCCGGCTAGTGCATGTTTTGCGTCTGCAATAGGATTACCTTAGCATTAATTGATACAAAGAGGATTCATTTTCTTCATATTTTGTTTTGTTATAGAAACCCTATAGGATCATAAAGAAACAATTATTACTCTATGGTCTTAACAAAGGTGTTAAGACTGTGCTGTTTTGTCTCTCTTTGCTTTACTAATAACAAACTTCATTCTTCTCTCATGTTTTATAATTATATTCTTTTTTACGGATGTTTGATTGTATTAATTTCCATTTCGTAATTTTTTGTTCTTCGAAGTTTTTGAGTTGTTACTACTAGATAATTAATCATACTGGATTGCGGCTTGGTAAGCATTTTAGCAACAGAAACGGGGGTATTTTGTTTAAAATCATTTACAAATTTATTCGTTCAATTATATAAGTCATATCTTTCAAATCCCGTTTTTACCCATGCAGTGAGGTGATCAATTAGAATAAATGGACGAATGGAATACAATGAAATGGATGAATGAAATGGAACAAGGGCTATAATCTGTCGCAAAAAGCATGGCATCTGTTTTGGTGGTAGGTCTATACTGCAAGTACTCGTTGCTTTATTGAATCACTATAATATTGACTAAAAGGAAATCATCCAATCTTATTATTTGCACAAATTTAAGCATGTAACAGCCTGCTAAGAAAAGTATCTTCAGTTGAAAATTAGTGGAAAACAATGTTTTGCCGAAACCCGGGACAATTCAGAACTCGTATGAGTCCTCCGGGATTTTGAACCAGGGACCTTTAGATCTTCAGTCTAACGCTCTCCCAACTGAGCTATTTCGGCACATGTTAATAAGTGCGACTTCATAAAATATTAACAATTACAAATTTATTTGGGGGTCATTTCGATAGTAGTCAAAATGCAAAATGTTCTATTGGGACAAAATGTAACGCAAATGCGATTTAGAGTTTTCACGAAGAGATGAAATGGAGCACGTGAACAAAACGACTCGTCTGACGGCAAAACTATTATGATGGGCGCTTTCCATTCTGAGTTTTCACGGAGAAAATATGTGTGTGTTTGCATGGGGAGATTGAGAGTTTTCATGAAGAGGCAAATCTATTACTTTGATTACTCCGCAATGGCATAAAAGTATAGTAAACATGCCCTCTAAAGTAGGCATAATCTTCAATTTGAAAAAGGTTTCACATTATAGTCGATTTCCTAAGAACTTTATTTACGCCAATGTCCAAATTTGTCCCATCGTGAAAACGGTGAGGCAAAGTTCTTTATCAGAGAGGAGCACTTTTTTAGAACTAGATTTAGATTGTTGATGGAAAAGAAAAATAAGCCGTGAACGAGTTGGGGTAAAAAGAACTTTCAAGGCACTGGTGGTTCAGTGGTAGAATTCTCGCCTGCCACGCGGGAGGCCCGGGTTCGATTCCCGGCTAGTGCATATTTTGTTCCTTTTCTTATTGGATACCAACCTTTACGATGAAGTTCACAGCACTTATTTATATGAAAAGGAAGAATAGGCTGGTGATATTTATAAATCAAATTTTCCACTTTTGGGACTAATATTAATGTAATGCAAACTCAGTCACTGACTTACCCGTATATCATGTTGTGTCGGTTCTTGAAAAATTTCCAGAAGGAGAAAGGTATGGTTTTCAACGTTCCCGCGGAAAATCCATCGGTCATAGGTGAAGGTGGCACAACTTGGACTTATTGCATCCACCCATTTCCATTTGTCGTCTTGAATTTGAATTTCTAGTATACGGCAGGTGTGGCTCGAATTTCTCGGAGATAAATAAAATATGTGCTAGGCCTACTTGCTCCATCGATAACGTAAAATGTTGTGTACGTTGTTTTGTGTACGTTTGTGCCTAGTCAACCGCTTTGTGTATGGATGAAAGTTTTCTCCTGAGAAACTTATGCAAACTATTCCGCGTGTGCTGAAATCCATTGTTTCGCCACAAAACAAGAAGCTCTGATGCGCGTGCCCGCTATTATGAATTATTCATTTATGCAAATCTATCTTATGCGTTAATAAGTAACGCCGGCGCGTGTGGAAGCTGTGTGTCCATTGGCCAGTCTCCACGAGATTGTGTTTTCGGTTATGCAATAATGCATAGTTATCAAATCATTGGGTGTCATCTCATGGCGGCAGAATAGTTAAGAGTATTGATTCAAATAATTCGTAGCAGTAATCTAAGTTTGTAGTTCATCGCATGTTTATTACATTCTAAGATTGAATCCTGGAATTCATATCCAAACGATAACATCTCTTAATATGGACAAATAGTATAGAATTCAAAGAGAATGTATGAGGCGGTGTGAAGCCATCTGCCGTAATCACAATCACTAATTTCTGAAGGAATATTAAAACGGCACTGGTGGTTCAGTGGTAGAATTCTCGCCTCCCACGCGGGAGACCCGGGTTCGATTCCCGGCTAGTGCATGTTTTGCGTCTGCAATAGGATTACCTTAGCATTAATTGATACAAAGAGGATTCATTTTCTTCATATTTTGTTTTGTTATAGAAACCCTATAGGATCATAAAGAAACAATTATTACTCTATGGTCTTAACAAAGGTGTTAAGACTGTGCTGTTTTGTCTCTCTTTGCTTTACTAATAACAAACTTCATTCTTCTCTCATGTTTTATAATTATATTCTTTTTTACGGATGTTTGATTGTATTAATTTCCATTTCGTAATTTTTTGTTCTTCGAAGTTTTTGAGTTGTTACTACTAGATAATTAATCATACTGGATTGCGGCTTGGTAAGCATTTTAGCAACAGAAACGGGGGTATTTTGTTTAAAATCATTTACAAATTTATTCGTTCAATTATATAAGTCATATCTTTCAAATCCCGTTTTTACCCATGCAGTGAGGTGATCAATTAGAATAAATGGACGAATGGAATACAATGAAATGGATGAATGAAATGGAACAAGGGCTATAATCTGTCGCAAAAAGCATGGCATCTGTTTTGGTGGTAGGTCTATACTGCAAGTACTCGTTGCTTTATTGAATCACTATAATATTGACTAAAAGGAAATCATCCAATCTTATTATTTGCACAAATTTAAGCATGTAACAGCCTGCTAAGAAAAGTATCTTCAGTTGAAAATGAGTGGAAAACAATGTTTTGCCGAAACCCGGGACAATTCAGAACTCGTATGAGTCCTCCGGGATTTTGAACCAGGGACCTTTAGATCTTCAGTCTAACGCTCTCCCAACTGAGCTATTTCGGCACATGTTAATAAGTGCGACTTCATAAAATATTAACAATTACAAATTTATTTGGGGGTCATTTCGATAGTAGTCAAAATGCAAAATGTTCTATTGGGACAAAATGTAACGCAAATGCGATTTAGAGTTTTCACGAAGAGATGAAATGGAGCACGTGAACAAAACGACTCGTCTGACGGCAAAACTATTATGATGGGCGCTTTCCATTCTGAGTTTTCACGGAGAAAATATGTGTGTGTTTGCATGGGGAGATTGAGAGTTTTCATGAAGAGGCAAATCTATTACTTTGATTACTCCGCAATGGCATAAAAGTATAGTAAACATGCCCTCTAAAGTAGGCATAATCTTCAATTTGAAAAAGGTTTCACATTATAGTCGATTTCCTAAGAACTTTATTTACGCCAATGTCCAAATTTGTCCCATCGTGAAAACGGTGAGGCAAAGTTCTTTATCAGAGAGGAGCACTTTTTTAGAACTAGATTTAGATTGTTGATGGAAAAGAAAAATAAGCCGTGAACGAGTTGGGGTAAAAAGAACTTTCAAGGCACTGGTGGTTCAGTGGTAGAATTCTCGCCTGCCACGCGGGAGGCCCGGGTTCGATTCCCGGCTAGTGCATATTTTGTTCCTTTTCTTATTGGATACCAACCTTTACGATGAAGTTCACAGCACTTATTTATATGAAAAGGAAGAATAGGCTGGTGATATTTATAAATCAAATTTTCCACTTTTGGGACTAATATTAATGTAATGCAAACTCAGTCACTGACTTACCCGTATATCATGTTGTGTCGGTTCTTGAAAAATTTCCAGAAGGAGAAAGGTATGGTTTTCAACGTTCCCGCGGAAAATCCATCGGTCATAGGTGAAGGTGGCACAACTTGGACTTATTGCATCCACCCATTTCCATTTGTCGTCTTGAATTTGAATTTCTAGTATACGGCAGGTGTGGCTCGAATTTCTCGGAGATAAATAAAATATGTGCTAGGCCTACTTGCTCCATCGATAACGTAAAATGTTGTGTACGTTGTTTTGTGTACGTTTGTGCCTAGTCAACCGCTTTGTGTATGGATGAAAGTTTTCTCCTGAGAAACTTATGCAAACTATTCCGCGTGTGCTGAAATCCATTGTTTCGCCACAAAACAAGAAGCTCTGATGCGCGTGCCCGCTATTATGAATTATTCATTTATGCAAATCTATCTTATGCGTTAATAAGTAACGCCGGCGCGTGTGGAAGCTGTGTGTCCATTGGCCAGTCTCCACGAGATTGTGTTTTCGGTTATGCAATAATGCATAGTTATCAAATCATTGGGTGTCATCTCATGGCGGCAGAATAGTTAAGAGTATTGATTCAAATAATTCGTAGCAGTAATCTAAGTTTGTAGTTCATCGCATGTTTATTACATTCTAAGATTGAATCCTGGAATTCATATCCAAACGATAACATCTCTTAATATGGACAAATAGTATAGAATTCAAAGAGAATGTATGAGGCGGTGTGAAGCCATCTGCCGTAATCACAATCACTAATTTCTGAAGGAATAGTAAAACGGCACTGGTGGTTCAGTGGTAGAATTCTCGCCTCCCACGCGGGAGACCCGGGTTCGATTCCCGGCTAGTGCATGTTTTGCGTCTGCAATAGGATTACCTTAGCATTAATTGATACAAAGAGGATTCATTTTCTTCATATTTTGTTTTGTTATAGAAACCCTATAGGATCATAAAGAAACAATTATTACTCTATGGTCTTAACAAAGGTGTTAAGACTGTGCTGTTTTGTCTCTATTTGCTTTACTAATAACAAACTTCATTCTTCTCTCATGTTTTATAATTATATTCTTTTTTACGGATGTTTGATTGTATTAATTTCCATTTCGTAATTTTTTGTTCTTCGAAGTTTTTGAGTTGTTACTACTAGATAATTAATCATACTGGATTGCGGCTTGGTAAGAATTTTAGCAACAGAAACGGGGGTATTTTGTTTAAAATCATTTACAAATTTATTCGTTCAATTATATAAGTCATATCTTTCAAATCCCGTTTTTACCCATGCAGTGAGGTGATCAATTAGAATAAATGGACGAATGGAATACAATGAAATGGATGAATGAAATGGAACAAGGGCTATAATCTGTCGCAAAAAGCATGGCATCTGTTTTGGTGGTAGGTCTATACTGCAAGTACTCGTTGCTTTATTGAATCACTATAATATTGACTAAAAGGAAATCATCCAATCTTATTATTTGCACAAATTTAAGCATGTAACAGCCTGCTAAGAAAAGTATCTTCAGTTGAAAATTAGTGGAAAACAATGTTTTGCCGAAACCCGGGACAATTCAGAACTCGTATGAGTCCTCCGGGATTTTGAACCAGGGACCTTTAGATCTTCAGTCTAACGCTCTCCCAATTGAGCTATTTCGGCACATGTTAATAAGTGCGACTTCATAAAATATTAACAATTACAAATTTATTTGGGGGTCATTTCGATAGTAGTCAAAATGCAAAATGTTCTATTGGGACAAAATGTAACGCAAATGCGATTTAGAGTTTTCACGAAGAGATGAAATGGAGCACGTGAACAAAACGACTCGTCTGACGGCAAAACTATTATGATGGGCGCTTTCCATTCTGAGTTTTCACGGAGAAAATATGTGTGTGTTTGCATGGGGAGATTGAGAGTTTTCATGAAGAGGCAAATCTATTACTTTGATTACTCCGCAATGGCATAAAAGTATAGTAAACATGCCCTCTAAAGTAGGCATAATCTTCAATTTGAAAAAGGTTTCACATTATAGTCGATTTCCTAAGAACTTTATTTACGCCAATGTCCAAATTTGTCCCATCGTGAAAACGGTGAGGCAAAGTTCTTTATCAGAGAGGAGCACTTTTTTAGAACTAGATTTAGATTGTTGATGGAAAAGAAAAATAAGCCGTGAACGAGTTGGGGTAAAAAGAACTTTCAAGGCACTGGTGGTTCAGTGGTAGAATTCTCGCCTGCCACGCGGGAGGCCCGGGTTCGATTCCCGGCTAGTGCATATTTTGTTCCTTTTCTTATTGGATACCAACCTTTACGATGAAGTTCACAGCACTTTATATGAAAAGGAAGAATAGGCTGGTGATATTTATAAATCAAATTTTCCACTTTTGGGACTAATATTAATGTAATGCAAACTCAGTCACTGACTTACCCGTATATCATGTTGTGTCGGTTCTTGAAAAATTTCCAGAAGGAGAAAGGTATGGTTTTCAACGTTCCCGCGGAAAATCCATCGGTCATAGGTGAAGGTGGCACAACTTGGACTTATTGCATCCACCCATTTCCATTTGTCGTCTTGAATTTGAATTTCTAGTATACGGCAGGTGTGGCTCGAATTTCTCGGAGATAAATAAAATATGTGCTAGGCCTACTTGCTCCATCGATAACGTAAAATGTTGTGTACGTTGTTTTGTGTACGTTTGTGCCTAGTCAACCGCTTTGTGTATGGATGAAAGTTTTCTCCTGAGAAACTTATGCAAACTATTCCGCGTGTGCTGAAATCCATTGTTTCGCCACAAAACAAGAAGCTCTGATGCGCGTGCCCGCTATTATGAATTATTCATTTATGCAAATCTATCTTATGCGTTAATAAGTAACGCCGGCGCGTGTGGAAGCTGTGTGTCCATTGGCCAGTCTCCACGAGATTGTGTTTTCGGTTATGCAATAATGCATAGTTATCAAATCATTGGGTGTCATCTCATGGCGGCAGAATAGTTAAGAGTATTGATTCAAATAATTCGTAGCAGTAATCTAAGTTTGTAGTTCATCGCATGTTTATTACATTCTAAGATTGAATCCTGGAATTCATATCCAAACGATAACATCTCTTAATATGGACAAATAGTATAGAATTCAAAGAGAATGTATGAGGCGGTGTGAAGCCATCTGCCGTAATCACAATCACTAATTTCTGAAGGAATATTAAAACGGCACTGGTGGTTCAGTGGTAGAATTCTCGCCTCCCACGCGGGAGACCCGGGTTCGATTCCCGGCTAGTGCATGTTTTGCGTCTGCAATAGGATTACCTTAGCATTAATTGATACAAAGAGGATTCATTTTCTTCATATTTTGTTTTGTTATAGAAACCCTATAGGATCATAAAGCAACAATTATTACTATATGGTCTTAACAAAGGTGTTAAGACTGTGCTGTTTTGTCTCTCTTTGCTTTACTAATAACAAACTTCATTCTTCTCTCATGTTTTATAATTATATTCTTTTTTACGGATGTTTGATTGTATTAATTTCCATTTCGTAATTTTTTGTTCTTCGAAGTTTTTGAGTTGTTACTACTAGATAATTAATCATACTGGATTGCGGCTTGGTAAGCATTTTAGCAACAGAAACGGGGGTATTTTGTTTAAAATCATTTACAAATTTATTCGTTCAATTATATAAGTCATATCTTTCAAATCCCGTTTTTACCCATGCAGTGAGGTGATCAATTAGAATAAATGGACGAATGGAATACAATGAAATGGATGAATGAAATGGAACAAGGGCTATAATCTGTCGCAAAAAGCATGGCATCTGTTTTGGTGGTAGGTCTATACTGCAAGTACTCGTTGCTTTATTGAATCACTATAATATTGACTAAAAGGAAATCATCCAATCTTATTATTTGCACAAATTTAAGCATGTAACAGCCTGCTAAGAAAAGTATCTTCAGTTGAAAATTAGTGGAAAACAATGTTTTGCCGAAACCCGGGACAATTCAGAACTCGTATGAGTCCTCCGGGATTTTGAACCAGGGACCTTTAGATCTTCAGTCTAACGCTCTCCCAACTGAGCTATTTCGGCACATGTTAATAAGTGCGACTTCATAAAATATTAACAATTACAAATTTATTTGGGGGTCATTTCGATAGTAGTCAAAATGCAAAATGTTCTATTGGGACAAAATGTAACGCAAATGCGATTTAGAGTTTTCACGAAGAGATGAAATGGAGCACGTGAACAAAACGACTCGTCTGACGGCAAAACTATTATGATGGGCGCTTTCCATTCTGAGTTTTCACGGAGAAAATATGTGTGTGTTTGCATGGGGAGATTGAGAGTTTTCATGAAGAGGCAAATCTATTACTTTGATTACTCCGCAATGGCATAAAAGTATAGTAAACATGCCCTCTAAAGTAGGCATAATCTTCAATTTGAAAAAGGTTTCACATTATAGTCGATTTCCTAAGAACTTTATTTACGCCAATGTCCAAATTTGTCCCATCGTGAAAACGGTGAGGCAAAGTTCTTTATCAGAGAGGAGCACTTTTTTAGAACTAGATTTAGATTGTTGATGGAAAAGAAAAATAAGCCGTGAACGAGTTGGGGTAAAAAGAACTTTCAAGGCACTGGTGGTTCAGTGGTAGAATTCTCGCCTGCCACGCGGGAGGCCCGGGTTCGATTCCCGGCTAGTGCATATTTTGTTCCTTTTCTTATTGGATACCAACCTTTACGATGAAGTTCACAGCACTTATTTATATGAAAAGGAAGAATAGGCTGGTGATATTTATAAATCAAATTTTCCACTTTTGGGACTAATATTAATGTAATGCAAACTCAGTCACCGACTTACCCGTATATCATGTTGTGTCGGTTCTTGAAAAATTTCCAGAAGGAGAAAGGTATGGTTTTCAACGTTCCCGCGGAAAATCCATCGGTCATAGGTGAAGGTGGCACAACTTGGACTGATTGCATCCACCCATTTCCCTTTTTCGTCTTGAATTTGAATTTCTAGTATACGGCAGGTGTGGCTCGAATTTCTCGGAGATAAATAAAATCTGTGCTACTTGCTCGATCGATAACGTAAATGTTGTGTCCGTTGTTTTGTGTACGTTTGTGCCTAGTCAACCGCTTTGTGTATGGTTGAAAGTTTTCTCCTTAGAAACTTTATATGCAAATTATTCCGCGTGTGCTAAAATCCATTGTTTCGGCACAAAACAAGAAGCTCTGATGTGCGTGCCCGCTATTATGAATTATTCATTTATGCAAATCTATCTGATGAATTAATAAGTTAAGAACGCCGGCGCGTGTGGAAGCTGTGTGTCCATTGGCCAGTCTCCACGAGAATGTGTTTTCGGTTATGCATTAATGCATAGTTACCAAATCATTATGGGTGTCATCTCATGGCGGCAGAATAGTTAAGAGTCTTGATTCAAATAATTCGTAACATCTATCTAAGTTTGTAGTTCATCGCATGTTTATTACATTTTTGAATCCTGGAATTCATATCCAAACGATAACATCTCTTAATATGGACGAAGAGTATAGAATTCAAAGAGAATGTATGAGACGGTGTGAAGCCATCTGCCGTAATCACAATCACTAATTTCTGAAGGAATAGTAAAACGGCACTGGTGGTTTAGTGGTAGAATTCTCGTCTCCCACGCGGGATACCCGGGTTCGATTCCCGGTTAGTGCATGTTTTGCGTCTGCAATAGGATTACCTTAGCATTTGATACAAAGAGGATTCATTTTCTTCATATTTTGTTTTGTAATAGAAACCCTATAGGATCAGAAAGCAACAATTATTACTATATGGTCTTAACAAAGGTGTTAAGACTGTGCTGTTTTGTCTCTCTTTGCTTTACTATAACAAACTTCATTCTTCTCTCATGTTTTATAATTATACTCTTTTTTTTACGGATGTTTGATTGTATTAATTTCCATTTCGTTATTTTTTGTTCTTCGAAGTTTTTGAGTTGTTACTACTAGATAATTAATCATACTGGATTGCGGCTTGGTAAGCATTTTAGCAACAGAAACGGGGGTATTTTGTTTAAAATCATTTACAAATTTATTCGTTCAATTATATAAGTCATATCTTTCAAATCCCGTTTTTACCCATGCAGTGAGGTGATCAATAAGAATAAATGGACGAATGGAATACAATAAAATGGATGAATGAAATTGAACAAGGGCTATAATCTGTCGCAAAAAGCATATCATCTGCTCTGGTGGTAGGCCTATACTGCAAGTACTCGTTGCTTTATTGAATCACTATAATATTGACTAAAAGGAAATCATCCAATCTTATTATTTGCACAAATTTAAGCATGTAACAGCCTGCTAAGAAAAGTATCTTCAGTTGAAAATTAGTGGAAAACAATGTTTTGCCGAAACCCGGGACAATTCAGAACTCGTATGAGTCCTCCGGGATTTTGAACCAGGGACCTTTAGATCTTCAGTCTAACGCTCTCCCAACTGAGCTATTTCGGCACATGTTAATAAGTGCGACTTCATAAAATATTAACAATTACAAATTTATTTGGGGGTCATTTTGATAGTAGTCAAAATGCAAAATGTTCTATTGGGACAAAATGTAACGCAAATGCGATTTAGAGTTTTCACGAAGAGATGAAATGGAGCACGTGAACAAAACGACTCGTCTGACGGCAAAACTATTACGATGGGCGCTTTCCATTCTGAGTTTTCACGGAGAAAATGTATGTGTGTTTGCATGGGGAGATTGAGAGTTTTTATTGAAGAGGCAAATCTATTACTTTGATTACTCCGCAATGGCATAAAAGTATAGTAAACATGCCCTCTAAAGTAGGCATAATCTTCAATTTGAAAAAGGTTTCACATTATAGTCGATTTCCTAAGAACTATATTTACGCCAATGTCCAAATTTGTCCCATCGTGAAAACGGTGAGACAATGTTCTTTATCAGAGAGGAGCACTTTTTTAGAACTAGATTTAGATTGTTGATGGAAAAGAAAAATAAGCCGTGAACGAGTTGGGGTAAAAAGAAATTTCAAGGCACTGGTGGTTCAGTGGTAGAATTCTCGCCTGCCACGCGGGAGGCCCGGGTTCGATTCCCGGCTAGTGCATTTTTTTGTTCCTTTCCTTATTGGATACTAACCTTTACGATGAAGTTCACAGCACTTATTTATATGAAAAAGAAGAATAGATTGGTGATATTTATAAATCAAATTTTCCACTTTTTGAACAAGAATTAATGTTATGCAAACTCAGTCACTGACTTACCCGTATATCATGTTGTGTCGGTTCTTGAAACATTTCCAGAAGGAGAAAGGTATGGTTTTCAACGTTCCCGCGGAAAATCCATCGGTCATAGGTGAAGGTGGCACAATTTGGACTGATTGCATCCACCCATTTCCCTTTGTCGTCTTGAATTTCAATTTCTAGTATACGGCAGGTGTGGCTCGAATTTCTCGGAGAGAAATAAAATCTGTGCTACTTGCTCGATCGATAACGTAAATGTTGTGTCCGTTGTTTTGTGTACGTTTGTGCCTAGTCAACCGCTTTGTGTATGGTTGAAAGTTTTCTCCTTAGAAACGTATGCAAATGATCCCGCGTGTGCGGAAATCCATTGTTTCGGCACAAATCAAGAAGCTCTTATGAATTATTCATTAATGCAAATCTATCCTATACGTTAATCAGTAAGAACGCGGGCGCGTGTGGATGCTGTGTGTCCATTGGCCAGTCTCCACGAGATTGTGTATTCGGTTATGCATTAATGCATAGTTATCAAATCATTGGGTGTCATCTCATGGCGCGGCGGCAGAATAGTTAAGAGTCTTGATTCAAAAAATTCGTAGCAGTAATCTAAGTTTGTAGTTCATCGCATGTTTATTACATTCTAAGATTGAATCCTGGAATTTATATTCAAACGATAACATCTCTTAATATGGACAAAGAGTATAGAATTCAAAGAGAATGTATGAGACGGTGTGAAGCCATCTGCCGTAATCACAATCACTAATTTCTGAAGGAATAGTAAAACGGCACTGGTGGTTCAGTGGTAGAATTCTCGCCTTCCACGCGGGAGACCCGGGTTCGATTCCCGGCTAGTGCATGTTTTGCGTCTGCAATTGGATTACCTAAGCATTAACTGATACAAAGAGGATTCATTTTCTTCATATTTTGTTTTGTTATAGAAACCCTATAGGATCATAAAGCAACAATTATTACTCTATGGTCTTAACAAAGGTGTTAAGACTGTGCTGTTTTGTCTCTCTTTGCTCTACTATAACAAACTTCATACTTCTCTTATGTTTTATAATTATACTCTTTTTAAAGGATGTTTGATTGTTTTAATTTCCATTTCGTTATTTTTTGTTCTTCGAAGTTTTTGAGTTGTTACTACTAGATAATTAATCATACTGGATTGCGGCTTGGTAAGCATTTTAGCAACAGAAACGGGAGTATTTTGTTTAAAATCATTAACAAATTTATTCGTTCAATTATATAAGTCATATCTTTCAAATCCCGTTTTTACCCATGCAGTGAGGTGATAAATAAGAATAAATGGACGAATGGAATACAATGAAATGGATGAATGAAATGGAACAAGGGCTATAATCTGTCGCAAAAAGCATGGCATCTGCTCTGGTGGTAGGCCTATACTGCAAGTACTCGTTGCTTTATTGAATCACTATAATATTGACTAAAAGGAAAATCATCCAATCTTATTATTTGCACAAATTTAAGCATGTTACAGCCTGCTAAGAAAATTATCTTCAGTTGAAAATTAGTGGAAAACAATGTTTTGCCGAAACCCGGGACAATTCAGAACTCGTATGAGTCCTCCGGGATTTTGAACCAGGGACCTTTAGATCTTCAGTCTAACGCTCTCCCAACTGAGCTATTTCGGCACATGTTAATAAGTGCGACTTCATAAAATATTAACAATTACAAATTTATTTGGGGGTCATTTCGATTGTAGTCAAAATGCAAAATGTTCTATTGGGACAAAATGTAACGCAAATGCGATTTAGAGTTTTCACGAAGAGATGAAATGGAGCACGTGAACAAAACGACTCGTCCGACGGCAAAACTATTACGATGGGCGCTTTCCATTCTGAGTTTTCACGGAGAAAATATATGTGTGTTTGCATGGGGAGATTGAGAGTTTTCATGAAGAGGCAAATCTATTACTATGATTACTCCGCAAAAGCATAAAAGTATAGTAAACATGCCCTCTAAAGTAGGCATAATCTTCAATTTGAAAAAGGTTTCACATTATTGTCGATTTCCTAAGAACTATATTTACGCCAATGTCCAAATTTGTCCCATCGTGAAAACGGTGAGGCAATGTTCTTTATCAGAGAGGAGCACTTTTTTAGAACTAGATTTAGATTGTTGATGGAAAAGAAAAATAAGCCGTGAACGAGTTGGGGTAAAAAGAACTTTCAAGGCACTGGTGGTTCAGTGGTAGAATTCTCGCCTGCCACGCGGGAGGCCCGGGTTCGATTCCCGGCTAGTGCATTTATTTTTCCTTTCCTTATTGGATACTAACCTTTACGATGAAGTTCACAGAACTTATTTATATGAAAAGGAAGAATAGGCTGGTGATATTTATAAATCAAATTTTCCACTTTTTGAACAATTATTAATGTAATGCAAACTCAGTCACTGACTTACCAGTATATCATGTTGTGTCGGTTCTTGAAAAATTTCCAGAAGGAGAAAGGTATGGTTTTCAACGTTCCCGCGGAAAATCCATCGGTCATAGGTGAAGGTGGCACAACTTGGACTGATTGCATCCACCCATTTCCCTTTGTCGTCTTGAATTTGAATTTCTAGAATACGGCAGGTGTGGCTCGAATTTCTCGGAGAGAAATAAAATCTGTGCTACTTGCTCGATCGATAACGTAAATGTTGTGTCCGTTGTTTTGTGTACGTTTGTGCCTAGTCAACCGCTTTGTGTATGGTTGAAAGTTTTCTCCTTAGAAACGTATGCAAATGATCCCGCGTGTGCGGAAATCCATTGTTTCGGCACAAATCAAGAAGCTCTGATGCGCGTGCCCGCTATTATGAATTATTCATTTATGCAAATCTATCCTATACGTTAATCAGTAAGAACGCGGGCGCGTGTGGATGCTGTGTGTCCATTGGCCAGTCTCCACGAGATTGTGTATTCGGTTATGCATTAATGCATAGTTATCAAATCATTGGGTGTCATCTCATGGCGGCAGAATAGTTAAGAGTCTTGATTCAAATAATTCGTAGCAGTAATCTAAGTTTGTAGTTCATCGCATGTTTATTACATTCTAAGATTGAATCCTGGAATTTATATTCAAACGATAACATCTCTTAATATGGACAAAGAGTATAGAATTCAAAGAGAATGTATGAGACGGTGTGAAGCCATCTGCCGTAATCACAATCACTAATTTCTGAAGGAATAGTAAAACGGCACTGGTGGTCCCACGCGGGAGACCCGGGTTCGAATCCCGGCTAGTGCATGTTTTGCGTCTGCAATAGGATAACCTTAGCATTTGATACAAAGAGGATTCATTTTCTTCATATTTTGTTTTGTTATAGAAACCCTATAGGATCATAAAGCAACAATAATTACTCTATGGTCTTAACAAAGGTGTTAAGACTGTGCTGTTTTGTCTCTCTTTGCTTTTACTTTAACAAACTTCATTCTTCTCTCATGTTTTATAATTATACTCTTTTTTACGGATGTTTGATTGTATTAATTTCCATTTCGTTATTTTTTGTTCTTCGAGATTTTGAGTTGTTACTACTAGATATTATAATCATACTGGATTGCGGCTTGGTAAGCATTTTAGCAACAGAAACGGGGGTATTTTGTTTAAAATCATTTACAAATTTATTCGTTCAATTATATAAGTCATATCTTTCAAATCCCGTTTTTACCCATGCAGTGAGGTGATAAATAAGAATAAATGGACGAATGGAATACAATGAAATGGATGAATGAAATGGAACAAGGGCTATAATCTGTCGCAAAAAGCATGGCATCTGCTCTGGTGGTAGGCCTATACTGCAAGTACTCGTTGCTTTATTGAATCACTATAATATTGACTAAAAGGAAAATCATCCAATCTTATTATTTGCACAAATTTAAGCATGTTACAGCCTGCTAAGAAAATTATCTTCAGTTGAAAATTAGTGGAAAACAATGTTTTGCCGAAACCCGGGACAATTCAGAACTCGTATGAGTCCTCCGGGATTTTGAACCAGGGACCTTTAGATCTTCAGTCTAACGCTCTCCCAACTGAGCTATTTCGGCACATGTTAATAAGTGCGACTTCATAAAATATTAACAATTACAAATTTATTTGGGGGTCATTTCGATTGTAGTCAAAATGCAAAATGTTCTATTGGGACAAAATGTAACGCAAATGCGATTTAGAGTTTTCACGAAGAGATGAAATGGAGCACGTGAACAAAACGACTCGTCCGACGGCAAAACTATTACGATGGGCGCTTTCCATTCTGAGTTTTCACGGAGAAAATATATGTGTGTTTGCATGGGGAGATTGAGAGTTTTCATGAAGAGGCAAATCTATTACTATGATTACTCCGCAAAAGCATAAAAGTATAGTAAACATGCCCTCTAAAGTAGGCATAATCTTCAATTTGAAAAAGGTTTCACATTATTGTCGATTTCCTAAGAACTATATTTACGCCAATGTCCAAATTTGTCCCGTCGTGAAAACGGTGAGGCAATGTTCTTTATCAGAGAGGAGCACTTTTTTAGAACTAGATTTAGATTGTTGATGGAAAAGAAAAATAAGCCGTGAACGAGTTGGGGTAAAAAGAACTGTCAAGGCACTGGTGGTTCAGTGGTAGAATTCTCGCCTGCCACGCGGGAGGCCCGGGTTCGATTCCCGGCTAGTGCATTTTTTTTCCCTTTCCTTATTGGATACTAACCTTTACGATGAAGTTCACAGCACTTATTTATATGAAAAGGAAGAAAAGGCTGGTGATATTTATAAATAAAATTTTCCACTTTTTGAACAATTATTAATGTAATGCAAACTCAGTCACTGACTTACCAGTATATCATGTTGTGTCGGTTCTTGAAAAATTTCCAGAAGGAGAAAGGTATGGTTTTCAACGTTCCCGCGGAAAATCCATCGGTCATAGGCGAAGGTGGCACAACTTGGACTGATTGCATCCACCCATTTCCCTTTGTCGTCTTGAATTTCAATTTCTAGTATACGGCAGATGTGGCTCGAATTTCTCGGAGAGAAATAAAATCTGTGCTACTTGCTCGATCGATAACGTAAATGTTGGGTCCGTTGTTTTGTGTACGTTTGTGCCTAGTCAACCGCTTTGTGTATGGTTGAAAGTTTTCTCCTTAGAAACTTATGCAGATGATCCCGCGTGTGCGGAAATCCATTGTTTCGGCACAAAACAAGAAGCTCTGATGCGCGTGCCCGCTATTATGATTTATTCATTAATTTATGCAAATCTATCCTATGCGTTAATCAGTAAGAACGCGGGCGCGTGTGGATGCTGTGTGTCCATTGGCCAGTCTCCACGAGATTGTGTATTCGGTTATGCATTAATGCATAGTTATCAAATCATTGGGTGTCATCTCATGGCGGCAGAATAGTTAAGAGTCTTGATTCAAATAATTCGTAGCTGTAATCTAAGTTTGTAGTTCATCGCATGTTTATTACATTCTAAGATTGAATCCTGGAATTTATATTCAAACGATAACATCTCTTAATATGGACAAAGAGTATAGAATTCAAAGAGAATGTATGAGGCGGTGTGAAGCCATCTGCCGTAATCACAATCACTAATTTATGAAGGAATAGTAAAACGGCACTGGTGGTTCAGTGGTAGAATTCTCGCCTCCCACGCGGGAGACCCGGGTTCGATACCCGGTTAGTGCATCTTTTGCGTCTGCAATAGGATTACCTTAGCATTAATTGATACAAAGAGGATCCATTTGATTCATATTTTGTTTTGTTATAGAAACCCTAGAGACATAGAGCAACAATTCTTACTCTGTGGTCTTAACAAATGTGTTAAGACTGTGCTGTTTTGTCTCTCTTTGCTTTACTATGACAAACTTCATTCTTCTCTCATGTTTTATATAGGCCTACTCTTGTTATACGAATGTTTGATTGTATTAGTACATCACTTGAATTTCCATTCCGTTATTTTTTGGCCTTCGAATTTTTTGAGTTGTTACTACTAGAGAATTAATCATACTGGATTGTGGCTTGGTAAGCATTTTAGCAACGAAACAGGGGCATTTTTTTTTTGTTAATAATTTACAAATGTATTCGTTCAATTATATAAGTCCTATCTTTCAAATCCCGTTTTTACCAAGTGAGGTGATAAATTAGAATAAATGGACGAATGGAATACAATGAAATGGATGAATGAAATGGAATAAGGGCTATAATCTGTCGCAAAAAGCGTGGCATCTGCTCTGGTGGTATACTGTAATAGTCGTTGCTTTATTGAATCAATATAATATTGACTAAAAGGAAAATCATCCAATCTTATTATTTGCATAAATTTAAGCATGTAACAGCCTGCTAAGAAAAGTATCTTCAGTTGAAAATAAGTGGAAAACTATGTTTTGCCGAAACCCGGGACAATTCAGAACTCGTATGAGTCCTCCGGGATTTTGAACCAGGGACCTTTAGATCTTCAGTCTAACGCTCTCCCAACTGAGCTTTTTCGGCACATGTTAATAAGTGCGACTTCATAAAATATAACCAATTACAAATTCATTTGGGGGTCATTTCGATGGTAGTCAAAATGCAGAATGTTCTATTATGACAAAATGTAACGCAAATGCGATTTTGAATTTTCACGAAGAGACGAAATGGAGCACGTGAACAAAACGACTCGTCTGACGGCAAAACTATTACGATGGGCGCTTTCCATTCTGGGTTTTCACGGAGAAAATGTATGTGTGTTTGCATGGGGAGATTGAGAGTTTTCATGAAGAGGCAAATCTATTACTTTGATTACTCCGCAATGGCATAAAAGTATAGTAAACATGCCCTCTAAAGTAGGCATAATCTTCAATTTGAAAAAGGTTTCACATTATAGTCGATTTCCTAAGAACTATTTACATTTACACCAGTGTCCAAATTTGTCCCATCGTGAAAACGGTGAGGCAATGTTCTTCATCAGAGTTCTTTTACAACTAGATTTAGATTGTTGATTGAAAGGAAAAATAACGCGTAAACGAGTTGGCGTATGAACAACTTTCAAGGCACTGGTGGTTCAGTGGTAGAATTCTCGCCTGCCACGCAGGAGGCCCCGGTTCGATTCCCGGCTATTGCATGAAGCTTTGTTTCCTTTCCTAATCGGATACCAACCTTAACTAATCTTCCTGCCCTAATTTTTGCAGACTTGAAAAACCTAGAAAATACCTTCCATTATTGTGATTATCACACACTATCTTAGTTTGCTTTTGGCACTATTGGCTCCCCATAGTGATCATGTTATCTTGGTTGGAAATACTAATTCAGACTGTCAACAAGGAATGTGTAGAGTCCGATTCATTATAAAGTCATTGGGTCATTGGTACATGCAAGCTCAGAATGCAAGCAATAAGCCTTTTGCACATTAAATCTGAATATTATCTGCCACGTGCCCTGACTTTTTTCATTGCACATTAACACCCCGTTTAAAATTCCCAGACTGAAGACATAGTTGCTATAATTATATGGTTGCACCCAAGTAAATAAACTCCCATAGACAACAGTGATCAATCCTAATTCTTCAAAGATTATTTACAAATACTCAAAACTCTCACAGGTGTTCAAGTTGCACAGAAATATTGTGATTAACATGTCACCTTTCATTTTCTTTTCATTTTATGGTGGGTTGACCATTGACTTTTTTTTTGGAGACATTCCCATTCTCAGCTGACCACCCCTAAAGCAAGGTGTATGGTTCCAATCCAGTCAAAGAAGACATTTTCAAAAAAGCGGCTTAAATTAGACCCACTTCCTCATCCAATTACATAATAAATGGTCACAAATGGAAGCCCAGAGTCTTTAGTCTGGGAAATTCAAACTAGGGTGTTAATGTGCAATGAAAGAATATGAGTACCAGTTGCTTATTCGGATTTATTTTGCAAAAGGCTTATTCTGACACACCTATCTCCTATGTACATGCAGGATGGAGCAGAATGGACCAGAGAATTTATACATGAAACACACACATTATTTGTGGATTATTCAAACACATTTATTTCCATTGATGCTGTGACCGATGTTAATACACAATTGATATTTTTTGTAAATGGATAAGAAAATGCTTAATAATTATAAAAGTTGATGTCAATAAAAATAAATGAAGTACACAACTCAGACTTTTATGGATACTACGCATGGCCCACTCGACTACGTACATTGAGCGATTTTTGATAGATAACTTGTTATATTTGAAATAACATGTAAAAGTATGTGAAGTACGGGAAGTGCAATATTTGTATGCACTGTTTGTGTTTTTCTCTAGCATGTAAGTAAAGGATTGTGAGTAATCAATTCAAAACTAACAAATATCTTAAATGTCTTCAACATTAATGTTACTGTGCTAGGAGGGTTAGGTCCAATAACCCTTCATTTAAACCATAATTATTTCATTCATTGAGTTGAGTTATATGATATAAAACTAGAAACTTGCAATGAAGCCTGCCTGATACTTGCATACTTGCATATGAGCATACTTGAGTTAATATTTTCTTCTTCATTTTGCATTGAATTATCACACACCAGTGTGCTAAGTTTCCAAATGACCAATGCATTAATGAACATTTCACTGTACATTGTACCCTGCACGAACAATGTAACTACTTAGATCAAGCATGCTACTTTTGCAATGATTTGTAATTTTATGTTTACAAGAAATACTTGTCAAACTTACGGAAGCTTAAAGTGACCATCGGAGTTTCCGGGTTCCTGATAATTATCTCAGAAAGACGTCTTCCTGTGATATCATTATGTCCAGTATGCTAACGTTAGATCACAACATTGTTGTAGACTATGGAAACTTCTGGTTGCCAAATCTTTATATCACAGAAAGACGTCTTTCCAAGTTAACATATCACTTGACGTCCTTCCGTGATAAGATGTCATGAAAAAACATCTTTATGACATAATTATCTCTTAATCTTGGATGGTGACGTTAAGCCTCTGTAGCACAGACTGCAAATTTTGAATAGAACAAGTTTTCCTTAGCAAACAAATATTTTCTGCATTGCTCAGCATTGTTTCCCTCTAGGCAGCTCTGAGAAATGAGGACTATGTCATACAAAGGTGGCATACAAGGATTTCAGCTTGACTTAACTAACTGTCAGACTAGACCTTCCCCTCTCTGCTAAGCATACTGCTCCATGAGTTACTCTTAACTTTCTTAGACTGTTCTATCAAAACCTTATATCCTGTTAGGAGAACAGAAACAAAGCATGATCATTGTATCAAAATATCTAAATGTAATTGAAAACTGTTAGTTTACGACTTTATAAGAAGGTAATAATGGGCATTTCACAATAGTGCGCCACCATGAGTTTGCAACGCGTTGGCCAATTTGTCGACAAACTGCGCATCTTTCCACATGTGCAGTTTGTCGACCAAATTAATTCTGCGCATTGTGATTGGCCAACGCGTTGCAAACTCATGGGGGCACACTGTTACATATTACCCATTGTTTATTGTTCATCTCAATTATTTTCTGTTCATTATGAGTTAAAATATTGAGCGATAGAAATATTTCTGAGAGAAGATTACTGGTACATCATTTCAGTCTGAGTGATTTCTTCCACGTTCATATGCCAATGTCCAACCATTACATCTTACTCTCCTTGAATCTGTCTGCAAGATCTAAAATACTCGGCAGTCTTGGTTTGGGAATTGTCCTGTGGCACACTGACTCGGATGACATGCATGAACTGACCGGTTCCGTGGGACGACTTGCTGCAAATTTATCCGGTTTGGGCAGTTGCAGCGATGCACTTATCCCGTCATTGTCACTGTCTAACACATGACCATTTGGCTGAGGAGTCTGTTTCCATGGCAATACAGGTATTTCCTCATCTCCCCAGGTTTCATCCTCATCCTTGTTTTCCCCGTTCTTCCTGTGAGAAGACTGCTGGTAATTCTTGCTCTTATTCTGTGAGCCCCTCTCTCTGCTTCCTTTGTATTTCCCTGTACTTGTCTGTTTGCCATTGCTTGTTCTGCTTCTGTGACCCTCAGTGTTCATGCCATTAGGCAAACATAATGCCCCTTCATTAGGCTGGTGTGCCATTGATTCTCTGCTTTCAACATCTTCCTTGGTAGTTGTCTTTGATCGAGGTGAATTAGTTTGTTTGGCTGCTCTGCCACCTACATAACAAAGATCCACAAAGAGTAAAAGAACCTCGATCAATTATTGAATTCTTCATCAATCAATTTATGTATACATCTGAAACTAATCAAAGCGTTGCATCCTTGATCCTTGGGACATAGTGTTATGCGAGTGGTTTCATGGCTTCTGACAGGCAAATGAACAGAGAAAAATAAAAATGTGGGACACTGCCAAAATAGGTCTAGATTGCTTAGTTGGTAAAGTCTTGGTAAGGCATTTTCTTCTTTCTTTCTTCACATTTGAATGAAGAATTTGTAAGAAGAGTAGTGTTTAATAAGATTTTCTTAACATTGTGAGTGACTTGTATGTTTTGTACTACATGTACTAGTACTACTTCATCACAGAACGCTACACACTGATGAGGTGATGGAAGAAATTGCACTTACTTATTTTCTCCTTTGCTGGGTAAACCTTCAGAGTTAAATCATTCAGTTGGTAGTTGTGGAATCGGGATATTATCTCCTGTGCCTCTTTAATATTGCTGTACCTCAAGAAGAAATGCCTACAGTCAAATAAAAACAAAATCCAAAACATGACAATAAAAAATTGCAATTTGACATACACAATGTGTATAAAACAAGATTCAATTTCAAATTGTGAAGATTGTGTTAGCTTTACATCGTCAGTGAGTAGTATCACGTTAAAGCCCCATTTCTCCTCTTTCCAATGATATGTTATTTATTCATACACGGTCATAGATGGCTCAGTAATCATTCTTTTTTGGACAATGGGAGAAAATGGACTTGGGACCAGGTTGTACACACTGCTTAGAGCATTCATGTATGTCAAATATCCTTTGACTTCCAGATGGTACTATTTCATTTCCCAGGTAAAAGTGATGGTCTCGGAATTCACCTCATTCATAATATATCCGTCTCCTGTTCAGGAAATGAGTCTAGTCATTAGGACTTATGCTTTATTTGTTCTGGCAGCAGTTTTTCTACTTTTTCAGCTGTTAAAATGGATCAAGTATTGCTGGCATACAGATGTGATAATGTGTGGCCACAAACACAGTTGTGCGTTGGTTCTCTCCTATGCTTCGAGGGTTTTTCTCCAGGTTCTCTGGTTTTCCTCCCTCCACAAAAACCAAACACTTTCAATCTTAAGCTGTGCTTCATGATCATATATGTGGCTGGCTGCCAAAGGGTGCCCATGAAAGCCTGCTACTTGGTCACATGTAGCATCATCATTCATAATTCATATTGTAATTGCTGGGAACCTCTGGAAAATAGTGTGTTTCACTGAGCAGGTAAACCCAGAGCAGCGTAAACAAGAAATAAACTAGTATAGGATGTAATTAACCACCTTAACATCCAAGATTGTTATACTATAGCATGCCATTAGATTGAGGGATTTCGCTGGTCAAAACCCACACACATGCTTGCATACATGAGCCAATGTACATCAACAAAAGTGATGTACAACTCAGACAACTAGCCCTGTACAACAATAAACAGGGAGCGTGAATACAAAACTTCATGTATAACTGCACACATCCAACAACTCTTAAATGTATGAGTCACAGTATGACACTTTCATTTGTAGCTGCTATTAAGAGTATGATATCAGTGAGTCTGTATAATTGCAGACAACACACACTCAGAATCATTCTACATATCACTCATAATCATAAATGAATAATGGACAATGATGGTGTGAGAGGCACATATCCATTGCATTTTATTCCAACTCGAAAAAAAAAAAGAACACCAGTACGGTATTCCGCAGGTCGCTGGTTCGAATCCTGCTCCTGTCAATTTTTCTTTGTTCACTTTGAAATGAAAAAAAGGGATGGATGACTCCATTTTCAACAATAAGCAATCATTAGGTCAGCAAACAATAACATCAACAAAACTAAGAGGCTATAACTACAACTTACACAACTATCAATATTCAATGAGACTTTTTACTTAAAGGGAGCCAGAACCTAGGTAATTAATAATACAATTATTGCTTTGCTATGATTTAACTTCCCCAAGGCCCTTGTGCCTAATACCTGCACACAGAACAAATGATCAAATAAAAGTTGCACTTACACGCCTCCTCTACTTGTCTCTTCAGATGACGCGACTTCACTGAACAACTGCTGAACTTCCTGGGCAATTAAAACAATAAAAGGATTGTTTGAAATGTACACACATCCAACATCCATCCAGAATGTCCTGGCTAAATGGTCTGGTGCAATCAACTCAAGATGTTGCAGATTGCATACAAGGATTCAGGGTTCCACTTCAGATTGAGGAATTGTGGTACTAGCATACTAGAGCAAGAATCTTTGTCAGTAATTACTTCTGTCAGTCCAGAGTACCTATGATGATGCAGATAGCGCTGTGTGTTTGATTAGATCTTACACATGAACTGGAATTGTGTATCACTCATCATCTTCCACTTGTAAGGCTGATATTGGGATCACCCTCAAGAATTGTATTAAATTCCTTTTTTCAAACTTCTTACTCTGAAACCTTTAAAATACATCTTTTATTCAGTCTGGGTTCCTTACCAAGGAAAAGGAGTGCATTTATTCTAGTGCATAAGTGTATGGGATCGTCACCCCGTTACAGCATTTTTCATTATTACTATTATAACTATCATTAAAAAGTAATAGTGTTTTTTGTGGTGAATTCAGAGGGTTGTAAGTTTAAGCCAAGTCACACAATCTGTGAAGGTAGGGTTGGTTGTTGTATTTGATTTCACCATTTGCACTGAATTACCGGTAGCTGAATGATGTGAGAATGATGGGAGAGTGGACTCTTCCGGCCATTCAAACAAACTGTTTGCACTGACGACGCCTTTTAACCAGGTGACTGTGAAAGGTTAACAGCGGTTGCTAACAGTTGTCATCGTCCATTACCTCAGCTCTGTCAAACTCCGTGGCAAGTGGTATGTAAAACACACACAAACCATTTGGCCCATCATCGTGGGCGGGGCTTAAGAGCAGAGCCGTAATGGTCCTTTGCTACATTCCTTATCATTCAGATGATGTAGTACGTACCATTTCATACTCAGGTGGTAGTTGTTGCACACATATTCCATACAATCCGTTCATATTGGGTTTCAATTTTAAGAAGTCATTGGCTGAGTTATCTACCGGGCGCAGACTGTCTCCAGCTGGGTGTCTCTTTGCTTTCTGAGCTGCATGCCTCCCTGTACTTTCATCTGAATCTGTGCAAAGGTAAGAATAAGTGCTGGCTACAGTAGGAAACCATGCCTCTCTATTCAACTATACACAATATCAAGGAAATAATTTATCATATCCATAGTCTGCACTCATGAAGCAAGCATATGATTAAATCTCAAAACTGTCCTTGTTTAAGCAAGCTTTTCTTTTGCTGTTACAATGCTGGTGATCTACATTACAACATGCGAGTTGTCTGCACTCCAGTGTGGATGAGCAGCCGCCATCTTTCCTGGTGTAACTTTGCAGGTGCAGTAGAGTCAAAATACCGTACCAGATGTTACTCAGTGAACTGCACACACTGTGCATGACGCGACAGGCAATGCAATGTGTGGAACATCCCGTTATTTTATTGTGGAGGTCATGGAAATTGCCCACCCCCCAATTTTCTTTTGTTTTATCTTATGTTATTCTCTTTGGAATGTTCCTGTACATATAGTGTATAATTGCTTCTGCACTGATAGAGTTACCTCTAGGTGCATGGATTAACCCGCATGGTTAATGAGGTGCCACATCACCACAGGGGTAGAGCAGGGGTACAGGAAGTGGCCTTGGTTCATTGTTCTTTCATCGATGGCCAAGCCCACATGCGTTATTAAATAAAACTGTATTTCTGCAGTATTCCTTGCTCACCGAAGCTCTTCTTCTTATTCATTTCAGGTCATCGTATGAACACAATTTAATGTGCCCTGTGTTGGTTGATAATCAATCAGCCACACGGGTGCAACATTTGGAGGCACGAGAGGGGGGAAACGTGTTCAGTTTACTCTCCTAGTGGAACTGGACGACATGCGTCTCCCCAGAGAAACAGAACCCTAGTCAGCTGCAGTATGATGAGTGGCCAGTAACCAGGAGGGACACCGGTACCAGAGCAGTAACAAGTTGGCTGAAGGTGCAGTGCTGGGAGGAGCAGAGGGATCGCCACATCGGGATTGCCTTGCGTCCTCATACGAATCACTGCAGTTCGAGTGACGTTGTCTACCTGTTCTTGTATCCGGCTTCCCAAGATGGAGACACTACTCGACACAATCGGGCAGCTGACCACAAGGCTCGGAAATCTTTCCGTGCAACAGTTACTACTGGTATGTCAGGAGCTAGAGTTGGAGGTTGGTGGTGTAGCGGAGCAGGCAGATGGTCGAGTCAGGCTCGTCAGAAAGGTAATCAGCCACCTAAACAGTGATGGTGTCCAAGATCGGGAGGATGGTGGCCAGGAGATTGTTGAGCGGCTGCAGAAGTTTGTAGATGAGATGGCAGCACCGGAACCGTCGATGGCAGCCCCTACCTCACAACCAGCAGCAGAGCCAACAGAAGCAGAGACCACCACACCATCTCAACCGACCCAGCTACCTGTGGCTAACACGGATGTCGCAAACCTGATCCGGAGGGAGTTTAAGATCTCTGGACAGATCGGCGAGCCGGGTCAGAAGGACCGCCTGACCTTCGCAAGCCTGGCGAACCAGATCGAGACAGGACGAGAGAAGGGCTACCCCGACCGGGACATCGTCCACGCTGTCATCCGTGCCATAGTCCCAGGCTCGGACCTCCGCAGCTATCTGGAGGGAAGGAACAAGATTCCACTACCAAGCCTGCGACGTATAATACGATCCCACTACCAGGAACGGGATGCCACAGAGATGTTTAAGCAACTATCCCAACTAACCCAGGAGGCGAAGGAGACTCCTCAGGCTTTTCTCCTTCGAGCATTCAATATCCGTCAGAAGGTGCTCTTTGCCAGCCAGGAGGTAGAGTCAAAGCTGTGCTACGAGCCACAGTTAGTTCGTGAGATGTTCCGGCACACACTGCTGACTGGCCTGCGCAGCGAGTCAATTAAGACCGAGCTGCGCCCCTACCTGGACGACTCTGACACCGCAGATGAAGTCCTGTTCGAGAAGATGAATGTGTTCGCGAGTCTGGAGATAGAACGCCGAAAGAAACTTCATCACGCCAGACCAGCGGCAGTAAACGAGGTGCAGGAAAGCCCAAAACAGAAGGCACCCCCGAAGCAGGGACTCCTCATGACAGAGATCGCAGAGCTGAAAGCTGGAATTGCTGAGTTGTCGTCACTGAAGAGCCAGGTGACGTCGCTGCAGGAGTCACTACAGACGTCGTCCCAGAGGCGGTATCAGCCTGCCCGAGGACAGCCCTCAAAACGACGGGGTTGTCCGAAGTGCCATGAGGAGGGACGAGGTGACACCTGTGACCATTGCTACAAGTGTGGGTCGTCCGACCACTTTGCGAGAGGCTGCCGCAGTAGGAGGGATGGCCACCAGGGAAACGGCAACCGGTTGCTTCCAAGGGACGGGAAGTAACCCATGAGAATAGGTCCCATTCATCCAAAGCTTATCACCCAACAACGACCAAAGGATCCAAAGTCTTCATTTGCCACATCACACCCAAGCAACAGACCAAGATTACCAATCTGGTAGGGCGAAAGTGTACCGTGGACTGTCTTCTCAACAAGGTACCTGCAACAGTGCTGTGGGACACAGGGGCCCAGGTATCCATCCTGAGCTCCAGCTGGGTCAAGAAGTTTATGCCAAGAACAACCCTTCGTCCAGTCTCAGAGCTCTTAAGCTGTGACAGTGAGCTAGACCTGCAAGCGGCAAATGGGACGCCCATCCCGTTTAACGGCTGGATTGAAGTTGAACTGCAACTTACAGCATCCAAAGCGAGTCCCCAGAAGGTTACCTTCCCAGCGTTAGTCACACCAGGCAACTTACAGCAACCCATTATAGGCTACAACGTGATCGAAGAGATGGTGAGAAGCTCAGAAGGCGAGTCGATCAACAGCATCCTTGGTGGAGCGGTACGAGGTCTCGACCACAACCAAGCGAACCAGTTGGTCCAGCTCGTTCAGGCCAACCATTCGGATGATCTGTGTAACGTAGTCTCTGGAAGGCAAGATGTAGTCATCCCATCAAAGAGTAATGTGGGCATACGCTGTCGTGTCCATGCTGGCCCACTGGATCATCCCATCACAGTCCTGTTTGAACCTGATGTCCGATCCCACTGGCCGGAGGACTTGCAGGTCAGGGAGTCTGTCGTCACTCTGACTCGAGGGAAGTCCTGTCCCATAACCATCCGGGTCACGAACCCCACTGACCGCACAATTGTCCTCAAACGCCATTCTACTTTGGGTCAACTCTTCCAGGTCAGATCAGTCACCCCCGTTTGTCCGTCTTCTCTGGATAAGTGGACGCCAGCTCCCCAGCAGAGTGCTAAGGTCAACACTGTGAGCTCATCCGCTCCGACAGAAGACACCTGGTTACCTCAAGTTGACCTGAGCCACCTATCCCCACCCCAACGTACAGCAGTAGAGTCCCTACTAAGAGAGGAGTCAACAGCGTTTGCCAAAGATGGGGACGACATGGGACGTGCTGAAGGCCTGAAGATGACCATCAAGCTGAATGACGAGACCCCTGTCCAGAAGACGTATACGTCAGTCCCTAGACCCCTTTACCAAGAGGTGAGAACATACCTATCGGACCTGATCACACGTGGATGGATCACCAAATCCAGCTCACCCTACTCATCACCCATTGTATGTGTCCGAAAGAAGGATGGCACCCTACGACTCTGTGTGGATTACCGAGAGTTAAACCGGAAGACAGTGCCAGACCGCCAGCCTATACCTCGCATCAAAGATGTCCTTGACAGCCTTGGTGGAAATTCTTGGTTTTCCACCTTGGATCAAGGGAAAGCCTACCATCAAGGGTTTATGGCAGAAGAAAGTCGTCACCTCACCGCATTTGTCACGCCATGGGGGCTATACGAATGGGTTAGGATTCCATTCGGCCTAACCAATGCACCGGCGGTGTTTCAGCGATTTATGGAAGCTTGTCTTGAAGGACTCAACGGTGACATCGCGATGACCTACCTTGATGATGTGCTTGTCTTCAGTGACACCTTCCAAAAACATCTCCAGAACCTGAGGACAGTGCTGAGACGGCTCCAGGAGAACGGTGTGAAGCTTAAACCCAGCAAGTGTGAGCTCTTTAGGAAGGAGGTGCGATATCTAGGCCGGCTAGTATCGGCAGAGGGACATCGGATGGACCCAGGCGATGTCGCAGCGGTGAAAGTCCTCAGCGAGAAGAAGCCAGCCACTGTGGGTGAATTGCGGAAGTTACTTGGGTTACTCGGGTACTACCGCAGTTACATCCAGGATTTCTCCAGAAGAGCAAAGCCCTTGTACGACTTGCTGACGGAAGACCCAAGCCCAGATAAGCACCACCCAAAGTCTAAAGCAAAGACCCCAGCGAAGAACAAGATGGGACAGAAGCTATCAAAAGAAAAGATCCAGTGGACAGACCACCACCAAGACGTTCTGGAGAAACTACTTGATATGCTGATTGCTCCACCGGTCATGGCCTTCCCCGACCATGAAAAGCCATTCATTGTACACACCGACGCGTCTAATGAAGGTCTCGGCGCTGTACTTTACCAGAAGCTGGATGGGAAGATGCGGGTCATCGCATATGGCTCCCGTACACTCACCACAGCCGAGAAAAACTACAATCTGCATTCAGGGAAACTGGAGTTTCTTGCACTGAAATGGGCAGTGACAGAAAAATTCAGAGACTTTCTGTATTATGCCCCGTCATTTCTGGTATATACAGATAATAATCCTCTGACTTATGTTCTGTCTTCTGCTCGGCTCAATGCCACTGGCCAGAGATGGGTTGCGGAGTTAGCAGACTTCCACTTCACGATCAAATACCGACCGGGTATGAATAATGCTGATGCAGATGTCCTCTCCAGAATGCCAGTCAACATCGAGAAGTACATGTCTGAGTGCTCGAAGGAAGTATCTCCAGGAGAACTGGGCACCACTGCCAGTGCTGTGCTGTCTCAGGGCACAGGACTGACCACGTGGGCTGCAGCAGTCTCAACTGACCTTATACCATCAGCCGGAATGCCACCGAATGTACCATTGATGACAACTTCCGACCTACAGGAGGCTCAACAGGATGACCCAAGCATTGAGAGGGTGCTACAGTACTTGAAGAAGGGACATCGTCCTAGTAAGCGTGAGAGACTAGGGGAACTACCAGCAACCACATCACTGATGCATGAGTGGAACCACTTGACCCTGGTGGATGGTGTCCTGTATCGGAAGAAAGGACGTCGGTCACAACTGATCCTTCCATCCCAACTCCGGCAGAAGGTCTATCAGGAGCTACATGAGGAGATGGGACACCTCGGAGCAGATCGAGTGGTGATTCTGGCGAGAGACCGGTTCTACTGGCCCCATATGCAAAAGGACATTGAAAACTACTGCACCAAGGTATGCTCATGTCTCAAGCAGCGAAAACCCAACCGTCACACAAGGGAACCACTTAGGAGTATCGTTACCACAGCTCCATTTGAGTTGGTTTCAATCGACTATGTCCATCTAGAGAAGTGTAAGGGCGGATATGAGTATATCCTAGTGGTAGTCGACCACTTTACCAGGTTCGCACAGGCTTACCCGACCAGAGATAAGTCAGGCAAGACAGCGGCGGATAAAATCTTTAATGATTTTATTTTGCGGTTTGGGTTTCCTCATCGTCTCCATCACGACCAAGGGAGAGAGTTTGAGAATCAACTGTTTGCCAGACTCCATCACCACTCGGGTATTGCCAAGTCCAGGACCACGCCCTACCACCCAGCCGGGAATGGACAATGCGAGAGGTTCAACCGGACGCTACTTGGTATGCTAAGGACCCTCTCTGATGCAGAGAAAACCAACTGGAAAGACTCCGTCAACAAAGTGGTGCATGCATACAACTGCACAAGGTGCGAGGCTACTGGGTACTCACCCTTCTTCCTGCTATATGGGCGATCGCCTCGTTTACCCATTGACCTGATGTTTGGACTGCAACCAGAGACAGGCCCCACAGCAACTGACCACAACAGATTCGTCCGAGAGTGGAAAGAGCAGATGACAGAAGCCTTCGCCACCGCATCCAAACATGCCGCCACATCGGTGGAACGGGGAAGGAGGTATCAGAAGGTTCACAGTACCGTACTTCAACCAGATGACCGCGTGCTGGTGAAGAATGTAGGCAGGCATGAGGGACCGAGCAAACTGAGGTCTTACTGGGAGGACGAGGTCTATGTCGTCGTTCAGAGAAAAGGTGACGATTCCCCAGTATACGAGGTGAGACCAGAACGAGGAAGGGGACGTCACCGGGTACTTCACCGGAATCTCCTTCTTCCGTGTGACAGTCTCCAGCCAGATCAACCTCAACACCAGGTTCCTCAGCCCCAGCGTCAGCAAAGATCCAGTCCAAGGTCACATCGCAGACATGGGAGGAGCCTGCAACAAGCAGAAACCAGTGATGAAAGCTCAGGGGAGGAAGACGCAGTCATCTTTGCTCCCAGCCCAGCTCACAGGCAAGGTTCCATTGAACTTGATCCAGAAGCAGAACCCTTTGACCTTGGCCCGCCTACTGCTGTCGAACCCCAACTAGAGGAGCACCCTTGTGCAGACGATGGAATTCAGCAAGATGCAGGGGCAGCTCCAGAAACCAACGAAGACTCGATTGTCCCAGCGGCTTCGGCGCCAGATGATGGTCAAGAGTCACTTCCGGAAGTCCAAGAGACAGACAGTCCATCACCTGAGACTGACCCAGCCCCTACTTCCAGTGAACGACCAACTAGGCTGAGACACCCACCGCAGATGTTCCAGTATAGTTCCCTGGGGCAACCAGATGCAAGCTGCATGGACCCTAGAGTGAACACCCTTCAGCAAGCCAGTGTCCCGCCTTCATTGTCCCAGACTGGATGGCAGCAGATGATCCCAGTTCCTGTGAACTACTACCCACCTGCCTGGCTGAACCCGTATGGACACCCCTTTGCACCGTATCACATCGGAGGATGGGGACAAACACCACAGGGAGCATTTCCCCAGCAGGCCTAGACACCAAGTGCGTCCAACCCTGACGACTCTTACGGATGGTGTATTTCTTGCCCAGCTTCATGACAGCACCAGGGGAGCCCACAAGCACAACACAGGAGAAGACGAGCCAGCAGAGAAGAAAACGACTGTACAGTGTGAGCATGACTGGTTCATCACCGGAGCATCGTAGCTAGCCAAGTCTACCTGTGAAGCGCCGATGAGAGACCAAGTCACAGAGAACCGAGCTGCTGTGCTCTATGTTTGGCATCCAGCTGTCCCATAGGACAACAGTTCAGACCGACGCCCATGATGATCGTTTAGCTAGATCGGGAGGACATTGAGACACTGAGGAAGTAGCTATCCTTCAGCTTCTCCCAGTCTTCAACGGGCCATCTGCATAGAGTAGATCTATCACAGATGGAAGGGGTGACATGCCTCAGGAGCGGACTGAACTGTACCATGCTGATTAGAGACATTATGATTTTAGTGTGCTTGTATGTTGGGACAACATAAAATTTTGAAGGGTCGAGTGTGGAGGTCATGGAAATTGCCCACCCCCCAATTTTCTTTTGTTTTATCTTATGTTATTCTCTTTGGAATGTTCCTGTACATATAGTGTATAATTGCTTCTGCACTGATAGAGTTACCTCTAGGTGCATGGATTAACCCGCATGGTTAATGAGGTGCCACATCACCACAGGGGTAGAGCAGGGGTACAGGAAGTGGCCTTGGTTCATTGTTCTTTCATCGATGGCCAAGCCCACATGCGTTATTAAATAAAACTGTATTTCTGCAGTATTCCTTGCTCACCGAAGCTCTTCTTCTTATTCATTTCAGGTCATCGTATGAACACAATTTAATGTGCCCTGTGTTGGTTGATAATCAATCAGCCACACGGGTGCAACATTATGCACAGTGCTGCTGCACACAAATATGTACGCACAATTTGAATGGGACGCACGCGTTTGTCCTTGTTTGGTTTTCTTAGGCAATGGCGCTGGCCGCGGTTGAGAGTATCACACGCAGAGTGCATATTCTAGTTTTTTATTTAACTCTATGTTGTGACCTCGTCTGGCTGGGATATTCCTGAATATCTTTATATTAAACTGTAAGTGTCATTTTCATTCTGTTTTTTTATTGTAATTTCAATGTTTTAGGTGAATGAGATTGAAATATGTGCCAGTTTGCACATTGGCATCATTTAATTGAATTTTAATGCTACATGTGCAGCGGCGTAGCTAGGATTTTTTCAGCAGGGGGGCACTGGGGGGGCCTTGGAATTTTGTGGGGGGGGGGGGGCACCCGGAATTTTTTCAAAACTGGAGATTTGCAAAATATGAGAAATGCAGGGGGGGGCGGATCCAGCTGGCGTGGGGCAACCTTTTCTTTAAGCAAAAAAAAAAAAAAAAACAGAAAAAAAATTAATAAAAGGGAAACAGAAAGACTCCAAAAGAGCTGAAAAAGAGGGGGAAGACAAAATTTGCTAGCTTTGATCGTCCCGAAACGCATCCATCGCTATTGAATTGGTGCATTTTATTTCCACGCTCCCTGGAAAATCATGGATAAGCGCGAAGGCCTTGCGGCCGGGGTCCAGGGCCCGCTTAAGGGCCGTGGAAGCTCAGGGGTTCTAGATATTCTCTGGTGCAATCTGAGCCTTATTTTGGAAGCAATTGTTCCGATGAATTTATTCATTTATTTATATTATTACTTCATTATTTCTTTTTAATCCAACACTAATGAGCGGGAGAAATTCAATCTGGGGACCAGACTAACTAGCCAAACCAGACAAAATGGCAGATGGGCTGCCGCTGTTTTGAAGTTCGCAACCGTAAGCGCGTAAGAAAATTGCATTTTTACACTGAAATTTTGCACAGATTTCTTCACTATAGGGCTTTAAGGACTCAGGAACATTTGCTGAAAGTAAAAAATATCATTTTGGAACAGTAGAAGCTGTTAAGTTATTTTTTATTTCCTTTATAGCTTTCATACCCTGCAGATAACACTTAATTTTTTTTCTATACCCACGATTTTTTGTGGGGGGGCACCTGGGGGGGCACACAGAATTTGTGGGGGGGCACGTGCCCCCCCAGGCCCCCCCGTAGCTACGCCGCTGTACATGTGTAAGTGCCCTACAATAGGTTGGTCTATCTTTCAAAGAGCACAATTGAAATCAATTTGTATTGTTATAGCATTATTGGGGACAAATTACTTTAGTTGTCTTTAAATTTATAAGAGAGATAGTAGAAAGTGAATGTTTGTATGCGAGTTCCTTGATTCTCAGTTTGTGACATACCTGAGGACTTTTTGGATGAAAACTTCTTGTTCCTTGTCCTTTTTCGCTTTACTAGACAAAAGAAAAAAGGCATACAAAAAAGCTAACATCAGCTGAAAGAACAACAGAAGAATCGTTATTGTTGAAAACTAGGACCTCCAGGGTTCAAGCTAACTTGAATACAATATTGACAAATGCATTATCTTTAATACTTAGCATTCCTACCCTTAAACCAATCTGAATTTGCCAAAACCTATCTGTAGGACTCTTGGCCTTTAACCCCTTCAGCCCGGGATTTGTTGGTTTTGTTTTTACCAGCCTCATTATCAGTCTCCCGTCAAATAGAGGTCACCTGGTTGGGTTATGTGTGCAGGGAGCTCAGAGCTATGAACAATGCGAGCACACAATAGTTGAATACCACTGGACAATAGTCCGAATTCCAGGAGGTTGTAATAGGTGTCACAGCATCTGTGTCCGGAGCTCACAGATTGCGGTCTGCTAAAAAAAAAATGCTGATCTATTCAAATGCGAATCAAGGCGGTAAATGTACCACAATTACAAGATTTTTTTTGGATAGATAGTACTCCATTCAATGTATTTCACTGGAAATAAAGCAATCATGTTCTCACGGATGAGGCAAACTGCTAAAGATGCTTCCTGTCTGGAAGGGGTCAAAAGGTATACCAGGACTATAAAGCCCATACCTCATACAGCACTGGTTGGAACAACTTGGTCAAATCCAAATAGTGTGTCATAGAGGTACTGAACAGCATTTGATTTTAGTGAGTTGGAAAGATTCCTCCCTAGGTTTGCACTGTCATTTTCTGCAAAAATAATGAGCGCCCAATTTCATTTTCACGCATTCGTGTTGACGTGATTTTGCCTCCTTGGTTGAAACCATCACTCAATTTCTCTTTGATGCATCCGTATTTATATAGCATTGCATTCAATTAAATTCAACAGTTGTTCAGTTTAGCCATGCAAAATCGGCATTCAATTTAGTACGCTGCAAAAAGCCGTTGCGAATTTGAATGCTGTTCAAATGGAATTTTAAATTGAAAGGCGATTCTTTTTATTTGCCTGACGCTAATTGTTTACATTTGAAATCAAATGACTATTTTGAGGTGCCTTGCAGTTTCACGCGAAATGGAATGACGCAGCGTTTAAATTGTTGCCGGAAATGACTGAGAAAACCTACACCAAAGGTCTGGGTTCAACTTATGAATGCACATAAATGGGTTTGAGTACTGACAAGTGGACGGCATAAGGTCTCAAGTTTTCAAGTATTCAAGAAAGCCTGAATTTTCTTCTGATTATGAAGCCCTAAGCCAAACAAAGGTTAGGTGGCTAAGATGTGCTTCCTTACCAATGGGTTTGTCAGGGGTGAATTGTGCTTTAATAGCTGGTGATGACATGAATGAATGGTCATCAGCAATGCCAAACAACATCCACTTCTGAAGATCATTGGAGAACTCCATCCTGCATATTAAAAGAATTGTACACAAAACGCAATGCTCTAACAAGTTTAAAACAACTTCATATTAGTGCTGGGCTTTTTATACGGATATATGTTATCCAACCCGGATTTAATTATCCAGTTACAAATTATCACTAACCATTAACCGAAACTGAACAGAAAAAACAGAGACCAACGTTTGGCTCATGCTCAACAACCCAAAAAGTGTTAACTGTAGAATTTCAGTCCGTTTATTTTGTGCATTTTGCCAAGTAGAAACACGCTTTCAACAAACTGAATCTAAAAGAAACATTGCATGTACTGGATCTAAATGCTTGATCTAAAAAAAAACATCGCAAAAAGCATTCTGAAAGTGACGATCACGCATGTCACACATGATGACATAGGTTAACTGCTAACCTGATTTTTTTGCAATCAGTAAAATATGAAATTACCCGATTTTGCCCAGCACTACTTCATATTAACTGGTGCTCATGTAATGACAAACAATTTGTTGAAAGTTTTATAAGATACACCTAATGATAGAAATCACTGTGAATGTGATGGTGTGACATGTTCACACTGTTAGATTTGTTGTCAACCTGAGTAAAGTGCTCAACCCATATTGAAACTAAATAATGATTTAAAGGTGACAGAACAGCACTCACACTTTGTCTAATCCAGCATATACATGCATGAAATAATAGGCCTGTGAAAATTTGAGCTCAATCGGACATCTGAGTTCCTTGAAAATAGGGAAAACCCAAGTTTTCTTCTAAAATATAAAGAAGGATTTTTAATCATGCAAAAGTCAAATGTGTTTTTGGTGTTTGGTTTTACTTTTTCTGCATACATACACCATTTCAGGCGTAAATATTTTAACGATATGTTTCTACCAGCACCATCTTCACACCCTGAAAGATATGTAAATTTGTGAACATTTCTGTTTTGGTTTGTTACCAATGTTGTACTGTACCTTTAAATCAAACAACCCTGCTTGCCTACAAAACAAAGCATTTTTCAATGATTATTTCAGACTTTGTCGCAAGATTAAGACTCATCGTATCTCTAGACTGACCTGACTGCATCACTCATACTCTCCAAGCAAGATCGAACATCACTGAATCCAAGCTCTCTGTAAGGGAATCTGCGCCCCATCAACTCACGGTAGTCTTTATCAAACTGCCCAAGGGGTACACCTCCAATCTTTGATAGAAGCACACTCCTTGTCAGCTTTTTCACTTCTTCTGTACACGATTCCACTGATTGTGAGCTCATCATGCTTCATATATAGCAAATGTTCTGTAAATAACAAGAGGTAACATGTATGCAATTACAGGAGTTCAACTGCAAATCTTGCTTGGCCTAACCCTTTTTCCATAATGGTCGTCAGTGGAATTCTTTCCATTTGTTATAGCAGCATTCCACAGCAATAATTAGATCCAGTACTAATGCAGCTGTCAATTGTAAGACACACTATATGACCCCCGAGAATGATGTGTCACTTGTTCAATGTGCGTCACGTTTTCATGTACTGTGACGGACCCCAGTGTCCAAATTATGACGGACTTCCATCTACCTTGACGGACGCCTTAGTCAATTTTGTGACGCACCAATTACTGATTTTGACGAACCATTACTGTCCTAGTGACGGACCTACCATTGGCAAAGACAACCCTGTGTGTGCAGCACAATTTACACAAAAGTCTATGTAGTTTAAAATGACATTGACGCGACCATTCGTCAATGTTGTGACGGACCAAAGGCTTCAATGACGCACCTTTCCCGGGGGTCTAATGGTGGGTCTTACAACTGAAGGCTGCATAACTCACTGGAGCCCTATATTTCTCTCTTTTCTGTTGGTCAGCAATACGTCACTTAATATTGTGTAAGCACAATGTAAGCACACTGCAGTGCATTGTGCTACATGTGCTTTTTTTCACTCCAGTCACATTTGGGAGGTCTCGCATGTGAACGGATACGCATACGGGTATGTTTAGCTATGACATTAGCTATGACAAACGTCAACAGCCAATCCGATGTTTCGCAATAGTGAAGTTTATATCCGACAACAGAGAACCACTTTTGTACCTGACTTTGAGGCTAATTTTAAATTTTGTCTTACCGGGTATTCTTAAAGGGCGGCTGCAGTGCTTTTTTCAGTCAGGTTATTTTATTGCCTTCATACAGAGAATATACTGACAAATAATGAATGGCAAGTCTTATTTTGGTTTCAAACCAGCATTTGGTTTTCCCTTGAATGGTTTTGTAAAACGGGGGATTTTCACGCATACTCATGTAGGGAACCAACAGCCAAAATATAATGAAAAAACATAAGAAATGAAGAGGCAAACTTGACCTACAGAAATGGTTTGGTAAAAAAATTACACCACCAGTGAGGTGGAACATATTTGGCAAAATAAAACCATTGAGGAGGAAAAGGTCTGTCAGAAAACCTATAAAACAACTGCAACTTTTTGTGCACAAATCAATAGCGCTCCGCACTAATGACGTCACAAAATCCCCGGCTGTCAGACAAATATTGTCTCACACCCTCACACGCGTAGTGTACATGGACGCGCACACGCACACACGTGCATGGTTGCAATGTTTGTCTGAGATCCGGTGCTATTTTTAGCGTAAGTGGGGAGCGCTATTGGGTTACTGCTCTCAGTTCCCCAGATGACATCACAGTTTTGCTCATGAATATGGAAATGCTAATTAGCATACAAACCAAAAAGCCTGTTTTTAACCCTGAATCAGTGTGAGTAAGTGGGTAAAATTACAATCCCCATGTACAGTTTTTTTTTATTGGCACATGTTCAAGCCATAATACTCCCATTGCAGAGACCCTTTAAGTTTTGAAATGCATAGAAACGACATATTCGTGTCCAGCAAATCCTTTCGTTTTAATCTAATCATGCACATGACAAAAAGCGTAAGCGTATTCGGTAAGCGTTTAACACTTACACGTATCGAGAAAGATATCTGTAGTAGCCGTAGGGCTTGTTAACAAAAAACGGAAAGAATTCCACTGACGGCCATGACGGAAACAGGGTTACTTCCTCCAAGAGTTAACTTAATGGATGCAAGTCATGATGAACTTCAATCTCAGGAGTGAAAACTGGTGTAGCTTATCTAAAAAGTGAGATTTTCAGGTTTTTTTTAACTACAATTATACAAAAAAATTAGGGAAAAAATTATCTTTTCTTTTAAAAATGTGAGTAAACCTTGTCATTATTGGAATCTCCAATTCTCCCTTGGTCCATAGCTGGCCGTATGAGACATTTTAGGATCATTTTGGAGGTGAAATCACAGGATTTTGACTCAGGGTAGAGGCAAAAAGGAGCTCTTGCCACTCAAATGCAAACAAGGTACAGATCATGTCCAAATGTTAAAAAAGGCGATTTTTAGGGTCCAAGTTACTCGGACCATAGAGGAAGGAAACTGTTTCCTTCCTCTATGCTCGGACTAACCCCAACCTGACAATCAAATTAATTTTGACACTTTTGGCCCTCCATATATTCCTGCAGTTATCGGTTTTCGCTCCGATAACAGGAAAGTTTTTCAAAAATGGAACCGAAATGGAATATCAGAAAATCACTCCTCACACCTTTCAACTGGACACTTCCAGATTATTATCTGTAAAAATCCTCGAAGTTCAAGTCTTTTCTTTGAAAATATTGTCCGTCATTTACATTTACAGGGACACCAATTCCGCTATGTAAACGCGACGTCATGTGTTTTCACCCCCTTGGCTGAGTGGCAAAGTTCATTGACATCGGAGTAGCTATGGCGCACCAAGTCACTCAAAAACGACTGGACTATTGTCCTGACTCAATTCTTCTTACGAGTCAATTGAGTTTATTTTAAAAAGGTTCTAAAACAGTCTTGATTCCAAGATTGTGAATTATAGATAATTTATCAACAATATCATGCATGACATATTTAAAGGCAAATAAATTTAAATCTAATTGTTTATCTTGATGCGAAATATTATCAGAGAATTTTTTATAATATCTGTCATCATTATGAGAGGCCTAAACATGGATACATTAGCTTATCAAAGTTAAAATTTAAAGGAGAAAAACAAAACACTGTCACTCCGAATAGAGAAAGACTTTAACACTTTTGTCTCATTGGCATGCCATAAAAACCCAGATCGCAACAGGGTCACATGACCTGCCGTCTGACATCTGAAGAAATTGAAAGTTACTTGAGCAGAAGACAGTTTAGTTTGGAATATTTGACCACAGATTGTGTCTTTTATAAACGTTTGAACATCAGCCTTAAAATGATTAGTAATAATACACCCAAGATCACATAGTTTTTTTAACTTTTGAGTATCACTCAGGACTGGAAACTTTATTTTCAACATCCTGAATGTTGGAGATAGCCCTGAGTGTAGTCATCACTTCAGGCATACTGATCACAAAGAATCTTGCACGATCTCGCGGTAAACGGGAGTCGAATTTGGGGAGCGAAAACACATGTCGGGTGAAAACACATGACATGATACTATAGGCTAACATTAACACCAGGGGTCAATTTCATAGAGCTGCTTAAGCACAAAATTTGCTTAAGCATGAAAAGTCTCCCTTGATTAACCAGGATTATCAATCAAATTTCCATGTGATGTTTATTGCTTTTGACTTGTATTTGGCCATTGTTTGATGAGCATAACATTCACAAGGAGTTTTGGCTGGCATACTGATTTTATTGACCAAGGTTTTTGGTGCTTAAGCAAATTGTGGTGCTTAAGCAGCTCTATGAAATTGGCCCGGCCCAGGTGTCACTGTGCACTACACTGGGTGATGCAATTGGCTGAAGTAAGAGACCACTTTTCGTGTACATAATTTAGGCACCTAAAACCCAGGATTACCATTGTTTCTATGACCTTATCAAGTTTACTTACGAGATGGATAATCTAGAATCGGCAAAGAGGGTCAGCAACACATTCCATGGCACATGCTGCTTTTGTATGGTGTGCGACGTAATGCACAATACCAGCCGTACGTACAGCGTGTAGTACAGTGTGTACGTCTTGCCAGAAGAGATTCCTGCCTCTTTTCGCCAACAATCCAACGATAGAGGGCGTACGCGGCGAATTGATCTTCGGATAACAGACCGGTCTTTTGCCTTCGCTGTCTGACTGATCAAGTTGTATAACTCAATTGGTCCGGCTTTATTTAAAAATAAAATCTCAAAACTCATTTAAAAATAAAACACCCCAAGAAAAAACGAAAGAAAATAAATCTAAACAACGATGCAAGTAATAAACTTCTACAAACTGCTCATCAACTAAAATAATGTCCAGAGTTAAACAGGCCTTTCCCTATATGACTTTGAGAAAGATCCTGCCGCAACTGCTACTAACTATAGGATCGAAACGTCAGGCCCTCCTGAAGGCTGATTCTTTGAGAAAGATCCTGCTAGGATCGCAACCTCAGGCTCCCCTAGCTCCAAGCAAACAAAAAATGGTAATATTTTTCGCAAGCTTATTATTTCATGTACATGTTTGATCAAACAAAGTATGAGTTGTTCTGTGACCTTTACCAATCATGTACCTTTAAAGGTAGTAACCGAAACAGAAATCTTCACAGAATTACCTAATACCTATAACTTCAATGTACAGAGTAAAAAGATGGTGATGGTATACCGTTAAAATTTGTCTGCCCGAACAGCTGTATTTATCCAAAAAAAGAGCAAAACCAGTTACCAAAATAATTTTTTATCTTTTGAAAAGACTTCGGAAATACTGTGGCCGTTTTTGACTGTTTTCTCAGAAGGTGGGCACCGTTTGGGACTGAAATTTTCACAGATGACTGTGACTGTATCTGCCTTGACATTTTTCCCATGAATCTGTATTTGATACAATGATATCATAAGAAATTTAGACCTAAACTATTTTTTTTTAATTGTAGAAAAGAAAAATAGCTTTTGGTTCCGAAAATAATCATTTAAAGGGCGGTAATATCCGGTAATGAAGGGTCTATGCAATAGCAATATTATGGCTTGAACATGTGCCAAAAATAAATATTGTTATACATGGGCCTTTGATTTTACCCACCTCCTCACACTGTTTCAGGGTTAACAACTGGGTTTTGTTTTACTGTATGCTAATTGGAATTTCCATATTCATGAGCAAAACTGTGATGTCATCTGGGTAACTGATTGCTTTGTGCATAAAAAGTTGAGGTTGTTTTATAGGTTTTCTGACAAGCCTTTCCCTCTCAATGGGTTTTATTGTGCTGAATATGTTCCTTTCACTCAACTGGCGGTGTCATTTTTTTGACCAACCATTTCTGTGGGTCATGTTTGCCTCTTAATTTGTTTATGTTTTTTCATTATTTTTTGGCTATTGGTTCCCTACATGAGTATGCATGAAAATCCCCCATTTTGCAAAGCCGTTCAAAAGAAAACCAAATGCTGGTTTGAAACCAAAATAAGACTTGCCATTTATTATTTGTCAGTATATTCTCTGTATGAAGGCAATAAAATAACCTAACTGAAAAAAGCACTGCATGAACCCTTTAAATTTGAGGTAAGGTAATTTTTCTTAGTTCTCGATCTTTATGAAAATCATGACAACCGTGAATGATTAACCCATTGCAGTGGGGAAAACAGGTCTCCAGACCTGGGATGGGGGATCCTCTAACTAACTGGGTACAGTGGCGTCGCCAAGGGGGGGCCAGGGGGGGGGGGGGGGGCACGTGCCCCCCCCCTGGAAAACCTCGTGCCCCCCCTTGTGCCCCCCCCATTTGAGATTTGGGTTGGTGACAAAAAAATATAATATATATTGTAGTGCCCCCCCCCCCCCCCCCAACAATTGCTAGTGCCCCCCTTGTGCCCCCCCAGACTCAAAAGTCTGGTGACGCCACTGACTGGGTATGTCGTTTGTTCATAAATAATGAAATTATGGGGGGGGGGGGGGGTGTATCCCAGAGCCGTAAATAATTTATTTACGGCTCTGGTGTATCCCCCCTAGTCCACCCCCCCCATCCATTATGTATTACTTATCTGAAGGTTCGGTGCAGTAGGTATAAATAGTTTTGTTAAAGTAAAAGTCTTTATTTTGTTCGTTTGGGGTTTGATTATGAAAAAATATAAATATCGAAGTTGTGCAATTTGCAAGGTATTAGATTACAATATTCCAGAGGCCTAAATAAAGGGTAACCGACTATTGGTGAATTTAAATTGAGCACTTGCGACGTTTCAGTGTTCTATTTAGTTCACCATACTCTTATAACTAAAGATCGCATGCTATCCCAGGGGTTGTAATGCGAACATGTACGTAGTTAAATAGAGTCGTAGCTGCCTAGAGGACGAGGTTGGAGATTTAGCGCGTGCGCATTAACGGGGACGTGAGAAGAGCTGCACTTGCTTGCTGAATAGTGTGAACGCGACGAAACATGGTGAAAATGTCCGGGAGTTTGCTGAATTTCACTTATTTAGTAAGTGCTGCCAGGAATCTAGAAAACCGGTAAGATTATACTACTCAAAATATCATTAAAGTAGCGTCCAAAGAAAAGGCAAATCATCGAAAGTAGTATATTTCTTGTGTAAAACCATGGAGGAAGGAATAGAAACTAAGCTTGTGTCTTGTGAGTTTAACCTGTGTGTAAACTGTAATAGGAGTAGGGGGGGGGGGGGGGGGGGGCTACGCTTGCACCATGGGGGTCCATGGAAAGGATTGGAGGGTGCACAGGATCTAGGAGTCTTGAAGTTGAACATGTGACGTGAATCTACTTTACTCAGTCTCCCCATGGCATGTGTAAACATGACCTACACACAGGCCCCTTTTCATATAGATCTGGCTTGTAATTTTGAATTCAAATTTCAATGACAAAATGAATGAGTAATGACACCGTACAGGACTACAGCGAACAATTCCTTACACAGTTAACGTGTTAGGCCTTACATGTACATGAATTGGCATGAAATGGCCGCAAGAGGGCGTCACTATCATCTCGTTATGCGACTTCATTGCACTGACCAAAAAATGGAAGTTTTCATGAATGAAACTGACGTGCATGGTCACAATACTCACATACTCAGCAATGCCCATGCGAATCATTGCCACTTCGACAGACCTCGCCATGATCTTTCGAATGGTAGGTTACAAAAAATGTACAAATTTGTACATTCCTTTGACCTTTTGACAATTTTTTGTGCACAGCGAAAAACTCGTTACGCACGCACGCAATGCCGTTATAGGCACGTACGGAGCACGCATCACGCGATGTGCCTATGCAAACACACGCGGTGTACGACTACGCAACGATCAACAGTCAGCCGTACGACATCTCCGGGTGACCATGCAATTCTATGCATATTCATGTGGCGTTCTCAGCATACACAACCAATAGACCCAACACATGTTATATGAATATTCAACGACCCAACAATCACACTCACACGGTGGCGCGGTTTCGCGGTAAAATGACAACAAAAATACAGCTCACCAAAGTTCAAATACGACCGCGGTGTCCGTGAGTTTTCGAACGTCGGGTGACACCACAAAAAATGACCAAAAGGTCGAAGAAATGTACAAATTTGTATGTTTTTGGTACCATTCGAAAGATCGTAGCGAGGTCTGTCGAAGAAACTATGGTAAGAGTGGGCATCGCTGAGTATGTGCCCATGCGTGTCAGTTTCATTCAAGAAAACTTCCATTTTTGGTCAGTGCAATGACATCACCTAATGAGATGATCGTGACGCCCTCTTGCGGCCGTTTCGTGCCAATTCGTGTAAGGGATTTTTCGCTGTGTTGTGGTGGCACCTGAGGTTTGAGAATCTGCGGACTCTGCGGTCGTATTTGAACTTTGGTCAGCTGTATTTTTGTTGCCATGAGTGTAATTGTTAGGTCATTGAATATTCATAGCAATGTGTGTTGGGTCTGTTGGTTAGTATACTGAGAACGCCACATGAATATGTATAGAATTGCATGGTTGCCGCCATGAGTGTAATTGTTAGGTCGTTGAATATTCATAGCAATGTGTGTTGGGTCTGTTGGTTAGTATACTGAGAACGCCACATGAATATGTATAGAATTGCTTGGTTGCCGTCCGATGACGTATGGCTGACCGTTGATCATTGCATAATCGTACACTGTGTGCGTTTGCATAGGCACATCGCGCGATGCATATTCCGTATGTGCGTGCGACAGCCCTGCCTGCGTGCGTAACGAGTTGGGACAGCACCATAGAGCTATATTAAAATTACTAGAGCGCTAGCTTTGTGTAAAAAGTGATGCCTGCTGGGCGCATCCATGATTGTGCACAAACCTATGGAAAGCCCAAAATTTTATACGTTTCATTTGTACGTTCATTTGCATACCTGCGTTGTGTTCTATACAGGTGCGTTATCGAAGCAAAATACGCCCGAAATCCGACGCACCTTCGGTAAATGCGCGTTTCATTTAGGGCCGTGCGCGCACACGCTCTGCACGTCAGTCACGCAATGATTGCAAGCGTCATCAAGATGCGCTACCGGTACCGTTCGCGCGTACTTGCGCGTTGCATGTAGAGTACACTCTTCGAAAGGCATTCCAGTCAAAGTGTTCTTGTTCCACAGACACGCACACAAATTCAAAATGACTGCGCCCAGACGGCTTCAAAACGTCTACGCGCGGAGAACGCAGAGCTGGCGCTCTAGTAATTTTAATATAGCTCTATGGCCAGCACATGGTTTCTGTGACGTCACGAGCACTGCCTTGCTCATATGACCAATCAGTGCGGCGCTTGTCACGGCACTGTTCCCATCCCACGGGCCGCCAAGGCGGAATTCTAATTGTAGCGCCCTCTTTAGTTCACTTTTGACCAATCATGCTTCTGTATTAGTATGGTGCAATCCTCACCATGCAGCTCACGTTACTAAAGCACTGTGACGATACTAGGCACTAGGCTTGCGATCGATTCGTCATTCAGTGCGTGTTATTTACATCGTGGAAGTTGAGATTTACAATCGCTGATAAAAATTCCATATTAATTCTGATAAAATTGAATGATAGTTGATACATCTGCAATGCCCTCTGAGAAAAAGGAGTGTTGTGTTTGTAAGAGTAGAGTAAGTAGTAGGCTTTATGCAACAACGATATGTTTTACCGATTTCTTTTATGGCTTTATGCTTCAACTTTGCGAAGGGTTTTTGTTGTTTTGTTGCATGCTTTGGTTTGGATTTGGAATATCTTGTTAAAATGCAGTCAAGATTCAGATTTACTCAAAATTTATGGCAGACGTGGGTGAGAAAAATCGAACGTCCAGGCTCCTGTAGCTGACGTAGGAAGTTCCATTTGTTATGAGCCACTTTCAAAGCTAAGAGAAGTCAACCGGAGAAAAAACTTTGATTTTGAGAATCTACTTTCTGGTGGCAGATTTTCAGCTGAAAATTGTATTCCTCCTCAAGCTCACATCAGACTTTTCCAGCTACTGACTGCAGATACCGCCGTTGTGCTTCATCACCATCTGAAGCTATGGATTCAACCGTCATCGAAGGCCAAAACATTGAAGCCATGGATTTAACATTTGTTGAAGGAGCTACAACTACCAAATGCAAGAGGCAACGTGACTTGGCAAGATGGGTCGATCAAATTCTTATCAATTGCAGATCTTTTTAGATTATTGCACATGCTGTTGGCAATCTGAATTTGCAACAAAACAGTCTGTCCTACATATTGATATAGGCACTTAGTAGGCCTATGTAGTATGTACACAATAAAAACAAGAAAATCAGGTGCAAAAATCAGGTTCAAAAATCAAACAATATAATTTTACCCAATTAGTATCTTTGAACATCCCCCATATACTTAAAACCTTCACGTCATGCATGTATGGATGTTCAATAATTAATTATATTTATTTGGAATGTACACTGGCAGTCTTTTTGTAGTGTGACGAGGCCGAGTAAAGGCAAGCATTATCGCCTGATACACAGTATTGGTTCAAGTTTTACAACCCCAGCTTCCTCTGACCCCAGAACATTATACAATTCATATCAAAACATGTTATGTTACAAATATTCCACAATCTGAATGATGATAATATCTCAGTGAAAAGATGTTACATTAATACCTGGCACAAGCTACATCAATATTTTAATATCTGATCAGGATTTGAGACAGTCATATGAGGTGGAAAATTTACACAGTAACTGGTACGACCCCAATCTGAAAATAAATCAATGAAAACACATGTAGGAATACATTTTATTTGTGCACACCCTATGGATGATAGTCAGCCAATTTTTTCAGTTTTCAGCCATGCACATATATCATTTGTACAAAAGCACAGATACTTCAGTGAAATATTTCTTTATAAAGACATTTTCCTTCAAGTTCACTTATTTGTTTTCCACCAACAAGTAACTGTAATATTAGAATCAACACGAAATTTAACTCGAACTATTTTGTGGAGATTCAACTTCGCACAGTCAACAACGCGGGGTCCGCCATTTTTAAAAACCCAACAATAAATTCATTCACAATGCAGCAAAATATCACCTAGAAATTCACTTATTTCCAATAGAGGGCCACCAGTTCCTTCTTCACACCAATACTTTCTATAAATGATAAGGTGTCAACTTTCGTTTCCGATGTAAATATTCTTGCTTATTGAGCCCAATTTCCGAAAAAAGAAGATTTTTCCAAGTTTTCGCCGCTCTCCGAGTAAACAAAATACAGGCCACGTTACACGCTAAATGTAGCCGACATGTGTAAACGTGCTTTTGCCGATGATGGCGGAGTGATATATCGCTAGGTCCATCGGAACTACTTTCAAACATCATCATTCTTACTTCTAAATTCATTTTAAGCTTCAAATACCAAGAGAAATGTGTTAAAATACGCCTTTTTTGAAGGTCTGGAATTGATGACGTCATCATTTAAGCAAAAAACAATGCACAGAGGTCCATTTTTCGGAGGACTATATCACCTTCCTGGCGGGCAAGAAGCATTATAATCTCGGTATAAAGCGGAGGGATATGAGTTACACTATCATGTACAGGTTTAATTTCGCTGCTTATTGAAGGATTTTCGAAGTTATTGGCCAAACCATTTTGTCTTTTGTGGTGAAATGACAGCAGTATATAGAACATAATGCTAAATGCCATAAAAGGATTTTTGTATGACCAATCGCCGTGATTTTTGTTGACGAAAATGCTGGAGTATCTTCGTTTCCAGTACCAATCTCCCGGATGTACTACGCGACAGCCGATGCTAGATATTCATTCATAAAAATGCTCAACCCGGCCTCATGAATATTCATTTTTGTCAAGCAAGCTCGGAAAGCCCGCCCTCTTGTGGCGAATGTGGGAAAGATTAGTATTCCGCACGATGAATGCAGCGCGGCGACCCGTGATCCGTGTTACAGTAGGCCTTACATATGGGGAATTTTTCGCTGTGCACCGCCCTTGCCGATTGTAAAGTTTAGGACCCTCCTACTGTCCTAGACCCAGTAACTGGGGCCTGAACTCCCTTTTTTTAATTCTGGGGTTGACGGTCAGTCTAGCGCCCCAGAATCCCATAGCATTAAATGTGTTGTACACGGAAAAAAATTGTACTTCACGGTACTTGCACCAAAAAATTTCCCTAAATGACATCAAAGACATCACAGATTGGTTCGGAAATTGTTCCAACCTCTTCTCCGAATGTCAAGGATGAAATGCAGCTTATTTGTATAGTCACTATATAGAGTACTATCTAAAAGTGGTCTTCCACTCTCATGAATGCATAAAGTAACATTTTATGAAGTAATCAAATGTATGCATATTTAAAAAAATCTTCATTGAGTGATCCCCATGTACCGTTCTCAGGTTGCAGCATTGCTGCGAGAATCGATGAAATGATCCTTGCGATATAGCTGTATGTGCGTGGTTTCATGGCTTCTCACTGCCAAACAAACAAAGATAATTGACTGTTAGGGACACCACCAACGTAGGGCTGGATGGCTCAGTTGGTAGAGCGCCTGTACGGTATTCAGGAGGTCGCCAGTTCAAATTCCAGTCAATTTTTCTTGGTTCACTTGTCAATGACTAAAAAAAAAGGAAAGAGGTTAGGAAATAGTAGTGAATAGAGAATCAAACATGTATAATTTTTTAATTAAATGATTCTTGGTTTCTTTGTTTTATTTGTAGGCGATTGTAATGTAGCAACTGTAAGCAGATAGCAAGAAGATTGTCTTCAGAATGTCTTTTGAGTGAGTGATTGGTACCCTTGGTAGTAGTCATCCCTAGTCACCTGACCACATCACATGATGTATTTGTAGATATAGAGCCTATGCACTGCATACAATGTATTTTTTAATCAGGAAAGTCCTTTTGTCTATATGTCAATTGATTGAAAATCACAGTGTGAACATTTCTCAGTGGCCAAGCACCTTTTGGAATTGTTTAGTATAGACATAATCAATGTGTACCCTAAGCACCAGGAATTGTAATTCTTTAGAACTTTGCCATCATAGGTCTAAATTACTTCTTTCTTTCTTTTTTTGATTGGGTGGGGTTTTTTTGGTGAAAGAAACTTGTGCAAAATTTACCAACAATTTGTACTTTGAACGCGAAGCTTGAAACAAAATTATTACTGTTTCCAATGACAATTAAACTTTGGACAGTTCAGAACATTTTTGATGGTATCATTATGATATCATTGGGGGAGGGGGGAGATGGATGAGAAATGGATTGATATGGATATATGTTGCTCATAATATTGTTAAAGCAGATTGTAAAATGATGTCATCATCAGACAGTCTTTAATTTGACTTTGTTAACCAGACTAAAGCGCAAATCCAAGTGGGACTCGCCCAGCACAACTGAGGAGTCTGATGACCATGCATCCAGTCTTGAGGCAGCTTCAGCAGCTGCTGCTAAGATTAATGCAATGTTGATTGCTAAAGGCAAACTAAAACTACCAACCACCATTGTACCTGCTGCCCAACAAGCTCCAAAACAGAAGGTAACACATATGTACACATGTAGGGCAGGAAGCTGAAATGTTGATGGATAACCAGCTTTTGTTGTTTTGGCCTCCTTGCTTTTGCCATGTTTGCTGTGGTACTCCTCCAACCATTGCCTTTTCCAATTAACTAAATTATGCCATGTTATTTTCTGCATGTTATTCCCACTGCATATCATTATTTTTTATACCATGTCCACAAATCCCTGTCTTCTGATTGGTGGATCTTGATCACATGTCACCAAAGTTTTCGTTCTATTCAATGTGTATAATAGAACAAATGTGAAAGTGTTTTTACTATCAACAAGTACTACACCATATCTGGTGTAATTATTTTGATATTCTATTTCAGGTGACTAAAACCAAGGAAGAACCAATCATAGCTGAGGTTGAGATAAATGATGTTCCCCTCCAGTGTAGAAATATGCTGACCCGTGGGTCAACACAAGAAGAGGTAAGTTATTCTATTTTAAGTCCATATTTCTAAAATTACCCTAGAAAGTGTTACCTTTTCAGCTAGTGTTATGACACTGTCAACATTGTTGGTATTGACATGGTCACTAAATTGTGTCCTTGACACTGTCAACATGGGTGTCCTTGACAATGTCAATGTGGGTGTCCTCGACACTGTCAACATGGGTGTCCTCGACACTGTCAACATGGGTGTCCTCGACACTGTCAACATGGGTGTCCTTGGCACTGTCAACACGGGTGTCCTGGACACTGTCTACATGTGTGTCCTCGACACTAAGGCTGAGTCATCTCGGGATTTTTTTGTTCCGGAACCCGACCGAGTTTTTTCGGTCGGGATCCGGTGTTCCGATAAATTAATTCACGAAAAAATGACGTACTTTGGTGACCCCCAAAATAAAGAAAAACATAAACAATTCCGACATCGAACACGTGCAAAAAACACGGTTGGAGTATTACGCCGATTTACGCTTGTAATTTATTTGCGAGATCCCTGTAAAATATACCTTCCGAAATTCCGAAGTATCAAAAATCGCGTTTTCCTGAGCAGCTAAATCTTACTTGAATTTCAATCAGTCATTTTTGTCCTATTGGCCGAGTAGAAACATCGTTAAATCCTTCCGAAATCAACGGTCGCACTGTGAGTATTTCTTCCATGGTAAAACGTAAACAATCATCTCGCACGCCATGCCATTGCATTTCCCATGCATGATACTGGTACTCCGCGCAAAGTGCACCAGCGCAGCGAAAGTCTCAACCACGTGCGTCGGCAGGAAGCTTTCCGTACATGTACACATCATGTACATCAACATGTGTACAGTACACAACTTGCGTACGATGTGTGTATGTGGCATGCACGGTGATGTAGCGCTCGGACGGACCGTGGACCACGATCGGGGGTCGGCAGCGGTGCATTATGCGGTGGTGGTAGGCCTAGCTACGCGTACGATCCGATCGACAGGACTTTTGACATCGCTAGTTTTTCGCTACAGAAACTTTAACTTTACGATTGGTAAGATTGAATAAAAGAAACGTGATTTTTATTCAGATTTGAAGAAGAAAGTTAAGAAAAAGTATTTCTTATGTGTTTTATTGTTTCATCGGAACATCGGAACGAAAAATCGGAAACGGAATCCGATCGCATCGGTCGGAAATCGGCATTCCGACCGTTCCGACTCAGCCTTACTCGACACTGTCAACATGGGTGTCCTCGACACTGTCAACATGGGTGTCCTCGACACTGTCAACATGGGTGTCCTCGACACTGTCAACATGGGTGTCCTCGACACTGTCAACATGGGTGTCCTTGACAATTTCAATGTGGGTGTCCTCGACACTGTCAACATGGGTGTCCTTGACACTGTCAACATGGGTGTCCTTGACACTGTCAACATGGGTGTCCTCGACACTGTCAACATGGGTGTCCTTGACACTGTCTACATGGGTGTCCTTGACACTGTTAACATGGGTGTCCTCGACACTGTCAACATGGGTGTCCTTGACACTGTCTACATGGGTGTCCTTGACACTGTTAACATGGGTGTCCTTGACACTGTCAACATGGGTGTCCTTGACACTGTCTACATGGGTGTCCTTGACACTGTTAATATGGGTGTCCTCGACACTGTCAACATGGGTGTCCTTGACACTGTCTACATGGGTGTCCTTGACACTGTTAACATGGGTGTCCTTGACACTGTTAACATGGGTGTCCTTGACACTGTTAACATGGGTGTCCTTGACACTGTCTACATGGGTGTCCTTGACACTGTCAACATGGGTGTCCTTGACACTGTCTACATGGGTGTCCTTGACACTGTTAACATGGGTGTCCTCGACACTGTCAACATGGGTGTCCTTGACACTGTCTACATGGGTGTCCTTGACACTGTCAACATGGGTGTCCTTGACACTGTCTACATGGGTGTCCTTGACACTGTTAACATGGGTGTCCTTGACACTGTCTACATGGGTGTCCTTGACACTGTTAACATGGGTGTCCTTGACACTGTCTACATGGGTGTCCTTGACACTGTTAACATGGGTGTCCTTGACACTGTTAACATGGGTGTCCTTGACCCATTCCAGTTTGTAATGTTTGCAATATCATGTCTTGTGCATTATGTCCAGTCGATGGTGTCTTCACCATCTAGGATATTTTACAGTCTGCTTTTTCAAATTTTATATGTTGAATGCTCAAATGTGAAGATTATACAAACTTTGATACTCATGAGTCAATGATGACCACTCAGTGATATGAATTAATTTGCATGTTAAGTCTTTTCACAATGTTTTACAAATGTATATGATTACTCCCATCTTATTCTCCCTCACTCTTTCGTTTCAGATAAGTAAAATGAGTGGAGCCGCATTATCCACCAGGGGGAGATTCATGTCATATGCAGACAGAGCCAAGAACAATATGGGGTATGTTACCCAGACAACTTAGAATCCTTGCAAATAATCTTTATTCTTTAATCTTTAATCTTTTTGCAACTTCTTTAAGATGCTAAATATGACAAATTTGTTAAGCCCACAATTTGATATAGTCAACTCACGTATCAACTAAAATTCCACATAATATTTTTCATGATTGGTTCGTATTGATGTTTTTGCTGAGCATTTCAAAGTTTTCATTGGCTTATATCCTTCAGAGCTCAATGAAATTGTTCACAGGGCAGTCCGTATTCTGGGCTATATTAACCTTGTTCTCACTACTATTTGGCTGCTTACACGTATCGAGCAAATTGTCTTCAACTCAGCCATAACTTAGTGGTTGTGTTGTCTCTTAATAAATCTCTAAATCTTTAAAGAACCTTGTGTATTTATAAATATGAACTTGAACTACATGCACATATATTCCATATGAGTATCGTTTTATGAGTAATGATGCACAGTATGCAGATCAGACAGCACTTTCCTGGCTCTATGAGTAGCTGTAACATGATCATAATGATTGAAGATTACCAATCCCTGTCATTCATCTTGGTGTCAATCCCCAGAACTTGTTCCCAATTCTGTCCACATTATTCTTTGTGCTTTATCCTGCAGTTCATATAATGCTTTTCATGTTTTTTTGCTTTATATTTTCCTCACAGTGAAAGACCGTTGTATTTATGTGTACAAGGACTGGACAAGGATTGTGTGGATAGTAAGTCCTAGATTTGTTCTTTTGTTTAAAATGGAATATATTTGTTATGAATTTTTACAATGAGCAACCTGGCTGTCCATATCCTGCTTGGTCATGTTTTGGTGGATGTGAACAGGAAAGTGTTTCTGACGTCACTCTTGATGAACAGAAACATTGGGGGAGGGGGCCAAACTGCTTTTGCAAAAGTGAACAAAAATGGCGGCAGACATGGCAGGAGGAGTCAGACCTATGGGTAACTTACCTTTCTGCCATGTTGGACCGACCGTTAACCAATCCCTTCCCTCGGTTCTTTTGAACCAATGACATTATTGAAGCAGAACCGAAGTTACAAATGCTAAAACAATAACCAATGCAGAAACATGTTAACATTTCGGTCCTCCAAAATGAGCCCAGATCAGCCGTTACTTCTATGCAGTAAAATAGGGCAGTCAGACAGGACAAGCTAGCAACTAGACAGCTGTTGTTCTTCATGGTTGTTGTCTCAATTCTATATTGGTGGTATTTTGGGCTAGTGTAGTGATTTATTACTTTCTTGGTCCATGTTTCATCTGTAAATTGGCTATACACTAAGCTGTATTTGCATTGAACACTTTGCATATTGTCTATTTGTGGTTGTTTGACTAATGTATCTTCTTGTTTGTTAAATTCTGGAAACCAAATGTATACAACGCAAATCAATACAATTCTGTTGGATCATCCAGAATGCTATTGATTTTCCAAACATGTTGTAGTGCAGGATGTAGTTCATTGGTTTAACCTTTTATACATTTATTCTTCTGATTAAATTGATATCAATTTGTTTGTCTGCAGGAGCTGTGCAAAAGATCCGCAGTATCATCGATGAAAGTTTGAATAAATCCAAGGGAAAGGGAAAAGGAAAAAGCCGTCTTTTTGGACAGATGGAGCCCCCCATAGCGACCTATCCTCAGTCTCGTCCAGGAGGGACATTTGTGTCTCAGAATTCAGCATTAGTCATGACACCACCAGCATCTGTACCTATTCCTGCACAGCCAACTGGGGTAATTATAGAAACAGTCATTCTTTGTCATTATCACTTGTTATATAACACCTTAGTAGATCCTTGTCATTTGATTGGAGGATTGTATGTCACGTGATATTTGATAAATAGACCAATTCATGGCTTACGTCACAACCATTAAAATTTGTTCCATCCACCATGCATTTTTGGTGCCATCCGATTTGTACCATTGCATGCCAGGGACTCTAATACGTGATTGGTCAAGCGGCGTTCCATTTATTTGTCACTGCGTGCGCGCGTACGCGTTGGTGTGCAACACGCGTTACTGTAATAAGAGCATATAGTTTGCCACGATTTTAAGCTTTTTTTGTCTCGCTAACTCTTAAAATGTTATCCTCCAATCAAAATCAAATGACAAAGATCTACTTAGATGATATATAACACAAATAATGAATGTTTCACATTCGTAGAATGGAAAAAATAATTTCATGAGGTGACAGATGGACTGTTCCATTCCACTCGGCTTCGCCTCGTGAAATGGAACAGTCCATCTGTCACCTCATGAAATTATTTTTACCATTCCACTCATAAACATTCATTATTTGTATACTATTTATCTGATTGAAAGCAAATAGTCTGATGATGACTGGACTCAGTGAGCAACACACACAAAGGAAATTTCATGTCCAAAATTCATGTTTTTTTCTAAATTGCTCTTCTTTTTTGTTCATTTGAAACCACTCCAGAGAGTATTTTCCGACCTGTCAAATATACTCAAATAAGTACTGTTTTTCTTTTATAACTGCCAAGATTGTTTGATTGCAATGTACATTGTGTATGGTGCAAATATATTGAGAGGTCCCTGTAGAGTGTGTAAGTGACAGTTTCTGGCCCATTCATTCTAGAATTGTACCCATAGGGGCATGTTTCTGCTGAAAGCTCTAAACAGCAAGTTTCTATACATGAATGTATTTCAGTGGCAATTGGTGCAAGTGATTAATCCAATATTGCCATCAATATTTACCATTGATTTAGGCTCACCAAACTGGCTGTAAAACTAACTTGTTTCTATATTTGGAAGGGCAAAGCAATCAAAAAGCTCCTGACTACATAATATCCATGGCAACTCATGCTGTACTGTGTGGGTTGTTATGTGTTGTCATGGTTGTATGTTGTCTCATCTGCATATACATTTATGTACATCAGCCTTAACCATTGCTGTCAAATCTTAGGCATACACACATCATTGTGGTCACTGGACATTTTGATACATGTAAGTCCCTATGGAATATACATGTACATCATCTGGGAACTATTGTGTTTGTATCTGTGTTGCAGTGGATGAATATGTAACTTATGATGTATTCAACGATATCAGTAGTGTTTGTGATGGGCACTTTTGATGTTTATTAAATCATAATTTTATGCACGTAACCCAGCCAGAGAAAACTAACAAAATTAGAAATTATGAATTGTTTTGCATACTTTTTCCTATTAATCCTAGTTAAAATTTGTTTTTTTTATTTCAATTGCAGCCTTACATTCAAGAAAAGGTGTTTGTAGGCCTTGAGCACATCCCTCTTAGTTTTAATGTACGGGACAAGATATTAGGCCCAGGGGTGAGTCTCATCTTACATTTCATAGTTTCATCTCATATGAAAATATACAATCAAGTCATCATTTTACATATTAGTGTACCATGATATGAATACTGAGTGCATTATAGGTTCAGTGGTATATGAAGGTTTGCATTGGTTCCATGTCACAAGTCAAACTATGTGTATTCATTACCCATTGCATATTTGGTAAATATCCAAATATACTATGACCAACCATTGCACATTGTGAATCCTACTTCAAAGTGAAATGAACCTTAACAATTACCTTACCTTTGACAGGGTTCATTCATCCAGCATATACGTGCAGAGACTGGTGCCAGTGTGTATTTACGAGGACGTGGATCAGGATATTTAGAGCCAACCTCGGGCCGTGAAGCTTTTGAGAACTTGTACTTATATATTAACCATCCAAAGCTAGAGGGTGTACTTGCTGCTAAAAAGCTATGTGAGAACCTCATACAAACTGTAAGTCAATTCATCTGTCTGTATTAATTGATCATTACCTAAAACCTCTGAAACAGGTTAATTAGTAACTCTCAACTTGTGATTCACTTCTGAAGTTTAAAGTTAATAGACCTTTCTTTTGCTACGTCACAGCCCAAGTTTTTGCCAACCAAGATGGCGGAAACTATGGCGAGCCATCAAAGCCAGGCATAAGAAAAATAACCACAATTTAAACACAATTTGTACACAACAATTCATAAACATGACAAGATATTGCTGAATGTAATGGAAACAACACAAACAATGATGGTGTGTATTTTGTATAGCTATGGAAAGTTTGCAAAAACATTGAATTTGGTCACGTCATCTGTCAAGAAGACGAAATGAGTTGCAACGTTTGGCCGCCCATGCCAACCACGAGTCAATGTTTGTAAATAAAAGAAAGGTCTATACAACAATACAAAAAAATGATTGTCCCAGCTGTATTTTTGTCTGTAAATTTTCTTCCAACCATGTTAAAAGTCACTCAAGGTAAAAATAACTAGATGCACATATTGGAGCTGAGAATAGCCATGACATTAGAATCGTTGCATCTTGGGAACATTCTTGACAAGAGGGAACCAGTTTGATTAACTGTTGTTGATATTATTTTGTTGAATAGATTCATTCTGAGTATAGTAAACATCAGAGTCAGTCGATAGCATCAACTACACCAGTCGTCCGTATGGTAGTTCCAGCAAGTATCACACAACAAGGTATGCTATGAATGGTCCCCTTGATCCATCATTGATAAGAATTTGTCTGTTCTTCTATCTTATGATGTCATTCTGGCTTCTGTGATTATATTGTTTAGAAGATAGACGTTTTGGGTAGGTTAAAACAGTTTATACTCCATGCTTATACACAGACTGCTCTGCATAAAACCTTGACAACAAGGGGCAATGACACTCTGTTCATCCTTGAAATCAAGACTCCATAATGCATATGGCTTGCCATTATTCTTTCATTTGTATTATCAATATGCTTGCTGTCATCTGTTTTTAGTGATATGGGATTCTTGTCTTAGTCTTGGTTCACGATGTTGTTGGTGTGGATACTCGAACCTATTACCCACACTGACCGACATGCACTTGTACATACAGGTGATCCTCACACACATACGCACGGACCTGTCAATAACAACGTCATGGGAATCCTGTAAAAAAAATTCCCCCTGAAAACGGGGGAAACACACTGCACATGCATTACTTTTGAATCAGGCACAGCCTATTAACATACACGTACGTGTACATGTGTGCAGGCCAGTGCGGGTTATCATACATATTCAACAGTGTGTCATGGAGACGACGTAGCGCGCTACATAACGAGGTATGCACGCATCTCGCGGTCTTCCCAGGATTCCCAAGACATTATAAATATAGAGAGGCCTTTACGTACATGTACGTGCATGCGGGTCAGTGAAGGGAATCGGTTCGTACGTTTGAGTAATAACGTCGTGAACCAAGACTATTATTGTCTCTGCCTTCTGCTTCTTTTGTAATTTGTTTTTCCTGTGAATTTCTTTGTTGTTTGTGTGTAGTAGGCCAACCAGTTGTACCCCATAGTTCAACTACAGCAGTGATACAGCAAGCTGGCACTGGTGCTATTCACCAAATCCAAGTACCAGCTGTTATACAGCAACCACCTACCCATACACTGACTATTAACCCTCATACTACACCACAACCAGCACCACAGACACAACAAGTAGGACTTGCTCAAGTTGGAAACACTGTAGTTGGTGTGGTCAGTTCAACGATGGGATCAAATATCACACAAGCAAGTGAGTACCTTAACTCTCAACCCTGTAAAACCTACGCACAGTCATGTCATGGTATCCATATGGTAAAGGTAGTATCATACTTTGGTAAGACACCAAAACAGAAATGTTCACAGATTTATGTATAACTTACAGGGTATGAAGATGGTGCTGGTAGAAACATACCGTTACAATGTTTCCGCCTGAAATGGTGTATTTATCCAGAAATTAGTAAAAGACCGTTTTTCACTGTTTTCTCAAAAAATGGGCACTGTATGGGACTGAAATTTTCACAGATGACTGTTACTGGATCTGTCTTGATATTTTTGCTCATTAATCTGTATTTCTTTGACAAAAACCAAAGTATGATATTACCTTTAATTGAGGATGTTCAACACTCAACAAACCTTGCTTATTTGTTAGAACTATTATCATTGAATTACTTGAAATGATAAAAAAAATATTCATCTCACACTGAATACAGAAAGATTGTCTTTTTGATGATTTTTCTCCCAGTCCCGCAAGCTCCCCAAAATTCAGATTCTTTAAAAGAGAAGGCTCCCATATCTTACATCACAAAATCACACAAATTTGTCTGCTGCCCCCATTGACAAAAATCAGAGAATCTGAATTTTGGGGAGCTTGCGGGTTGAGCATGTTGAGAGAAAAATCTTTAAAAAATACTCTCTTTCTGTGTTCAGTGTGAGATAAATATTCTTTTTCTCATGTCAGGTAATTTAAGGATTATAGTTCTAACAAATAAAGTGAGGTTTGTTGAGTGTTGAACATCCTCTTTAAAATTGGGAGAGCTTATAGTCAAAGCAACGTCTTTGTCCTCTTTTGAACTTAGAGCATCTTACCCACCTTGTTTTGACAATTCTCCTGGTTTTGTATGATAATGTAACCCCATTTGTCTCTTCAGATATTCAACATGTGAGCACAACCCAGACAGGTCCAATAGTGTACACTGTGCCATCAACAACTGGTGTAATGTATCCACATCTACAACAAGTAGCTTCACAACAAGTAACTCCACAACCTCAGGCACAACAGGTAAAATAACGAGTGTTAAAGGGAAAACCCCTGTCCTTAACATGTATCCCCCTACACTCTCTGCACTTATCAATAGCAAGTTGATTTTTTTTTTAAACAGAGAATTGCAATTATATTCACAATGAGAGGATACGTAGACTACAGTCATCCATTTCGTTAAGCTTACAACATCCAGAAAATGTTGTTTTTCTGTGTCTGTTGTCATATTTGTATTATATATGTATGGAAATAAATGTACCATTGGATTATATTGACATTGTACAGACTGTGTTGGTACAGCAAGTAGCTATTCCAAGACCAGTACCTGCACCAGCTCAACCTCAAGCTACTAGTCAAGGCATTATACAACAACAAGTCCAACAACAGATGCAACAACAACAACAAATATTAAATGCTCAGGTGAATATTATTATTCTTCCTATTCACATGGATTAGTTTGTGTCCATGAAATAGTGAGTCATTATAGGTTTGCCCTTCTGGATGTGTTGAAGTATTGTACACTTTGTACTTTACTGAGTGTCTGTGAAAACAATTAGCTCTAAGCTTGTTCTGTATCCATTGTTTTTGTATATAAAAATATTGCAATATTTGATGTTATCGATATGATGGCATCTTTTTTGTTTTCATTATTTGTTTTGATGGAAGCACATAGATCACTGTTGCATTGTATCATTGCGAGATTCCCACCAAAATATTCTGACTGTCTTTCCAAAATACTGTAAATTGTATATTCATAATCTTGTTCATTTGTAAGTAGAAACATACATTTCACATACTTGATCTCAATAAGGTTCAACCCAACGTGGAAAGCCTTCCAAAAGCGACGATCGCTTTGTGAGAAGATGTAAACAGCACCGTTCATGCCACAGGCATACTGCACAGTCAATTAAGTTAAAGTCATACAGTTATTATGATTGGTGAGGTTTGCAGGTAGTATGATATATACATCAGAATCCTGGAGTCATTGGCTATATTGCAGCCCCAACCTTGACATATTATAAGGTAGGTGCCAAGTTAAGAAAATACATGTATAGCAAGGAAAAAGACAAAGGTTCATGATCTCAGCCGTCAGAATAGTCAATAGTGTTTTGGAAATAATCTTATATTGTCCTCTTTTCTGTACAGTTGTCTGCTGCTCAAACTGTTGGCCTAATACGAACCCCAGCACCAACCTCACAGCATTCTGTCATTCAGGGTGCATCAACTGTTTTGGTTCAACATCATCAACCACCAACAAACCAACAGCAGCAGCAGCAGATGCAGCAGCATCATCAACACCAACAAATCCAGCAACAGATTCATCAACAAATCCAACAGCAGAAAAAACAGCAAGAGCAACAGCATCAGCAGCAACAACAACAGCAGCTGCAACAGTTGCAGCAACACCAAGTGCACCGGCAACAACCAGTTTTGCAGGGTCCACATCTGGCCGGATCCCCATCTAGCCTGTCGGAACAACGTGGCAAACGTCGTTTCAGAGAAGAAGCACCAGATGATGATCCGAAGGATGCACTTCTTGGTTATCAAGTAAGATCTATCTGCAGACACGTGGGCAGTTAATGTCCGGTCTGAACTGAGCCTGTTCAGTTCGCCATTCGGTTCTGCTTTGAGTAAAACCTTTAAAAGGAAAGCATTTCAATAAGTCAAATGCTAAATGCTTTTACGACTCATGTTCCTTCCTCACCCTTCGACAACAATCCGTGTCACACCATCTCATCAAGTAAAAAGAATTTGATTTTTACAAGGTCTCAGCAAGTAACTTTGGCCATCAGCTCAAACACCATCCATTGAGAAGACCATCCCCTAATGGAGATCAAATATAACGCCTTTAAAGATGATGACGCCTGAGTTTACTGCCATTTATCCTCTGTTTTTTAGCCATCCATTCTTTTGCTCTGGATCCATGTTTTTCTTCCCACTCTAAGATGCTGAGAGTCTTCTTGAAAGTTTAGCTAAGGATGTCAGGTGTTAAGAGAGAGTGTGTGTACATCATACCAGGTCTACCTGATGTCACATCCTCCATTCCATCATCATGGAAATCATCTCCGGGCCTAACTTGTCTTTATCTTCTTACTGTTCTGGCATAGCATGGCCCTCCCCATTTGACTAATCTAGGTGCAGGCAGGCCAGTTGTATCTATAGCACAGGCTTTGAATGATCCCAATGAGCCACCTCCACCACATCAAGATGGTCATGCAACTCTTGGACCTCCTCAACGGTTACAAGTAGCTGGTCCACCCTCAGATGACAGGATGTAAGTCACATCACATCTATGTGTAATGCTGTAACCTGCCTTGGTCTTGACTTGAAGATATTTTCTTTTAATATATAAGAATCTATGACTGTTAATAAGACTTCTGGTTCATAAAGGTTCTATCATACTTTGGAAGCATAACGAAACAGAAATCTTCACAGATTTACATATAACTGGTATAAAGATAATGATGGCAGAAACATACCGTTAAAATATTTTTAGAAGATTCATTATATCAAAATCCAGTGTAAAAGTGGAAAATTGTACTCACTATTTAGTGACGTTTCACTGATAAGCTATCAGTTTCATCAGACTGGCGACTCATACCACTGCTCACTGTCCTTTTATTGACGCAGGAGACTGCCGTAGAGGGCGTGGTAATGAGACCGTTTCTGCCTGAAGTGCTGTATTTATCCAGAAAAGAGTAAAACCAGTGACCAAAATTATTTTTGATCTTTTAAAGATCAAAAATAAAAGAGAAAAGACTTAAAAAGTACTGTGGCCATTTTTCACTGTTTCCTCAAAAAGCGGGCACCGTACATGTATGGGACTGAAATTTTAACTGATGACTGTTACTGTATCTTCCTCGATATTTTTGCCCATGAATCTGTATTTCTTTGACAAAAACCAAAGTATGATACTGCATTACCTTTAATGAACAAACCTCATTTCCCCCAAAAAGAAATATTTAAATGTTGCATCATGCATTTAAATTACCGATATGTGATTTGTGCTTCCACCAGACAGAATCCTAAACTCTGATTTGATTGTACATTTGTTTTGATGTTTGATTTACAGTTTGATGCCTCCACCACCTATTGGTTCTATGGGTCATCCTGTACAAACAGGCGATCTAGACAAACATCTCATGCCACCACCTTCTCTCCCACCTGGTTCGTACCTAACATCTCAATATGATTGGCTTCATTCCTGATATATGCAATGCTTTCTCTATATCTTGGTTACCTTGATAAGGCCACTCCAGTTTTCATTTCTTGGTTTATGAATTCAAATGAGCTTGATATGTATGCTCTCACAAAGACTAAGACCTACCGCTTCAAAATCAAAGTACCTTGGTCTACAGAAATATACCTTATATGCAGGTCAACTGCTTAGGCATTTTGACTCAGTATGTTGTCTTCAATATCTCATTCACCCATGGGCTGTTTGTAGGCACTATCTGTAGTATGCTAAAAAATTGGCTTTCAAACCCTTTCACCACCTTAGTGTTAATCATTAAGGTTATGCCTAGTGAAAATGAATCTATGGCAACAAGGATTTCACCATAAGACACGAAACATTCAAACCTTAAATGATAGATATCCCAAATGGTTGAAAAGAAGTGTTTTTAGTACAGATGTTTCATGTTTCTTTTGGGTTAATTTAGTGTGGGGTCGATTCCTGAAGTGATTTCTTTGTCAAATGGAAATTCCCTCCATTTTCAGTCATTTTGTGTTTTGGCTTTTGGTTTTAGGGTTTGTGTAAAATGATTGGACACAGACTGTGAAGGGAAAAACTAACTCATTTTGACTTGGACCTTTGTAATGAAATATTTATCACAGCTTGTGTTTGGGTGAAGGTTTTTGATCAAATTTCAGATTGTTACTTCATTTTAATATGGAATGTCTGGGTTAATGGCCAAACTGATACTGAACTAAGTCACTCTATGTATAGTCTTTCTGTATTGAGGGTCTGCATGTTGGTGGCATAATGATTACTCTATGTTAACCAAGAATCAAAGCTGGACTGACCTTATCAAGTAACCTAGTTACTCTGATTGAAGGAATTGATGATTATTATTTCATCTAGTTGTTATTCCCTCATGGATTACAGATGCAAACTACCAAGGAGATTGGTGAGTACAACAAATGGAACAAGGAATGAAACGTTCAAATTTCCTAAAATAGGGCAATATGCAGCATGGCTAGCATTCATCAGTCAGAGATACACTGATATGACGTAGTCATTTCCAGCTTGCATTGTATTCTGAGACAGACCCATTAGGACATGCACACGGTTTAAAATGTTGTATTGACATCTGCAGCCGATTTCACGAAATGTTACGTAACTTACGTAACACACAAATGTTGCGTAAGTTTCGTGAAACGGCAATATCTGCGCAATATATTGTGTATGCAACATTTGAAGTTTTGTGAAATCGGGTGCAGTGCATTACACATGCCCCTGTCCATTTTCCAGTAACAAAACTACAACCAAGCAGGAAAGTTACAGACAGTAAATGGTAATGTTGTTGGGGGAATGTTTTGTTTTGTTTTTGGTCACCTCAAACCTCTTGAACCTATTACCTGAATAATGAGTAACATTATTAATGCGGTTGATACAGTAAATGTGCAAAAGAGCTTTTACCTGGAGAGGGGTTAAAGTACACTGACAAATGTTATATGTATCAATATTGAATTGGCCTGTCGGCCATCGTCGTGTTAAATAGATATATTCAATAGAATATTACAGCACATGTACATATGGTATGTGTTTTAAGGAAGTAGCAGCAACAATGATATAATTTAACATTCCTTCTGTATAGTATTTGTATACATATAGCATCTTTTACAGAGCACAAAGGATAGATATTGACTGTTTTCCTCATAATGTATCTTTTATTTATAGAAGTGCTTGCCTGAAGTTCTCAGTCTTATATTCATTGCTCTGCTGTTTGCTTGTATTTCAAAACATTCTATTTGTGCTCTTTTTCAACATCATCCTGAAAGATAAATTTTACAGTTGAAATGCAATTTTTCATCAGTGCCAAGAGTTTTCACTCCCGAATGAAATATCAACTGAAAAAAGTTCAAATAGTAACTTAGTTATAAATAATAATAAGGTAGGATTTATTCAGCCAATAAACATGCATTATGCTAATGATTATGCATATGCATAAGCTGATGAATTTTGACAGATGTAACATGAATGCCATATATTAGGTGACACATGATGTGAAAAGTTTCAAGTTTATGAAGAGCACGGATAGTATATCTTTCTTCCGAATCTTTTCAAGATAACAGAACGGGAAAACAGATTCATTGTCATTGAATTGTCATGATGTGTTATCTCTTAAATTCCAGTTGTTTCTAAATATTAATGTGGAAGATTTCTCTTTGCAATTTTAATTAGCACCAACGATGATCATCAGGAGAACTTCAACGCTTTGATAAAGCTGCCTTTTGTAGGTAGTCTGTTTAGTGAGGCTACCCAGTCAGTTCACACAGCAGTGTCTTATCAGGTGTGTTGGATGTATATACAGGCTTTTCTCACACACTAATGCAATGTGTCTTTTCTCCCTCTTGTCTCTTTTTTTCTTTCATGTCTGGTGTTGTACTGCGGTGATGTCTACTACGATCGTTGCCCTGTTGCCATACATCCTCCATCTGCCTACCTTCATCCTACCATCAATATTTGTGGTATGGAAATTAACTGCATCAAATTTTCTCTCCCTTTCTCCCAATTGGGATATTAATTCATTTATTTTCTCTTCACATCTTTACATGCATTGAATGGTCCAATACGTCGTGCACACTTTTTTATGTTTGGCATTTTTGGCAAATTTCTTCATCTTTGTATCAATTTTTCTCTTGCATAATCTGAAATGTGTTGAAATTGAAACAAATCTTTTTTTCAAACCAAATCTTTGGAATTGATCAACCAAATTGCGGCTTAATATTGTGGTGAAATGAACCACTCTCTTTTGCTCTGGAAATCAAAAAAAAAAATTCAATTGAAAAACAAACCAACAATAATTCATGAAATCTTGGTTCAATGATGAAATTGATCATTATTCTCTTTATGGGAATGGCAAAAACCACACCAAACCAATGCTTAACCCCTCGCACAAACCAACTGATAACAGCTAAGGGAATTAGGATACCCCTTGGTGATGAACCACCACAGAAACGCAGCAAAGGTCTTGTGTCCTACGATGGTGGCGATTCAGATGATGATGAAGACATCATTCGATCTCCTCAAGCCCATAGTCACTTCCAGCCAAATAGTGCCCAGTTGCCCGTCATGTTCCAGAGGTCTGGATCTCCACAGCCACAAGGTACCTCATCACTGAGAAACAACACCCCTAATAAGTTGGACTACACCTACCCACTACCTGGTCCAGCACTGGGCAAGCCTCAACAACAAAGAATTATTGTCTCACAGGGAAGTCCAATCTTAACTGCAGAGAAGCAAATGCATTCAGTTGAACAGCCACAGGAAATTCCTGTGTCAGTCAGTCAAGGTGCTATAAACCTTCCTCCACAGTGTAATGATCAAAGACCTCGATATCCTCATCAACAACCATTTTGGATGCCACCATAGGTACCTATCCATGTATCAGTCATACCTTACTCAGACTGAGTAAAGATGAAATGTACATACTCTAATTTACTCCATTTACTTTTAGCTGCTCCATATCTTTAGTTGCATGTGGACACTTAATTCAGAGCAGTTGCCATATGATGAGATCAAGTAAATATCACCTCCAGCTACTTGAGATGTACAGTACCTATTCCCCTGCATCAATGCAAATCATACTCCAATGAATGTTTGCAAGAAAGTGATCACCATTAAATGCAACATTATCCACTTTTTTTCTGTTCAGTTATCAAATGTTGTTTGAATGGAACATAGAGTGATAAGGAAAGGTTTGCGGAGACACCATGTATAAAACTTTTATAGACGTGTGGTTCTGAAAAGAACCGGTGAGAAGTTAGATCTTGACATTCCAGCCAGTGTACTCTGGCTGTCCTCAGACACACACACTCTACTGAGGACGGCTAGGGTACACTGTCCGGAACATCGAGAACTAACTTCTCACAGGTTCTTTTCAGAACCACACATCTATTTAAGAGTTTTGGTGTCTCCACAAACCTTTCCTTATTACATTACTTCCACCATACAAAGCTTCAAATTCTACTGAACATACAGTGAGCCACTTGTGAGTTAGGTTTGAATCATGTCTGGTACAGCAGCTTTTTACATGCATGTGCAGCATTCAAAGTGCTTCGACTAGACATAGTTGCTAGCTATCGTGTGATAACATAATAGAAGACAAAAACTAATACATTATTTCACTATGCATATGAATGGTATAAAGGCAGCAAATCATTCCTTTACAAAACTTTGCAGCAAATCCCTGATGTATAGCAGTTGTGTATTTATTTAGTCAGGGATTTTGAATGTGAACTTGCAGTAGAATCAAGTCATTGTACTAGAAATAATTCACATTTACTTCACAAAAGGCTTATTCAAATGTGAGTGTGTACTTTTCATCTTTGACCCAGGGCTGAAAACAGAGAACGTTTTATTTCAATCGGTGTATATATCTGTATACATGTAAATATATATATATATATATAATTTTGATCTGCGTCCACACAATCAAGATGATTTGAATAAGAAGTCTTCTTTTCTTTGCAAGAGTACTCTTTCTAAGGACATAGTCCTATTCAGTATAATTGAATGTTTGATTGTCTCAGCTCTGAAGATGGTTTGAGATGCTATCTTACTGTCACACCACTTGAAAACAATTTTCTTTTGCAGCATGTTCAATTTCCCTCAGAATTTCTAGGCTCAACCCACAGATGTCTTATACAAAAATCTGGATTTGCAATACTCCCCATAAGCACTCATAGATCACTGAAACCACAAGTATTTGTCTTGGAGGGCCGAATACAAAGGTAATACAAAGATGCGCTCACCATTGTTAGTTAAATCTGTCTGGCAACAATAGTTACTGCATTGTATCTGGCACGGTAAGATGACCGCCGGTGGCTTCAGTCAATGCAAAAGCATAGTCTATGTGATAGACGCACTTGCCGTACAGCGAGCAAGCGTTTATCACATGCGTGCAGATTTCCTGATTTATTATGCAAGCCAACCCAGCACTGACCTCTCTAAGTTTTGATCAATCAGGGGGCATTTACTATCGTTTGGCGAGCGCGTCTATGACGAAGATAGCTGCTGCCGCGCCGACGCGCGAAATTGACCATTCAACATCCTCCATCATCCTGCACACATGTATCAGACGTTCGTAGTAACATGGAGTAGAATGGTTGATACTCAGACTAGCAAAAGCATGGCAAGTCCAGATTTTTTTGTATGATGCCGTGGCTCAACTTAGAAAAGTGTTAGTATTACACACAAGGTAGATTTTGGCTCGTTTGATTTAATAATAGTTAAAACAAAGACAAACGTACCTTAACCTGATACATTGATACTTTTACTTCTTAGGGCCTGTTTGTTTAACGCACAAGATCACAAATCTTGCTGATCCGGATCCCATTTTAGCGTACCCTGCATAGGACATAGATCCCCAGATCTGGGATCCTGTGCGTTAAACAAACAGTCCCATAGTTGGCCTTCATGTACATGTTTGTGGCATTCTTTTAGTTACAGTAGATTTTTGTCTCAGTGCTTTGAATATTCCAAAATGCATTCTATAAGCTATACTCAGGATGTAAACAGGAAAAAAGCACTAAATGTTACTTGCTTCCTATACACTTCAATATCTCAATTCAATTATTTTGCAGCTGCTTTATACTATAATTATTGCCTTTTTAAGAGTAACCTGATCTTGTAGAATGTTTTCCAATTCAATTTTTGCCATCCATTATAACAAAGATGCATTGTTATTGGTCTATCACACAGACGGCAAATTACTTTGTCAAGTTTAGTGGACAGAAATATCATTTTAGCTATCATTTTAGCTCATCTGTATTGCTGTCTATGCATGTATTATGCATTGACAAAGAATTACACTGTACTCATAAATGCTGAATATACTAGATGGTATTTGCTAGATAATACACATGGTTCTAAAGGGTAAGTTTATCTGGTCAACAAGAGTTCATACCTTACTGCGCTTCTATGATTGGACTATTTCTCAGCTCATCTGGACAAAGTGTTACAGAAGATTTGTGTATAAAAGATTCTTAATTATTCCGTCAAATGTATGCTTATTCATTGTCCACAGAAGCTTGTTGCAGCACGGTACAGTGAAACGACACTATAACGAACACGCTGGGATGCAGAGAAATTGTTTGTTATAGTGGTCATTCATTATAGTGAACAATGTTCAGCAGGCCTATACATTTTACATGAAAAAATTGGGAACCCAGGATGATGTTCGGTATAGCGGTGTTCGTTATAATGGTGTTCCACTGTACTGTGATAAATGGCCTTGGAAAGGTGGAATACTGATATACTGAAGCTGTCTTTCCAAGATCAAGGGTTGAGGAAGATATTGTTCAGGTTCGCTATCACAGAGGTAGATTTCTCAATGTATGTATCACAGAAACATGCCTTAAATGGATGAAACAACTTTCAGAGTTATTGAACTTGGAAGGTGTCTTTTGAGATATGATGTACTGCTAATTCTCTGTCATTAAGAAGTTCAAATTCAATGCATCTTTGAAAGATTCTGCATCTTGGTCAGATTGACTGAATGTCTCGGTATATGTTTTATTGTATTCTATATTATTTTCTTGAGGCAATTTATCCTACAAATGCAGCAACATGGAATTCAATTGTAAGCCTCTATTGTAATTTCTTGTTGTAAAGATGAGGGGCTCAAATGAGTTTATTTTTTGTTTGGTTTTGATTTTTTCTTTTGTTTTGGGAACTTCTTATAGGCTTTTTCACATAGTTGTAACCATGCATTCCTGTACTGGCGGCCATTTTGCTGCTCATGGACTATTCCATGTTTATTCCATTTGGCAATGCAGCCCAGTTGGTTTCCTAAGGGCCAGTTTGTTTCACATATCAGATCTTGTGAAAACCAATGAATTATTGTTTCTTCAAATTACCAAAAGGGAAACTGACGGGATTCTTTGAGTGATCCCCCATGTACCATTCCCAGGTTGCAGCATTATTGCGTGTATCATTGAAACGATCCCTGGGGTGCGGCGGTGTGTGCGTGGTTTCATGGCTTCTGACTGCCATACGAACAAAGATAGTTGACTATTGGGGTCACCAACAACCTAGGGCTGGATGGCTCAGTCGGTAGAGCGCCTGTACGGTATTCAGGAGGTCGCCGGTTCGAATCCCGCTCCAGTCAATTTTTCTTTGTTCACTTTTCAATGACTTTAAACCCAGTCAGTTTCCCTTGTGGTTATTTCACGAATATAGGGATTAATTTTAAGTAACACCATGAGGCATACATGTTTGTACATGTAAATTACGCTCTTTTTTGAGTTGTGTGGCTCTGAAAAGAGTCAGATTAACTCAATGTTCCAGCCAGTATGCAGCTAGAGCATACTGGCTGGAATTTTGAGCTAAACCGGCTTTTTCAGAGCCACACAACTCAAAAAAGGAGTAATTTATGTCTCGTGGTGTTATCCCAAAATGAATTATCTTAACTGTTTGAGATCTGTCTGTATTTCAACAAACTGGCTCTTAATGGTACACCAAATCTGTAGAATACCTATTTACATACAAGTTTTGGCAAAACGGCAATTGGTAAGGGATGAGAAATGAATAATTCTGTGATACAGTTCAATGTCAAGCCCTTTCCATGCCCCAGCCCAACCCTAGTCTTGGTTGCAAGACGTTCTTAGCGATCGGTCCTAGTCCTACCATTATGTCGGGTGCACTATGTGCATGTACATTGTATGCAAAGCTTTAGTGGCTGCTACTCGTTAGAGAAGGCGATGTAGTAACAGTGAATCTCATTTCACGTTTTGCATTCGCTGCATGCGGATATCAGATCCAGCATCGCAAAAGGCGTCTTGGATCCAAGACTACCCAAACAACCCATGTGTCTCCACCTTGTAATCCAACAGCTAGGGGTGAGACTCTAACTGTGATTGTATGTCACCTCTTTCCCATCTTACCACACCAAACCTACCCCTGTCTGTCAGCTCTGTCCTTCCATATTGGGCTTGCTGACTTAGCTTGGCTGGTGTTCTATAGGAATGTGCTACTACAGGGTTACTGTCATGTGCATTGAGGAAGATTGCCAGCCAGAAATTTTGTGAGATGTCAATTTTAGGTTTTTCATTAAATGCAGATAAATGCACTGTGGTAGGTATGTACTCAGTGTGAACTTGGAGAGTGTGAAATACTAGCATCTGGTTGAGTAGCATTTTCAAAGTATGGCTGACACAAGGATTATGTTTGAAGTGGATACATTCCATACTATAATATACAGTTACAGGTGTATATCACTTTACTTAACTCCCTCCTATTGTATCAGGCATATTTCAGAAAGGTTAATGGTGGTGTTACCAAGTCTGCTATTGTGTTTCTCCTGTCATGTTGTGCAAGATACTGCTATCCTGCATGGTATTATCTAAGAAGTCTTAAAGAGGTTACCATCCATCTCCATCACTAGACATCTATTTCAATATACCATGGGATTGGAAAAGGCAGGGTAGTCAACAGAAATAAGTAATTCATGAGTAATAAATGACATACTCATGCATATAAAGTGGTTACCAGCTTCATGATGGATTGTGTTCATGTTATTTCAAATGTTGCATAATATACCAGTGTAAAAGACAGTCATTGTCAGTTCTGTTTCTTTTCACACCCACTTGAATCTCTATCTATAATCCCACGGTATAATGAAATGTGTCTGTTCTTGAATGATGTTATATCTGTCTGAAGCAACTTTGGAGTGAAAAAGAGATCTATTTATACCCTTTCCCAGCCAAGAAAAGTACTATCCAGTATCCAGCAAGAATACTAACACTACATCTTTTGAATTCAGTTTTTTCTTATTTTTTTTTTTCTTTTCATTTGTTTGCATGATTTGAATGGGATTGAAAGAATAAAATGCTCAAAGTAAATGCAGAAGTCATGGTGTCATTTTATATAATTGTATTTGTCTTGTATATTTAGGCAAGGGGCGTCACAAGGGCGTGACTGTTCTGGCAAGGTTTATTCACAAAGAGGAGGGGGCTGTTGTTAAAACACCAATCTGTCGGCGCGAACATGGAGGTAAAAAACAGCCGTCATTACTGGTGTGTCCCTGCCCGTATTTTGTCCGGCAACAAAATTATTTATGTCCGCCGCACTTTATACTGCAGGGTGTTTGTCCCCTAATCATGGAACATACTCCCTGCAATTATAGAGTGCGACGGAGCATAAATTCTTTTGTTTCCGGACAAAATAAGGGCGGGAAACACACCAGTAATTGCAGGTAATTTTTACCTCCATGTTCGGATCGGTGTTAATGCAAGTGTTTTAGTGGCGCCCTCTTTTGATTAAAAGCACTACAACTTGCACTCGGTTTATGGTGCACAATTTACTCCTGAAAGGAACATTATACAATATGTCCCAGATTTCCTCACTGGTCTTTTGCTTCGTGATCACAGGCATGCAACTTGGGCTTAATGGTAGTATCATACTTTGGTTTTTGTCAAAGAAATACAGATTCGTGGGCAAAAATACCAAGGAAGATACAGATACAGTCATCTGTGACAATTTCAGTCCCATACGTTGCCCACTTTTTGAGAAAACGGCCACAGTATTTCTTAAGTGTTTTCTCTTTTATTTTGGGAAAAGTTGCATTTCTGATGATTAGCTTTCTGACTTCCAATATTTCAAATAAAAGTTTATTTGCCAGTGTACAAAATGATCAACTGAGTTAACTGACACCACTGCAGTTTTCCTTTTTATCAAAAGAGGGCGCCCTTCAACAATTTGTGTTGGGATTGCTATTCACCAAGGGGAAAGAGACGAAGGCTTAATTGTTGCAGGAAAGATTAAACTGAGAAGGTGTATAATTAATTTATTCATTTGAGAACCACTTCCACTACAGCACATGCTCACAAATTAGCATAAATGAATTCAAATATTAAATTTGCCACTGAAGTTTCTAAAGTTTTAAAAAAGACTTGCCATTTAAACAGACTTTTCAAATCATCACACATCTTAAAAGATAATCAAAGCATGAGCTGTCAAATTTTGTCTCAATTGTTGCATCATTTATTTCAAAACCCCAATACACATGAGAACTTCTTGGGCCAATAAGTACACCATCAGTCTTTAAAAAAAAATTAAAATAAACAAGAACTCTGTATAAAATAAATTAACATGACCACTATGCCTGTTACATGTTAAATTAAAAAATGCCTGATACAATGACTTAATAACTGAATGTGCAGTTGTGCACATGTCCACATTTAAATTCCCCTGACTAAGGGGCCCTCCATAAAGTACGTACGCACGAAATGCCGACTTTTTTGACCCCCCTTCCCCTCTGTACGCAAGGCGTATGCAATGGTCCCAACCCCCCCTCCACCCCCCCTCCCCCCCCCCCTGTACGCATACGCATTTCACATTATTAGGTTTTTCACTTCTTGTAGAAACTTGCTTTAGCATCATTAATATAATATGTCACAATAATCCCGGCCGGTACCGTTATTGGGTGGTTACTTTCAAATTTTAAATGAATGACTAAAGTGTAACAGGTTTGTATACATTTACAGATGTATTTTACAATTTTTTATCATATTGAATAAGAAAAAAAGGAAAAAACAAATAAATCCTGATTCTTTTTCTCGTTTTTTCCCCTCTCTTTTCGCGCAAAATGATTATGCAAATTTTTCTTTTGCGTACGGTACGCATTGGCCTGAACCCACCCCCCTCCCCCCCTGCGCGCATGGCGTACACATCGGTAACAACCACCCCCCCCCACCTCCCCCCCTCCGTGCGTACGTACTTTATGGACGGCCCCTAAGGACAGTTTTGCCGATTCCTAGCTAGCAGGAGACACAATATATTGTTCACAAGAAAATCATGGAAATGCTACTACATGTACATGATGTACTGAGAAACAAGGTATGGATGGACATGTCAGACATTGTCTGTACCTTTAGTCAGGATAGTCAAGAGAATTCAAAATGTTTACCTTCAATGATACTGAAATTATGATGAAGTCTCTTTTTATTTGCAAATAAATGCACATTGGAGCCAAATGTATTGGCATGTCTAGCCACACTACATTGTGCACCATAGGAAAGCACACATGTCTCAAAACAAAGTGTTGTTGCATCATACGCCCATCAACTAAGTTTGTGTATCAGACAATATTCAAATTTCATTTGCAACACCCACATTTTGGGCCCATCATCACATGATGTTATGTTCCTGATTTGACAATCAAATGTTCTTGGAACAATCAATTTTTCAATGTATTTTAACTCTAAACCAAATAAATGTACAAAACTAAAATAATGTTAAGTATTGCAAAAAATGGACCCAAAAACAAAACAGAGAAGAAACTGAGGGAATCTTGGTATTAGAAAGCTGATCTGGCCAACCATGTCTAGATGCAATAGTTTATAACCTTAATGGAAGGACTTGCTGAGTATGTTGCAACATCAAGACATTTGTCTTATACAATTACCAATAATATAAATGTGATTAATGTAATGTGCACCAACAAACTGATGAAGAAACGCCAACCTCATATGAACAGTGTGGTCTCTATAGCAAAAGATATTGACAGAATGCACCCCTCCCGGGATATTCTGACAATAGCCACACATCCACAATATTTACATGCAATCAAATGACACTTTCCTCAAAACAGAGACAATTTTCAACATTCATTTGACATTTGGATTTTAACATGAAAAATTGCTACAACTCAAATGGCAATGGTAGGAAAATTCCAATGTGTTCCATACACAGGAACAAGTGAATGTCCATACTTGGTAATGTAAAACATACTGTATTCATGTTTGCATTTGTGCAGTGTACAATAGAATGACTTAAGACCATAGGATAAGGGAACGATAACACTGCTGTGTTCAAATGAAGATCTTGGTGTAAAATGGTCTTCATAAGTGCCAATGTCTAACAACATGTAACCAATAAGAGTACATGTATGTCAATAATAGAGACACTACTTTAAAGTGTGTTTCCACAGGTCCATCACTATTTAGCGGTAAGTGGATATCGCTAAATACTGACAAGATTTTCAGATTAAGCTGCTGTTTCCACTGCAAACACTATCGCTAATCAGCTAATTAGCATGTTTCGTGCCGATGGAGTTGCATGACATTCATAAGTTATGGGCAAGTATCACCAAAAACCTACTCGGAGTAGGTTGCCGATATCGGTGAAAAGGGGATAGCAATGCAAATTAAAAGAAGATGAGTTGATTTCTACAGAAATGAAATGCCGTGTTTTAGCGTTATGTATTTAGCGGTCAGTTGGCTCTGTGGAAACACACTCTTAGAGTACACTGTAAAACATGATGGCATTGAGAGTGTGTGATATCTGATTCAAAATTCAGTAACTTTGATTATCCTACCAAATTAAGATTACAATTCATACATCTACATTTAACCCTGAAATACATGCAAAAGAACAAAGTAAAACCTTCAGCTGAAAAAACTGACAAGTTTCCTTCATCATTTTGTTGTTCTCTTTTATACCAAGGTCCCTATAAACAATGTTTCAAAATCAAGTATCACATTGACACAATCTAAGTGTTAACTGAATGTCAAACAATGATGATGTATAATGACCTTCCAAAATGAATAGAAGAGCTAGCTAAGAATCAACCCCAGGCCTGGAAATTGGTTAAGGTCACGTCCACTGGAAAATCCAAGTGTCTAGGAACAGTTGAAGGGAGCGGCAAGACAATCCCCCAAATTCCAGGCCTGAATTGGTTCTGTAGTCATGGTAGTGAACATCCATTTTTCATACACACAAACTGACATACTGCAATAAAAGGTAACAGCAAGTCTCTAACTTAAAACAGCTATCAACCTGCAATTGCATTAATATTCTTCATAACAGTAATACAGTTATAATTTAAAACAAGATCAATGCATGTACATGAGCAGTGAAGTATCAATTTCAAATCAAAATATTGCAATTTATAGCATTTGACACAATGAATAATTAATTACACTAAATGTAAAATAACACCATTACAAAATGTAAAATTACATGTACATGTAGTTAAAAAATGTTAATTTTCCTCACAGCATCAAGTCCAGAAATAATTTGCCAGAAATACTTGTGCTTAACCCAATGCTAAAAATTGTAGATGAGTATGTGTGTGATAATGGCATTCCTAGCAGATACTTGTTTCAATGAAAGTAATATTAATTGATTGTCCTATTGCATCCAAGTGCATCCTTTTGCATTTAGTTTTAACCAACTGTGTTTATTGGTATAAAAACACCAATTTGGCACATGTTACTGTTCAACTTGCACTTATGCACAAAATATCTGTGTAGAAATAATTGTTTCACAGTTTTGTAACTTTTCGTGAAATTGGCTGAACGTGCATCTCTGCCATTCAGGGTTGAAATCAATTTCACAATCCCCTCTTTCAGCTGTGTAAGCCTTTAATACAAAATTAACAAAATGTAACTTAAAATACTTAAAGTACTTTTGCCCGTAGATTTAAGCCCAACAAAAAAATCATTTTTTTTTATAAATTGATCCCAAAGTAAAATAAATAAAATATATATCAATAATAATAATTTGTGTCTAAAGGGTCAGAGGTTTTTTTTGTGAAAACAGATTCCAAAATAACACACAAACTGTTAAAAAATCAATAAAAAACATGACACGTATGTAAAATATACTACAGAGGAGTAGAATGTTCATATGGTAGCTAAACCTTGTATAATGAAATATGTGAAGATGCATCTTAATGCAAAAACCAATACACATGTATGTAGAAGCTAGGGCAGCTTATTTACCAGTTTGATGAGCAGTGTACAATGTAACTCTATAGACCGATCCATTAAGCCCTGCCCTATTTTGCATTGACCAATCACAGCCGCGAAAATCGGATCACCAATTGCAGCAGCCATTTTGGTGATCTCATGCTGGAGATCGCAGTATTGATTACAGTAGTGTTTACGTTTACGAACTGGAAAAACAATAAATACCAGCAAAACTTCACAAGTACAGTATATTTCTGCTACAAATTGATGGTGTTTGTATTTTCATTGTAATTCTGACTCTCGAAGACCTCGTAAGAGACGAAATGGACATTTGTGACTTTTTCCAAAACCAGAGTCACATAGAGATAAGTGCTTTCGGTGATGGGCGTGCAACGCGTGTTGGCGATCGTGACATGTTACGTGCGCGCGTGTGCGTCGTTGCTTGGCCGTCTATGGTGGGCGTGGCCTACTGGATCGGTCTATTGACTGAGTCTACCAACCATCAGTGGAAGTAGACTAGTAGAATACTGAACTGAGACAGTGAATACAAGAACTAAATGATGCAAACGCTCTAACATATAGAAGCAAAACATTGAACCACTATATCTCTATTCATTGACTTGTGACTACATACTAGACACATAAAGCACTCTTGTCTTTCATTTACTGGGTATACAATAACAGTAACAGTTTGGTATAACCTCTGAAATCTGTTGACTTTGCATGGCATGCTTCAGGTTGTACGCACTGATCTTATCCCAATCAACCACTTTTGGTTATTACGAACAACACTGCCTTATTTCCAGTATTATGTAGCACATGTCAATAGAGACTGCAGTACAAAGAGTCTCCACTTACATGCTTCACTCAATTTGAGCAGATTCAAAATGGCTGAGGCCTGATCATGTGATTCTTCACAGGTCCTTAATGATTCTCCCATTGTAATATTAATAAGTGTAGGAGATAAACTGCATTGATTGCACTAGTCTATTTCATATGCTCCTAACAATAAGGTGCAAGGTGAAAAGTTTTTTTTTTTTAAATGGCAATAACTTAAATGGACAGAGTGGGAACATTAAATGTCTACAACCTTGCCAGTGTCATGTTACAACTTTAGATATCAACTGTGCATCAGGCATTGTTAACAAATATATGTACATATATGGTACAAATTGTGTAAGTGGTATGTGACTCAAATGAAGTTTGACTTCACATAATGAACATTGAAAAGTATATGTGTATTCTATGCCCCTTTTTCAAACCTCGGTTCCGGCTCAAGTTACGGCTCCATTTTGTGAATCCATTCTAAAATAATGGGTATCAAAATGGAGGCTTTTGGCTATGGTTTGGAAAAGGGTCTATGCTTCAATACGGAACCTGGGAGATGCTCTCTTGTACAGACGTTTGTTACAGCCAGACCACTGAAGCTTTTTCTGGGGCCAATTTCATTTGCTAACCATGAAATTTCTGTCTTAATACAAAACAGGATTAACAACCAAATGTCCATCTGTTGTGTATCACTTGTGATTGTTCTTTGGCTGTTTCTCACTGACCATGAATATCAAATGGAATTTTTAATGGTGGTTTGTTTTATTGGGCAAGACAATTTTGTGCTAAGCAATATGTTTGTGCTTAACAGCTCCAGGTGATTGAGTTATGAATGGGCCAGAAGCTATGGCAGACATTTCTAGCACTTACATGTACACCAATATACATGTATACTGTACAGGTTGAAGAAATGAATAATACCGTACGTACTGTTTCAAAACATTCACCATCATTCCCATGAATCTAATTTAACAAAAGAACTGTTTAAATTACTTACAAACACGAAATGTTATTAAATAATGTCACAAAAGTACATGTTTCACATACAATAATATTTCCACAAGTATTGAAGTTAATTATTCCACACCTATTTTACAAAAGAAATTATACTAAAGCTATCCACAAAAAGTATGTACATTTGCCTGAATTCACAAATTCTTTTCAGTGTTTCTGAACTAACAGTCTTGTACATTCACCCAAATTCCACGTCCAGAATTCCAAGTTTTTCTAAACCTGGATCTAAAACTGAACAGAACTACAATTGTAATTGAATGACAAACGTGGCTATTCATAACAATTCCAGTCAACATTGTACAATTGAAACTTGACTGTAAGAAACGTATGATTATAATATTCATGATAAAATTAAGTTCAACTGAATGTAAAATATCATACAGGGTCATATTGGAGTGCCATGCTTGAATAGACATGAAGTCTCAGGATTCTACCCTGGACCCAATCTCATGGTGCTTAACCAAGCGATTCTCTGATCATCATTAATCATTTTGTTTCCGTGACAAAAGCCAAAATGTCTTGTGAACAGCATACTGTTTCTGCTATAATGATTCTTCATTTGTTAAAAGCAGAGCCTGAAACGTGGCCTCATATGACTTTGTGATTAATTGTGAGGCTCTCTAAATATGTGGGTGATAAACCCATATTTATCTCCGCAGTTGCGTCCACAAGCATGGCACTCGAATGGGTCATTACGCCCATGCCATCCCATATGAATGGTGTGCATGACCATATCTAGAAAGATTATTCCACAATGGCTACATTTCAAATTGCTAGATGTCTTTGACAGACAATCTGCACAGCCCTGTTCAGTAGAAGTTTCTTTCTTTGAAGCTGGTGATGACATGGTCTGAACTCGTACCTCCTTGGATTGATGGCTAGCATTTTTAGCTTGGTTGGGTGTGGCTGACACGCTAGTATGAACTGAACCCTCAGAGCTCAGTGTGCTAGGAGGACGCTCTTCAGCAATCTGGCTGCTATCTGGCTGAGAGATTTCTACTCTCATATTACCAGCTGGCTGTTTAGAAGCAGTCTGTCTACTGGGGCTTATTGAAGATGGTGCTGGGTATACATTGACTGGATGTGGTTGTGGAGCTACATTGGTGTCGGTTACTTCAGGCTCATTTGGTGTAATCTCTTCATTCTGTTGTTCTTCATCCACAGTTTCATCATCATCCTGCTGTACTGTAGCAGTATAATCCTCAAAGGCCAGCCGCTTTCCACGATGCTTGGTTAGGATGTGTTTCTTGATATTGGACTTCTTGGTAAATCTAGTGGTGCAGTACACGCAGCCATGAACACCTTTACCAAAGTGTTTTTCCATGTGGACATACAGCTGAGTGAGATATTTGGCCTGAAAGTTACATCTGATGCATTGGTACACCTGAGCATTGTTGTGATGTTGCATGTGAGCCTTAAGGACAGCCTGTGAGGAGAAAAGCTTACCACACTTTTTACAATCAAAGGGAACGATGTTAAGGTGCTTGCACATGTGTCGTACATAAGAATTGCCCTGTGTAAAGCTTTGGCCACATTTACTGCATGTCATGGTTTTAGGCATTGCACGTTTACGGCCTTCCAATGCCTGATCTGTATCTTTTCTTGCCGCTGCCCCTTTCTTCTCATTTCTTGTTGATTTGTCAGGCAACTTGTCTGTAATCTTTGGCAATCTGATTTTCAGCTTCAGTCTGGAGGTCTGTTTTGCTGCAGCCGCCAGTGCTTCTTTAGATATAGCCTTGCTGTGAAAGGCAACTACGTGTCTTTTGAGCGCTTCACCAATTTGGAACACCTTTTCACAGACCCCACACTGAAAGCTGAACTTTTTACGCTCACGGTGGGCTCTCATGTGACCACAGAGAGACGTGATGGCAAGGAAACATTTACCACAGTTCCTACATTTATAGGGATTGCCACTTGCATTTGCATGTAATAACTTAATATGGGCCAAGCATTTACAGAGAGCTGAGAATATTTTTCTGCACAGAGTGCATTCAAATCGCTTTTTCCCACTCGGAGCAAAACTCTGTTTGAGATAATTATAGCCAACCATATTGGGCCCCGATTTCTGACATATGGTACACTGACACAGATCCTGAACCACTTTCAAAGGTTTCTGAGCCCCACTTGGACCAGCAACCTCTGAGGTCACTTCCATTGACTCCGTATTCCCCTCTGATGCTTGCTCATCACCACTACCATCTCCATCTTTCTGATCTTGAACCATACCATGAGTCATTTTGTGTAATTGCAGCAAGTTCTTTCTAGCGAAGGCTCTGCCACACTGGTTACATGTAAATGGCCTGCTACTTTCTTGGCTAGGAGATGCTCTGGAATTGGTGCCTGGGTTTTCCTCAACTTCTGTGGGCAGCTTTTCTCCTTTGTGAATCGTAATGATGTGATTGAATAGGTGATTCTTTTGAGTGAAATTTCTTTCACAGTATCTACAATCAAATGGCCTTTCATTGGTATGTTTTCTCAAGTGCTTCTGTACATCTCGACTACTCACAGCAGTGTAATCACAGTGTGGACAAGTGGCCATTTTGGTTGGCTCATGGACTTTGCGGCGGTGATACCATAGACCGCTGGAGGAAGCTCCAACAAAATCACAATCATCACAGGCAAATCCAGCACTTCCTGGACTTCTACGCTCAAACTGACCATCATTAATGGAATGTCTAGCAGGACTTGGGCCTCTCTCAAGCATCTGTCTCAAGCTTGGTGGATCTTCATCTTCATTGAGTGAATCATGTACCATACCACTGGCAGAATGTCCTATATCGATATCATTCTCATCGCTTGGTCTATTAACCTCATGGGATAACATGAGATCTTCATTAGAATCCTCATGATCCACCCATGCACCTTCTTCCTGCTCTAAATCCCCATCTTGCTCACCGTCAGACAAAGCTTCTGACTTGATGATAAGCTGGCCCGGTCTTAAATCATGTTTGTCTGCAGTAGGAGATGGGCTTCCCTCATGGGTTGGAGAGGTCTCATCTAATGGCATCTCTTCACTATCCATAGGTTCATCCATGGATAGAGCATGGTACTGCTCCATATGAGCGTAGTATCGCTGTTTATAAACAAATGTGAGGCCACAGATTTGGCAGCAGTGCCATTCTTTTTGTTTATCTTCTTCTGTGGGGTGCATCTTCTTCTGGTGATACCACATACTACCATGGCTTTTACATGTGAATTCACACTCACTACACTGAAATGTATTAGTGTTAGCAGTAGAATCATTACTGTCACTTCTTCCTGCCTGCTGTCCTTCTTCCATCATGTCCGGTGAGATATCTTTCTGGTGGATCTGGATACAATGCTTTTCAAAATTTTTGAATGTCTGGTAGGTCTTTCCACAATCGGCACACTTGTAATCTTGAGGGAGCTCCCGGGTATGCTGTTTATTATGAGCCCTGAAGTCTTGTGCTGACCGTGTGGCAAAGTTGCAGTGATCACAGGTTCGCCAAGGGCCTTCGTATTCTAGACCGTGACGTTTCTGATGCTGGGCTAGATAAACCGGTGATGATGCAAGGTATCCACAAAGATGACAACTAAGCATAGCATCACCCCCACTCATAGTGAGTGAGGGTCTTGCTCTGAGAGTCTGCTTGGTCTCTCTTGATTGTTGTGATTCTTGTACACCTGCATGAATGCAACATAGAAAATAAAAATAATGAGCATATATATACAGGTAGGTTCCTTTTTAAATTCTAAATTCTTAAAGGTAGTATCATACTTTGGTAAGAAACCAAAACAAAAATTTTCACAGATTTACGTATAATGTACAGGGTATGAAGATTGTGGTGGTAGAAACATACCGTTAAAATTGTTCCGCCTCAAATGGTGTATTTATGCAGAAAGTAGTAAAACAACGACCGGAAATCTTTTTCATTTTTTAAATGAGCAAAAATAAAAGAGAAAAGACTTAAGAAATACTGTGGCTGTTTTTCAATGTTTGCTCAAAAAGTGGCCACCGTATGGGACTGAAATTTTCACAGATGACTGTTACTGTCTTGATAAGTTTTGTCCATAATCTGTATTTCTTTGATAAAAACCAAAGTACATGTATGATATTACCTTTAACAATGTGACTTTCTTGTATTAAAGCATCCATTGCATTATATAAAAATATAAAATATAGTCACTGATCAAGATTTATCACTCCTGAAACTATAGATAGTCTATAACATGTATTTGTATTTGATAGATCTATCAAATACATGTTATGCATCATGAACATATATTTGATCAGCTTTGATGCACTTAGGGTTTTGGGCTATACATATACCATATCTCTGTGCAATTGAGATGGATTCAAGTTACATCATACTAGATGTAGTGCATGTGATTAACATCTATCAATATTCTTGACAGTTACCATGGTTACCTGATTACTCTCAAGTGGTGAGTAGCAATTAGATGTCAAGACAAGTGTCTTGATCAAGGATGCAAGTACATGTACATATGTATTAATTTCATCCATGTTCCAGTGGAACATGACCTGGGGCCGATTTCACGAAGCACTATTAAGATTAATCTTAAGATGAGTTGTTCAGTATCAATCTTAGTGCTTTGTGAAATTGGCCCCTGGTCACAAAAATTATTATGAATGTTTTACAAGAATGTGCTTACATGTAACTAATATGTTGGTTACTGGTTACTGGTTACTGTACCAGTTTAGGCCAAGCCATCTCAATAGAATGTGCTACCTTTTATCCCATTTACTGAGTGCACATTGCAGTTATTCCTATAATGTTACTTAATAATACAAACACAAGTTTTTGAATGGCGCCCTCTTTTGATAAAAAAAAAAATGCGGTGGTGTTTTTCGGTCTACATGCACTAAAAGTTTGGTACGTGGTATAGTGATTTATTCCATAATTAAAGGAACAAGAATATTCGGAATGGACAACTTCTCCCAGATTTCCCTGCTGGTCTCTTGCACATGAAGCCTTCCGGCTTCCTAGATCTCAATAAAACTTCAAATATGATTTGGCTGTATGCATAACACATACTGACACCACTGCAGTGTTGCAATCTGTGTGCCGCCACCAAGCATCTTTATGTTTTCTTTGACTTACTGTATACAAATAAATACTAAATTAATACCAATCTCTGTGCCCTACTACTTTCAGGAAGTGAACTTTGTAAGTTTGTAGAGCTCTACATGTATGCATAGCTGCCAACATTTCAATATTCCAATTAGTAATGGTGCCAATACAGATGGAATAATTAATGTTAATTTCAAGTAATACAATGAGCAATACAATCCTGCAACTGAATTTATTTCAATGCAATTATGAATGTATGTATGTACATGTACATGTCAACTGTTATACATTCATACTTACTACAAATCCTTTTTGGAGTCAATTTTTCATACATTGTATACACGAACAAATTTGGGGTTGGTATCGAATTCGATTGTTATTTTCATGATTTAAATTGAGTATTCATTTCACGAAAATATATTTTTACATTAAATTACAGGGTTTTTCCCTCTGGTACAAAATCAGAAATACGTAATTTTGGGGGGGACAATTCATATTTTCGTAATTTAACAAAAAAATTGTAATAATTATTAAACATTTGTAATGGTTGGCTGCTATGTGTATGGAATATTTACAAGCAAATAACAAATTGACATCAAGTACATGTACAAATCTAATCCTAATTTCACGTGGAATCGCTAGCACATTTATTCTACACAAAATGTCTTTACCACTTACCAGTATGAGAAGCAAATCCTTACAGTGTTGCAATAAGATTGACTGGTATGATGGTATCTCCTAACTGAACTCTGCAGTGCTAACCGGTACCTGCATTAATGATATAATGGGTAGAGTTGTATATAAATATGGGTTTGGCACAGGCACATGTAAATCATGCAAATGACTGAAGATGCTGATGAGATTGCATTACAAACAAGCCTATAGTGTGGTTTCGTACCCAGGGTGGGATGTGGCCGTCACCATGACACATGACACTTGGGGCGCACATTACATTTCTCACACCGTGTGCAATACATAACCAATATCTGCGCACATTTTGTGATGTGCCACCTTTGCACATCACAAATACCTGTGCACAACTGCACATAATGATGTGCGATACATCGTATCACAAATCTGCGCATAAATATTCTTTGTATGTTATTTATGTGGCATGATTTTTCTGAATAATCTATTTTTGCTTAGTAAACAAGAAAGTTATTAAAACAGCGGTCAACTGCTACAATATGCACAATAATGGGGTGTAGTAATAGTGGTTGTGATTCACCCATAATGTCATATGTCATGGCAGCATGATGGCACTATTGGCCCAGGAGCACCACACATCCAGTCTCTAAGATGACGTACATAGGAAAGTCCAGAAAACAAGCATTCCACCTCTGTATGGACATACATGCATTAGCATCCACATACCAAATGAATATTGAGATTTTTGTTCATAAATCCAAGAAAAGTTTCTTCCCTAACCCACTCAAATCCCTTTGCAGCAATTTACACAGAATCTTTAAGGACTCAGTAAAAAGAGAGGTCTACCGTAACTTGATATTGCACTTGGTACATTGTAGGGTTTGGGGCAATCACAGAGATGCCAAGGTCAGAGACCAGCTGGGTGTTTTCCCTAAGACATGTAAGAGTGTGCGTGCAATTTCATTCACAATTCCTCCATTCTTTAAATAAAGGTACAGTACAGGATTGATAGCCAAGCAAAACAGAAAAGGTTCACAGATTTAGGGGGCCTACATATCAATCAGCGCGGACATCCGGGTCCTTCATTCTCGTGAACTTGACAACCGATGAAAACTGCGGCGCAAGCTATGGACAAATCACGCATAAACTGTCCGTAGTCTAGTCACGACAGTACTCACAGTTCAGAATTTTGTTGTCAAGAAACAGAGATTATGTTCTGTACGACCTTCCACAGTCGAGTCAACAAATAATCCTTCTTTAAGGTACCATTTACTAGGATTAAACAATCCTGGCAGCTTTTTGTCTTAAAAACCATACAACTTGCTGCTTTGTTTTCATCACCCCTAGATCAGCGAGTGGAATGACATCACACCGCGCTGATCTATAACTGTTATAAACATACATGTAGCCATGATAGAAACCCCCTAAATGTTTCTACCTGAAATGCTTAAGAAAAGTGTAAAACAAAGAATTTACATCTCATGAGATTAAAAACATTCTTTATGTTTAAATAGGAAAAAAGAGTAGTTTTTTCGCTATTTTCTTGTGACTCATATGTCCGATTAAGCTCAAATTTCCACAGGCTTATTAATATTATTTCATGTACACGTGCTTGATTAAACAAAGTGTAGGTGCTGTTCTGTGACTATAACTTCAACAAAATCACAGTGCAGAGCACGTCAGTCAAGTAAACGCCTTGAATTGCCGGGTTTTTTCCCAGTCTGGTCATGAGGCATGAGAAAATGGTGACTGTGAACGTGAGAGAGCCCTAAGGCATGACTGTCACGCCAGAGATGTGAGACTTGGTAGATCTGCAAGCATGCAATGCATGCAGCTTAACATAATGCCTGGTTTATATCCAGAACCCTATATGACCTCAAACAATATCATAATGTACAGCGTGCATCCATCCAGCATTCCAAGTACATGTGTACAGCCATGAAGACTGGTCACCATTTGGCTTGTATTGAAATCCAGTTTTCATTCATATTATTAGAAAAACAGAAGGAAATGTTTTATCTGTGAATATTACAGTATCAATGCTTTCATTTTGTAGTTATTCCCTGGCCTTATGATTTTACAACTGATGTCCATTATTCAATAAGGAACTCAGCTTAGCTTAGCACAGCACTGTACATGTACATGTACTGTACATATGTCTGTCTGTATGTAATTATGTATACCACTGGAGTTGATTCATTGAAGTGTAGTGAATACGTACATGTACGAGACCTTGGTGTGACACTCATTCGAAAATCTTACATTACATTTCAACAGTATATCGAAAATAAGTTTGAATCTTTTGGAATTTTCAAAATTGGGAAAATTAGGAAACTATTAAAACCTACCAACAACTGCAAGATTAACCCATACATGTGCCTAAGTTGTATTATCCAACCTAAGTTCAATTTTGTTCCTTCCTCTCTCATTCATACTTTCACTTCAAAGAACTACAATGCTTGTTACTCACTGGAGAAAATCTGAGCACATTATGCACATAACCCCAATACTGCGCTCTCTTCATGGGCTCCCCATACACCATCATACATGTAACATTGAAAGTTCTTCTTGTGAGGTTGTTCTAGTTCAAGCCCTCTTCGATCATCATCAACTTTGCAGTTAACCCTTGGCTTGAACCTCATACTGTTTCAAGAGTCAGTCAAAAGAGGTGCACACCATCTTATTTCCTTGTTTGTTTGATCTCATTTGCATTGTACACACGTATAGTGAAAAGAGAACAGATTTGTAGGACATGTGTTCTTTGAAGTTAATGTTAGTAGCATTATTGTAGACAGCAAATGGTGCACTTAGAAATAAGCCTATTCAGGGTCATACAATCCCTGAGCTGATGGATAATTCATTGTGATGTCAATCACTTCATACATTTATACCCTTAAAAACCTATATTCTCCCAAATCCTTCAATTTTAATATGATTTTGCACACACCCTAGGGGGTTAGGATTTTAGTACTGTGGCACATAAAGTTTACAAACAGCAAAAATTGATCTCCTCATTCCCAACACTCAGTGTATACGAGTGGATCCACCATGCTGTTGTGAAACTGAAGTAATGTTATTTTGGATGTTCTGAAACTGATTTAATACCCCTACATTCATTGGCTTATTGCTATTCATACTAATGCTGGTCCATCACGATGGTGAAGATTTGTGAAGATGGATAAGGATGGTGTAGAAGACATTATGCTGACTATTGGTTGTAATGGAAATGTGAGATGCACTATCCAAGTCAAGGTTGAAGCCAGGACTTGGAATAAGCAGGTCCAAACTGGCCTTCAACATCTAACTAATTCAACATATCTTTCACAACTATAACAGATCATCCTTTTGCCATACATACTTTACATAGAGGTACAATAAAAGAATAGAATAAGGATGAAATAGGATGAGTACTGTGCAGTCAGGGATGTCTCATGTCTGCCATAACACACTCTCTCCTCTGGGCTGGCTAAACCGCTAAAACCATGTTCAGTATTTGGATCGGTTTGCAGAAACACCACATAAGAATCTTGCACAAGTTTCTATTTCGTTTGCACTTCTCATGCAATTGATTGGCAATAATGCTTCCAGTAAGCATGATACTGTCCCACTCCCACAGGACATTGGTCTCTTTCTGAGCAACATTTGGCACCCTATCCTCCCACACAGCCAAAGCCATGTCCAGCCTACTACTGACATGTACACCTGACCAAACAGGCAATCCCCACTCAATCGTCTCCTGGTGAGGACTAGAGCAGGCTAGTTGAAACGTTGAGACGTTGCGATAAATGCGAACGAAATAGAAGTGTGAAATTACGAACGATTCTTCCGCAAACATGTACATTTGTACATGTATATCAATTGTCACCATGTAAAGCCTTGCAATATTTCATGTTCAGTATTGTTGAGCTGAGTGGTTTATCATGACATGGTTAGAGCTGCAAATTACATGTATCTATGGGACTTACTCAATAATAACTGTTTAATGGTAAATTATTCAAATACTTAAAAATGTGGTTTAGTATTTAAGGGGACTTTCCGAAACATTCAGGAGTCACAAACAAATGATGCACTTTTCCGCTATCTGATGTGCCACATTGTTATTTTGGTTGTAGTGAAATTGCTCCAATTATGGTGGAGGTTATTGCAGTTAATATGGAATGGGAGACTTTGGAGCATCGGTCTTCAAGTCAACAGCACATGCACGACCACAACAACGCGCGCATTCCAAAATTGCGAGCACATGCTCAGAGATAGCAAAAAGAGACTTCAGTCGACATCTCAAAAGTCTCCCATTGGAAAGTAAACCATGCATTCCCACTTAAGGTTTTTGTTCTTGTTTATTTGCTGTGATTACTGTAGGCTCTATATATATAGCAGCCTTCAACATATGGCTGATATTATTGCATGCCCTGAGGTAATATTATATTTTTTCCATTTTCAATTGGTTGTTTTGTTTCTAGTTATCTTTCTACCAGTGCTGACATTGTGCTTTGGTGAAGTACTGTGATTTTGTAATAACTTTTCAAATATTCAGATTAGAAATGGAAATGAAAACCATGTCCTGATATTACATCAGTCATGTTTGTGTATGTTTTTTTTTGTTTTTTTAATCCAAACAATTAGGCCTATGCAAGTAATAAACTGCACTGCAACCTGTTCATAAACCAAAACAATGACCTGAAAATAGAAAAGCTCAAAGTTAGGGCTTTGGAGGACTTAACATTTCAATCCTAGTAGGATCTTTCTCAAAGGCCTCTACGAAGGAGCCTTCTGGAATCAAAACTCCCATAAACTCTAAGCAAAGTTTGTGGTATCCAAAACTGTCTGTACAACTGAACACAATTTTGGTAATTACCATGAGCATTGGATAACTAGGAAGGAAACAAGACATTTATAACTAAAATTTAAGTCCATTGCTAATAAAAGTAATATCGGAAGCCTGCATTACCTGCATTATCAACAAATATAATTCAATAGATTGTCACATTTTCATTGTATTAAATCAACCAGAAAAAAAACCCCACAAAATATTTCTGATAAGAGGGATCCGGTCAGGGACATAAAAAGGGAAAAAACAACAGAATCCATTTGGTCTCCGTTTGGTGAGACCTAATGAAGCAAGCAACATGGCAGCTGAAGAATTGTCTCTGAAGGCCAAATCCAATCAGCACTAGTATCAGCATCAGCATCAAGGACATGTATAATTCCAACTTGGTTTACACTGCAGCCGATCCGCAATTGGGCAGTGCTAGCAAAAGAGACACCACGGGAATTGAATGGAAGTAGAATCCCTAAACTTGTACAGTCCCACAAATAAATGTGTTGAATATTTTGTCTGGGTCCAATACCCATTAATGTACACTGGTTAAATACCAAGTTTCCGATGGTCAATGACAAAAATGTCTAGCTTGAGCACAATCGTCATGTAAACAACACTCAACCATCTCCTGAATTTCCACAGTCACTTGCCAGATTCTAACATGGCCCGAGGAGGTCTTTTTCTACAGTGTACCTCCACGCTCCACGCATGGCCCATTTCTTCCTAGGGTCTAATGGCATACAATGCCTTCTGTGTTTGGCACATGGCCAACAAAACATTAGGAAGAGAAACCTTTATTGAAAATTGATTTCAGTTTTCAGCACACACACAAACATTAAGTCTCACAAAATATAATACTTTTGTGTTCTTCAAAATACCTATAAACCATGGAGGAATAATCAATTGCAAACATATCAATGCTGCTTAGATGAATTCCTCCAAGAATGCAGTATCCAATCAAAGTTCAATCAATTACAAAGCAATGAGGCAGATTGTGAGTACAAGTACCCATAACTGAAATAAAGGTATCTAGACTGCAATCTACATGTAATTCCACTAAGGCTAACTCAGAAGCACAAAATGCCTTGTAGTTGTACTTGTTGTAGCTGCATCACATCCATGACATCATGGAGCAATGCAATCTGCAAGAAGGCAAAGGCATGTCCTCAGATTGAATTGGATTAAAGTCAACTGAATTAATGGTTCTGAGAACATTGTGATTGTGATTGTGAAGGAATACATTGTACAATATGCATCAAGAGCTTCAATGAAATAATGAATGTATGTCTGGTCTGTTGATCACAATTTCTGCATAAGATTAAGACTAGAGTGTTATTCAATCATCAGGGGAAGGGTTGTCAGCATATAATTATAGGCCAGGCCGGCTACGGGTCAAAACTTCAACGACTGAAATTATTGGTGTTAGGCCTCTCACTGAACTAAACATGTATTCATAAGGAAGCTCTCAGGTAACACTAATACTAGTACTACTAGTAGTAGGCCTACGACCATCATTCAAGAATCAAGGAGGTAGGCCAACTAAAAAATGCACCCAGAGTCAATCCTGAAACTAGGATTCTACTTCGCTCAACGCCGAGCGCACGGTAGGCCTATATGAATCATTGCATCTGGCATCCCTCCCTGCAGCGCTCCAGTGATGCACAAAATGTACAGTAGGCCTACGCAGCCAAGCTACCTACGTGCAGCTGCTAAAGGACCTAATGCAAGCTTCATGTACATATGAAAGAGACGGCATCCATGCTTTGCCAGGACACGCACGGTTTCAGATGAAAATTCCGTTCCTAAATTGCATGTCAATATTCGAAGGCCGTTCACTTACCATCTCTGAAAACAGCAACAAAACGATGACAGATCCTCTTCCTTGACGATATCGCTTACAAAATATGCCTGAACGATAAGCTTCCCGTAGAAAAGATCGAGAATTCACTTGCAGCCTTGACAAAAATGACGGAGCTCTGAGTTCCAGTTCTCTACATGCTGGTGCCAGAGCAGACAAAGGGGAGACGTATGGCAGACTAGAGCGCTGCATGCATTCTATACACGCTACCTTACTGTACAGATCTGAATTGACATAGCGTCCGTGGCGCCTCTCCCCTAGACCCTCATGTACATGTACATTGTGTACGTCAAGCACAAGGCGGAGCTAAGCTGCTAAGGGCAAGCTAGCTATTGGCCTGAGTGATGTTACTGTACCACACCATGGACGGTCTCATGTAGATTATAGTGCAGTGCAGTGCAGCTACTCTAGATCTTTCCCATAATGCCACGGGTTGGATCATGATGAACGTGTGATAGAGTAGACTACAGTGAGTGTGGATCTTTAATGCTAATGCTGGCAAGTGTCGATGTCAGCTAGGCCTATTCATTGCATTCAACTGCCGTATATTTTTGTCTCTTCTGTACGGTACGTAAATGTCAGTACGTTGCTGGATATGATTACCCTGATGCGTGTATTGAAACTGTCTAGCGCAGCTCCATGGTGAGCATGATACACAATGTCAAGACCAACAGTTACTCAAATCATGGAGAAATAAGACACTTATTTCTCCATGCTCAAATAAACGCCGAGAAAGCACGTAGGCCAACGTTAGGCTGTATCCTCTAAATCGAGTCATCGTTGCACGTCCTCTACGAACGGCAGAGGCTTGTAGGATTCTTATTAGGGAATCCGCTAGAATCTCCAAACAGTAAATTCTAGTTTTTTTTTGCATTTTAGTAGGGATGCGCAATTTGTTCCTTTTTCCGTTTCGTAGGGGAGGTAGGATCGGACACTGTTAAGGGTTGGATGTGTAGTTCGTCGTACGGTCGTACAGTACGTACAGAAGCCGCTGTGGTTCACAATGTCACGCCGTTGTACTTTTTGTAATGTGGAGTTACAAAACATCGCTCCATATTTGCTGCCTCCATGCTGTAACTATAGGCCTAGTTATGGTTAAAATTCATGGACACTAGATCTTCGTGATATTTTAAGCAAACTGAATTTTGGTATTTCTTCAGGATTCAGAGTTTGGGTTTGGGGGAAGTTATTTTAGTGACATGCAAGTTATCAGCTCTCAGCATGCACGCATTCGATCGGTTGAATCATGGAGGTGCTTATTATCAGTTCTCAATAGGCCCTACACTTGGGTAGTGCACAGGTCTTCTTGTGAAAAGTTAGAGAGTGACTTTTTCCTCAGTGGACTGGAATGCATTGTATTTGTAGTTCTAAAAATTTCAGGATATAGGCCTAGGCTATAGATGAGATTTTAATTTAAAAAAGAGGCTTGCTTAATGCTGGGCTGTAGAAACTAATTCAGGAATCTAAAAAATATTATTATTAGTTTATTACTATTAGTATTAGAATTCTCGATAACCACATACATGTAGCTAGGCGCCATAGGCTATACTGTCATGTGTCATGACTGTTTTGGACCATTACCTTTTTTGCATGAACTTAAAATGAAGGATAATCCATTGACTGACCATGGAGCTTTTGGAGGTCTCTTCCTAACTCCATGGACTGACTCCCCCTGAGGAAAAGTTCCACAGGGAAGGAGCATGCATGATAAGTTCCATGGAGGTAGAAGAGTCATACTCTACATGTAATGTGTTGAGAAGCAACAGCAAATATCTGAAGGTCACATTCTTAACCTTACCAGGAGTTATGATTGAGGTACGGCTTTTAAGTGCAAGAATCCCTCTGCCACAATTACTCTTTACATAATGTACAAAATGCTGTATTAGCCATGTTCGAAGCCTCGACTGGTCTTTTTAGTTCATACATATATTGTACTACTACTGGTGCAGGCACTTACCAAATTATTAATTAACCAAATAATGTCAGCTTAATTACAATCTGTTATTTTAATTAATGGTACGATAATTGTGGTAACTGCAAATTTGTGTTCCATGCTGCAAAGTTTCAGTTTTTAAATTCTAGATTCAAAGTCATTGCATTGATTGCGTATTCAGAAGAAAATAATGCTTGGAGCTGTAGACTTGTCAAACTCAATTATAGTCTTGTTATAAGTCTTAAAAAGATTCATTGTTGAAATATCATGATGGGGAACAGCCATGGTTTCGCTTGCCCCCAAACCCATTGACAAAGCATGGTTATATACTCTTGGTACATTGGTCATTTAAAAACCTGGATTTGATTGATGTAAACTAAGGCTGCAGTTTGTATCCAGTTAACCGGGTAACCGACCGTTCAAAAGGGTACCCGGGTACATTTTCCCAGTTAGGTTAATCGAAAAGTATCTTTTTAATGGCCTCTTCTTTTTGAAACATAGACACTTCTAGAGTTCACAAAGAAAAAATGTCAATGATCTTCTGAAAATTGGACCAGCAGGCTTATGCAAAGCAAAGGCCAAACATTTTGCTATGTCTACCACTGCCAAATGTTGTGACCAAAGAATGTTGTCAACCAAGTTCCTAAAAGACCCAAACTTACATGTACTATTTCTTTGTTTTTCTTTGTTTTCTTTGTTATACGGGTAATCGTAACCGTAACCGAAAAACAGACGGGTAACCGGTTACAAAATTATTCGTAAACTTACAGCCCTAATGTAAACCATGATTTACCACTCATGGTTTACACAGTGGTTATAGTTATGATATACAGTCCTCTACCCACATACAAGGTCATACACTGTGTGTGCTGGGTGTTGTGTGTGGCAAGATAAGTCAAATCACAGATAGACCATTACATGTACGCCATAACCTGGATGTGTGGTATGTTGTGGTGTACAGTAATGTACAGTACAGTAAACGTTAGGCATTGTTAGGGTTAATGATCAAACCTAGCATGGACATAGAGCTGTTAGAACACAGCAGATTATTGCCCCAATTACATCATATCATGACATGTACCACATGTCAAATTACAAGCAATTAAACAGTAATAAATTGAATATTATTATTATTATTTTTTTATATTTTCCGGATTAATTTTTATTTGTAATCTTTGCATTGTCATTAACTATGCTCACAAGTGAAACAAGATATTTCAAAATTTCATTTAAAGGTATAATACATGATTGGTAAAGGTCACAGAACAGCCGACTCACAATTTGTCTAATCCAGCATATGTACATGAACCAGTCAAAATATTAGCTCAATTGCACATATGTGAGTCAACTCAAATCCAAATCTTATACCCTGAAAGTTATAATACGTAAAATCGTAAATCTGTGAACATTTCTCTTTGGGTATGTTACCAATCCGGTACATGACTATATACATGTACTGCACCTTTAAAGGGATTGCATACGTTTAGTAATTAGCGCCTATTGTTTGTTTCAAAATAAATAATTCTTCTGTAAGCAGATGAAATGTACTTGAAGACATTGATGTTATCATGATGCTATCAAATATTCAACTTTTAAAGGCATTGCATACGTTTGGTAATGACTCTGAAAATTTATGGCAATAAAAACTTACTTGGTGAGAAGTACAGCTGCTTTGGATAGTATAATGCATATTGAGAAACGTTCAATTCGAAGTACCGCGGTTATGGAAAAATATGTCACTTTTTATCTCCAAAAATTATGAATCTGAGAAGCGTTATGGCCGTAACGCTTCTCAGCTATTGACTAACTGTTATCTGGCGTGAAATAACCGCTCTAGTTTGTCGCCAAAATCTCACAAACGCTACCACCTTTTGAATTGAAACTTTCACAGGTTAGTTTTATGGTATATATATACAATTATATTGGTTTGAAACAAACAATAGGCTCAAATTACCAAACGTATGCAATCCCTTTAAAGGGAGCAGGATTTGCAAGGCCTCCAAAATAAAATTATTGAGTTTGAGACAGAAAATGGACAGTTCGTAAACAGTGCAAACAGTCACCATGGGAAATCTTGGTTCATCAGATGCTGGGTTTTTCAAGCAAATCAAGATTTAGTGTCTTTTCCAAAGATCGTTCATTCGAACGATTTTTGGAACAAACATAAAGTAAACTATTCTTTTTGTTTTATAAGAAAAATCGAGTCGGGTTTTCAGTAGTTTCTCGTGACTCAGATGTCCGATTGAGCTCAAATTTTCACAGGTTTATTATTTCATGCACATGTTTGATCAGACAAAGTATGAGTGCTGTCCTGTGACCTTTTACCAATCATGTATTGTACCTTTAAATGTATATGTTTACAGGGATTGTCCAATTATTCCAAAACATGGCTAGTAAATGTAAGATGATGTCATGGCAGCACTGTCATTTAAATTTGCTTTGAATTTTGAATATTTTCCATGAATGCAGTTTTGTTCAAAACTAGTGCATTGTTCTAAATGTCACGCAGGGCCAAAATCGTCCTTTATCAATATCTTGCCAAAGAGACAAGATGTTTTCCAAATTCATTTTATGACAGGATTAATATGGTTCTCAAGCAAATTCCTGAATACATTTTCCGTTGTTCAAATGTTTAAACGTGTAATTAGCACTGATATGTAGATGTGTGTATCATGCTGAATAATGCATTCCATTTCCCCACTCTTAATAACTAATTCATTTGGTCATGATACATTCATGCATATATGGTATTTGCTTTCCTTACATACAGATGAGTGACTGATTCTCAAGTGAGCATTGGAAAAGATCTTGAAGTTGAAATTGATCCAAATGGCTAGATACCCATCAGGAGGACAGTTACCTCCCATACAGTGGGAAGACAGAGTTAGTCCTAATCAACATCACCCTGGTACAGGCAACAGGAAAAATTACTTTGGTAGCCATGGATCCTTACAGTTTGAAGATCGAGGAGCATCATTGGAGCAAGATTTAGCCAACACGTTTACCCAGGCTCAAGCAGGCGGCCCATCTTGGCAAGATAAAAGTTCAGGAGCTGTATTCCAAGGTCACATTCAGACTGTGGCCTTAGCCATTAAAAAAATCAATAAGGAAATCGAGGTGAGTACGGAGTACATAAAACCTCTTGTAGGAATAAGAACACTCAGTTGATGCTCATAAATTTTAAAAACAATATTAGGGTACTGGAAGGCTAGTGTGTTGTCATTGTTTTCAATTTAGGTTGTAGTCAGAAGCCATGAAACCTGCTGCAACCTCTGATCATAGTCATCAAATAACCACAAGGGAAACTGACTGGATTAAAATTCATTGAAAAGTGGACAAAGATAATTTTACTGAAGCGGGATTCGGACCAGCAACCCCCCAGAATACCTTACTAGCACTCTACCTACTTAGGCCCGCTTCAAACGTCGAACTTCTGCCGTGTCTATTGCAATACATTGCAACCGACATCAAATCGGCGGAAGTTCGGCAGTTGCTTCAAACGTCGGTTTTCTGTTAACCTTAACGTTTGAAGCCATTGATTCCGCTCTTCTGCCTTCAAAAGCGGCAAGCCCTGTCGATTTTACAGCAGAAAGCCGGCAGTTGCTTCAAACGTCGAATTTCTGCCGTGTCTAATTCAAACTTGGTCCAACATTTGAATTAGACACGGCAGAAGTTTGACGTTTGAAGCGGGCTTAAGTACCAACTGAGCTATCCAACCCAATGTGGCGGTGTACCTAATTTTCAATTATCTTAATCATCATGATCATCAAATAACCAGAAGGAAAACTAACTGAATTTAAAGTCATTGAAAAGTGAACAAAGAAATTGACTGATCGCGATTTGAACCAGCGACCTCCTAAATACCGTACAGGCGCTCTACCTTGGCTTCTGACTGCCAAATGAACAAAGTTAATTTACTATTGGGGACACCACCAACGTAGGGCTGGATAGCTCAGTTGGTAGAGCACCTGTACGGTATTCAGGATGTTGCCGGTAATTAGTAGGTAGAGCGCAGTATGGTATTCTGGGGGGTCGCTGGTAGTTAGTCAGTTTCCCTTGTGGTTATTTGATGATTATATTAATCAAAAAGCTGTATCCTCTTTGAGTGATCCCCCATGTACTGTTCTCAGGTTGCAGCATTGCTGCGTGTATCGATGAAATGATCCCTGGCATATGGCAGTGTTTGCGTATTTTCATTGCGTCTGACAGCCAAATGTTCAACAAAGATAATTGACTATTGGGGACACCACCAACGTAGGGCTGGATGGCTCAGTTTGTAGAGTGCCAGTACGGTATTCCAGGGGTCGCTGGTTCGAATCCCACTCCAATCAATTTTTCTATGTTCCCTTTTCAGTGATTTAAAATAAATCCAATCATCAAATAACCACAGGGAAACTGACTGGAATTCATTGAAAGGTGAACAAATAAAATTTGACTGGAGCGGGTTTCGAACCAGCGACCTCCTGAATACTGTACCAGCGCTCTACCAACTGAGCTACGGAGTTTGCTGATTTGAAACCTTTTTTCACCTTTCAATGGCTTAAAATAAATCCAGTCGGTTTCCCTTGTGGTTATTTGTTGATTTATTTAAGTACTTAATTTAAGTTATTTGTATACAAGGTGAATTGATTTGATGAATGTGGGTGATGTTCTCTCTGAATTACAGATCATAGAAGAGCGGCTACAGAAAAGACAGAAAGCCTCTGAGCACACAGACAACTCAATGAAAAGCCTTGAAATACAACATGTTGGTTCCATTGCTGATCTAAGACAGAGAGTAGGCAGGTAAATATGTGTTATAATTATTTTCATACAGTCCTCTCTCTGTTAGAAGATTCCTCTGGAATCAAATTCAAACTTTCCAATTTCTTTCCCTTTTCCTCACTGGCCATAAGAAAACTTGTCTAACAATTTAGAAAGCAGCTACTTTGCTTTATTAAAGGTAGTATCATACTTTGTTAGCGTACCGAAGCAGAAATCTTCACAGATTTGCTTATAACTTACAGGGTACAAAGATGGTGATGGTAGAAACATACCGTTAACATTTTTCTACCTGAAATGCTGTATTTATACAGAAAAAAAGTAAAACCAATTGAATTCAAAAATAATGGTGAAAAGATTTTAAGAATACTGTGGGAGTTTTTCGCTATTTTCTCAAAAAGTGGGCACCGTATGGGACTGAAAATTTCACAGATGACTGTTACTGTATCTTCCTTGATATTTTGCCCATGAATCTGCATTTTTTTGACAAAACCAAAAGTATGATATTACCTTTAAGACTTGAATGTATTCCATGTACAGGAAGTGCTAAATGCACAGAGCATGTGAGCAAGTATGACAGTATGAATGATAAGGTATTAAGGGCTGGATTACGTTAACTCTAAGATTAGTCTGGAGATGACCTGATGGTATCACCACAGTATTGGAATGTTACATGTATTAAAGGGTCACTTCATTTGTATTCAAGACACAATTTGTGGAGGACATTTTTCATTTGTTAACAAAAACAAGGGGTCGATTTCACAAAGCTCTAAGATCGATTGTAGCTCGAGGTACGAAGGATAATCCACCGTATCCTATGTAGGGCTGCAATGCATCATAAGTTCTACAATTGATAATAAGTTACGATGAGTTTGGTGAAATCAACCCAAGGACCTACAAAAACTTGTGGTCAGTATACAAATTACAGTGACTTTGGCCTATCACTGATTTATCTTGTATAGTTGCAGTCTTGTTAATCACCTGTTTACCACCTTTCATGAGTGATTAACATGTACAATGACAGTTTGCTAAGAAATCAAATATGTTTTCTTTGCAGATGTGATGTATCCATTGCCAAACTGTCTGGAGATACACGTCGTATTACTGAATCTATTGCAGCCTTTAACAAGCAGATACTGGATTACAATGCACAACAAGCTAGGGTCATTGGAGACTTGGAGACTAAGGTGAGCATCTGTCCATAGTATGGGTACATGTATGTGGTTTTAGAGAATGTTTTCCATTTACCAGTAGAAAAAAAGTCAGTAGCATACCGAAACAGAAATCTCCACAGATTTACCTATAAATTACAGGGGATAAGTAGGGGACTGTAGAAATACTGTGGCAATTTTTCACTATTTTCTCAGAAAGTGGGCATCGTATGGGACTGAAATTTTCACAGATGACTGATGCTGTATCTTCCTTGATATTTTTGCCCATGAATCTGCATTTCTTTGACAAAACCCAAAGTATGATATTACCTTTAATCAACCCAAACCTGTCAGAATCAATCACATAAGTCTATAGACCTCAGACGGACAGTAAAACTTAATATAAGGCCTGATGACCCAACATAAGCCCGGTTCATCCTTTTTGCAAAGTTGGATGCGATGTAAGAGGAATATTTTTAAGACAATCAACAATCTGTGTGTTGTGGATCGGTTTGCAGAAACACTATGTAATATTTGTCACATATTGACACTTCATATTTCGTCACACTTCTGTTAAGGTCTTATCGTTTCAACTAGCCTGCTCTAGTCATCATCAGGAGACCATCAAGTACGAATGAATGTTACACAGTGTTTCCGCAAACCGTTCTACATAGCAATTTTCATGGAATCCGTTACCGTAAACAAAATTCTTTGCTTACGGTAGTAGATTTCTTTTGCTTACTTTTTTTTGGTAATGGTAAGCCAAGAAATTCTTTGCTAACCGAAAATCTTGCTTAAGGATTCCATGAAATTGATTTCACGCGTAGCAGTGCCATAAGCACAAAAATAGGCTGTACGGTAACGGATTCCATGAAAATGGGCCCTGCTGTTATGCAGTCACATTTGCTTCACTTTGTCATTCCTATGATCCAGGCTTTTAGTCCATATTTAAATTGCAAAAAGTGATTGGATTTTTATCATTGTAGATTTCTAGGCAAGAAACTCAACTGGATAAGTACATCACCCAGCAATACTCCAAAGTTGACTCCGTCGAGACTGGCTCCAAGCATATGGTGGAATTGTTGGACACAAAGCTGAAAAACCAACTGGAGGAAATGCAAAGGGCACTTGAGAATTTGCAGATGAAAAGTGATTCTGAGCGGCATTTACTGGAAAGAGGGCTTACCACATTGACAGAATCAGCCATCAGTAAGACGGACAGTAAACAGGTTAGTTGCTCATGTTGATTCATCAGATGTATGATTGAGCCTCTTAAGATCTATTGATATATTTTTAGTACTAGTAATAAACTGCTGCAAACTGCTCATCAGCCAAAATGACCTGAAATATATGTCAAATGCTTGGAGATAGGAGGGCCTGACACATTTTGATCCGAGCAGGATCTTTCTCAAAGGCTGGATATATTTTTAGGTCATTGTTTGGCAGTCAGAAGCCATGAAACCACGCACACACCGCCCCAGGGATCGTTTCAATGATACACGCAGCAAGCTGCAACCTGGGAACGGTACATGGGGATCACTCAAATAGGATACGGCTTTTTAATTAATATAATCATCAAATAACCACAAGAGAAACTGACTGAAGTTAAAGTCATTGAAAAGTGAACAAAGAAAAAAAGTCAGTTTCCCTTGTGGTTATTTGATGACCTAAAATTCAGTTAGTTTCCCTTGTGGTTACATTATTTGATGGATATATTCTTAATTATCAATGGCCCGCCACTTTAGACAAACTGAAGCTGAAAGATAATGCTCTTTACATTTGAATACATCTGACATTTAATTTTCATCCAAACCTTCTAGGATCGCTTTGAGCAAAATATGATGAATCGACTTGAAGACATAGAGAGAAAGGTGTCTCATCTGTCAGGAAGTATCCAGAATGAGCAGGAGAAGTTACATACAGTGATGGATCGTAAACTAAAAGAACTTGAAAAGACACTGAAACGAGATCAGGAAGGCTTTGAAAATGAGATCAGACATGAGTTGGAAGAAATGGCCAAAGATAATGAAGGTGGATTCAAGAGAGTCAATGAGAGTCTGGGTTCTATGAGAATAGTATTAGAAGGTAAACAGCAACTCCTTGCAGACAATCTCCAAAAGCAGGTGGCTAATGCTAAAAAGCTTGTAGTTCTGACATAGTAAGATTCAATGATTTGCTTTCATTCTTCTCTCCACACATAAGGTCAACTCAATGTACATGTACATGTATGTGTTTTGTGTTGTTTTGGTTTTCGGCGTCCATTTGCAGCTGTTACTTGGCATACACAAAATAATTCAACATTTACAGAGTTGGGGTAGTAACAACTTTTTTAGAAATGTTGACATGACTGAAAGAGTAATCTTACAAAATGCCTGATTGATACTAATTTAATTTATGTTTGATTACAGCATGAAGCTTTACAATGGACTCACTCATACGTGAAGTACATTACTCAGTATATGATAGAAATGCCAAGCTTGTTTTGATCTGGATTCCAATGTACATACCTGTATTTAGCATCTTAAGGCTAGGAATCTAAACACATGTTCAAATGGAAATCTGGGTGCTGTAATTTTGTGGAGAGAAAATGATATATCATTAGTTTAATGTTCACTTATATTAACAGTGAAATGTGTCATCAGTTGTTATGGAGTTGTTGTGCATAAAATTTGATCAATTTGTGTGAAAATGGATTGTAAAATGGGTACAGTTGAGGGTCAAGATTGTTTTAACCTAAGTGTGATCATAACGGAAAACTTTGTAGAACTTGATTTGTTCAGTTTGGTTTTCAACTTACAACAGTCTTTGCAACCATTTTAGTTGTTGTATGTGTGCTTATTATTAATTTACGGATGAAATGTTAGAGAAAATGACCTTCTATTCAGTGCATGTTGGAATGTATGTTAGTAAACGTATATCTGGTGCCTTGTGGACTGTGGAGACGGAACACAATGGGTTGTATATGTCTCCACGGGGAAATTCTAAAGGTGTATCGGTCTTTCTCAAGGTTTTCACTAAACGAATCTGATATTTGGAATGAACTAAAAAAGGAGAAGGAATTTCCAAGGTACACTTATCCACGCAAAGAGAAGTATTTTATAAAAGGGATGTTCGCTATAAATTTCAACCAGGAAAATTATTCTGGCTCAAATTGGTGCAATTTCAATTCTACTTTTCAGAGAGTGTTCACAATTCTGGAATGGGTGTTTTGTTAAGTGTAACTTGTGTAATGCATAAATCACAAATGTCCTATTATGTGTTACATTATGATTATCAACTGGCAATAATTCTATTTTTATTTTACCTATTTTTACCTATTAATTTATTTTATTATGTTGTGTAGGCAAGCAATCAAGTGTTAAAAGCAACTGTTGATCAAATATTTGAGTTAAAAACTACTTAACTAGACCTATGTAATATCATTTCTTTATTTTTTCTTTTGTTCTTTTTATATATACAAGTGTTAGTGAATACAAAGCCTATGCATGTATAGACCGATCCGAAGGCATGACATACCGTCCACCATTACTGCGGTCCTCGTCCACTGTGGCAACAACAGAATTTGCACTCTATACTGCAGCGTGTATGTCTCCTGATACACCGCTGGGCCAATTACATGAATCGCAAGTCAGATTAGTGTATTACACACAAAAGGCAGGCAGGGACACCACAGTTATGGCGGATGGTATTTCGTGCTGTCGGATCGGTGTATAGACAAGTCCAACCAGGCCAGGATCAGGGACTGACACAGCCTGGGGCATCTTATGACAACCTTTTACCTTCTTACTGAATACAACTAGTATAGACAAGAGATTGTTGGATATGCAATTGGAAATGATGCCCCCCAAGTTATGGCAGCTGCCACTAATGCTAGGGATCGATTTCACCAAACTTATCGTAGCCTACTATCAATCGTAGGACTTGTGATGCATTGCAGACCTATGTACAATATGATGGATTATCCTTCGTAACATGAATTACGATCAATCGTAGGGCTTTGTGAAATCAACCCCTGGTCAGATTGGTCTATAAAGCCACAAGCCTTAACATTACACATGTACAGTAGTCTGTTAGTGTGGTTTGTTGTCCCCCATGAAAGCATGGAGTAAAGTGAGCATGTTCCAGAAACAACTCATAATTGTACAGTACTGGTTATCACAATCACAGTATTTCCATGGCATGTGTTCAATGTGTCTGGAAAGTTGTCTTGTTTGAAGACTTAAAGGAGCAATTGCAGTATAATCTGTCCTAATCTACAGAGAGTAATGTGACATTAGTATAAATATAAGGCTCACCCATTAAGCAGCAATCAACTCTGGTTACAACAAAGTCATCTCATTCGGCATTGCTATTATAACAAGTGGTGTTTTTTTTAATATTGAAAGCAAAACGAAGAAACTCAAAGAGAAGTACATGTAGTAGTATAAGTATGTGTGTATGTGTGCGTTTTATTAACTCTTGTGCCTTGATATAAATATAGAAATGTATATTTTTATGGTTTGGTTGTGTTAATAGAGATTTTATATACTATTATTAAAAAACATGCAAATAATTAATCCAATCTGAAATGGAAACCTGTAAATAACCTGTATTGTTGTGATGACTAAAATCCTCACTTTTCAGACTTGTAAATGCAACTCTATTTAGTTTCATGTAAATAAAGTGTATCTTTTACACATAAACAGGAAGATCATTTGTGTTTGTTGTCCAGTTTATAAATTGCTTACTATGTAATCATTTCCATGATGTGATGATAATGTAAGCGTGGATCAGGGGCCGATTTCATAAAGCTCTGCGACGCGTCGCAACTCGATTTGCGACGCGTCCTAGCTGCGACGTGTCGCATCCATGCGGTGAGTCCATAGAGAAAGGATGCATCTTAACTCTGCGACGTGTCCTAAGTTTCATGAAATCGGCCCCAGATCATGCAAACAGGGACCGATTTCATGGAATCAGTTATTGTAAGCAAATCCTGATGGTTGCCGCATTTCACAAGAGTTTTCTTTCTGGCAACGGTAAGCAAGGCCTTTCTGCAGAATGCATGATGATAGCGTGTTAGCAGGAAAAAAAAAAATGTTAACCTAGAAATTTGTCGCTTGCTTAAAGATTCCATGAAATAGATTTTACGCGTAGGAGTAACCGTTAACACAAAAAATAGGTCGTAACGGATTCCATGAAATTGGGCCCTGGCTGCAGGTCTCTCAGGCTGGTGACTGAGGTCAGCATACTTGAATTATTCCTTTCCTGCCATTGTATCCCTTCCTCTGAGCATGGAAGTTCCTTTTTATACCTTCATGATGCAACTTCCAAAATTTGTATCTACATGCCATCAAAAGACCTCAGCGTGGTCAGCGATTAAGTCTTTGAGTAGCATAGACTCTGCAATGATTACACTTCCGTGTTTCAACCTCATCCGTGTGTCCATCCCATCCGTTTCCAACCTATCCCTGTTCTACAATGTTCTAGCTGTGCAAGATTTCCACCCCATATGCATTTCAACCTCATACATGTTCATACTTTTGGGGCATTTGCAATAGCACTGAGTGAGGAAGAATTTCACTGACGACCATCACTTGTGCACAAACTCTATGGGACCGACATAAGGCGTCTGGGGCCGATTTCATAAAACTTACGACGCGTCGCAAAGTTAAGACGCATACTTACTCTATGGATTAATCGCATAGATGCGACTCATCGCAACCATGACGCGTCGCAAATCGAGTTGCGACGCGTCGTAGAGCTTTATGAAATCGGCCCATGGTCCTTGCTCTATGTGCTGCATTTGAAGCGTATCATTGTAGGTAAAAAACAAACTCTGTAAAACTCACTACCGGTATTCAGATATGCTACACCAGTGTTACACAGCTGAGATTGAAGTCCATCATGACTTATATCCAGTAAGTTATCTCTTTAATAGAGGATACAACCTTTTTTTCTGTAATGGTTGTCAGTGGAAGTTTTGAAGAACGAAAACTTTATACATTTAGGAATAAGCTAATTAACCAAATACTCGTAATCAAAATGTTACCAGATTTTATCCATTTCTCAATATTTGAAATCAAATTTTGTTAAGACATTTTTTTAATGAGGCCATAATTGCATTGAATATGTAGAGCCTTTGGATGCAACATTTCTGAAAGCAAAGACTTGTTTTTGTGTAGACAATTATTCCATTTGGTCAACAAACAAACATTGTTTCAAGTTCACTACATGTAATCAATAACTTCCACTATGAGCAAAGGTTTGTTGCTCTGGTCAAAATAACGTGTCACATGTACTTCAGATAGCAACAGAGTGCGAAATTTGGTTGTTTGCCAAATGTTTCCAGTTATATCGGTACAAACCACATTTTAAAGAACCATTTTTTTCCTGTATTCGGTAAAACTATTTGGAAAGTCATATCAATAGTTTTTTTCACTCATTAATTCTTATACCTCCTGGTACAATAATTATGCTTCAAATTATGACTAGACGAACAAAATTACAGACTTGTGTTAGATTCTACATTTGATGATTCTGGCTATCACAGATAATTTTTTTTTTTTTGTCTTTAACCTTAAGTTTCCTCATTTAGTCTTTATCATGTATTTCATTATTAAATGTTTTGTTTATTAGTTTTCCACATAACGGACAACAGCAAATGGTATGTACCATACCGACCATGATATGTACATACCCACAAAAGCCCACACCTTGTGCAGATCTGGTAGTAAAAGAGAAATGACACCATTTGTAAACGTGAAATGAAACGTTTAATGAAAATGTCTACTTTACTTAGTACAATGAAGTCAACGATAGACACAACCCATTGAAATAGTTTGTGTCTGAAATCCTATATATTCCTTTTAGGAAATTGTAAAAGAATTAGTTTTTACCTCAGGAACATCAAAGATGGTATTCATGTGAATTGAGCCAGTTTATTTGCAGTGTTGACCAAATGACCTTCCACATATGCACATATTGGAACATACTCTTCATCAATGACATGGTTATCTATTTCTAGATACTGAATTAATGAACATACATCATGATACCAACAATTCACCGACCACTGAAACTACTTGCTTTATTAACTTGAATTTACAAAATCAACACTCTAGAAATGTTCCTAGCAAGGAAAAGCAACATTTTATGGCCGTTTTTCTTGAATCAAAGGACATTAATTTAAGGAAATAGAAACAACCGAATCATTTTTTTGAACAGCTTTTAAACTTCAAACAGATTTTTCTCCAGGTGTTTTGAAGTGGGCCAAAAGAATGTGTGGTCTGACAAGGTGAAATAATAGGAGACTTTGGAGAACCGGTCTTCTAGTCAACAGCACATGCACACGCACGAGCAAAACAACGCGCGCATGCTCACAATTGCATGCTCGTGCAAGCTCACAATTGCATGCGTGTGCTGTTGACTTGAAGACCGGTTCTCCAAAGTCTCCCATTGGTACTGTTTTCCAGATCATCTGTGCCATAAGTGCCTTTATAGTCTAAACCTGTGCTATAAATATATACATTATTCTATGAATTACTGCTGTTATCAATTATTACAATATTAATTTTCACAACTATGACACTGGCATGCTGAATGGATGCAAAACTAAAGACACTTTAAAACTCATGTCTGTCTCAGTTTTTAAGACCTGCTTACAAAGGGTAACCACAGGGTAAGAACTTTGTTAATTTGTGATTCACATACTGAAAGGTGCATATTCAAGCTACATATACTGCTGTGTGATAAAGTAAATTGTTAGAAGTAGAAACAACAGACCAAAGCAAATAAGTAATAATGAGAGAATGATGTTAAGCAGCCTGGGTCGATTTCACCAAACTCATTACAGCACATGTATATCTTTACTATCAATTGTAGGACTTATGATGCATTGCAGTCCTGCGTAGTAGGATAGGCCCCCTATGATAGGTTATCTTTCTTAACTTGAGATATCAGGTTATGGTCGATCGTAGGGCTTCGTGAAATCGACCCCTGATGACTTTGTGCAGTATGTGATGGATGAGTGCAAGTTATATTCCAAGAAGGATCACTTCAAGGTCTCATCATATCTTAATGCGATATCCATAGTCCCCATGCATTACAGCAAATATATGATGATTTGATCTCCATTATAGTATAGTAATATGCATTTCAATTATCAGCACTTATTTGAAGAAATAATGAGGTGTTAAGTTGCCATTTTTGTTAAACACTGTCAAATTTACTTTGGTTTGTTGAATGAATAGACACAGTTCTTGGAATACAACTAACAGAAGGTACCATGCAGTATGACCATTAGAAATAAATAATAGCATATTAAATTAATTAATCAAATTAATTAAATTAATAGCACATTACCAATATCATAGCACATCATGTTTTGAGAGGGAAAATGTTGAACTCTCTCACTCAATTTGTTTTCTTTAATGTTTTTTTTTACATCTATATTTATGAATGGAGATAGAAGAGTACTGGAACAAAAACCTAATTTTATAGTAAGCTGGTCCTTGAAGAGAACCTCATAAAGCAGTCATAAGATAAGTAAACAACAAGCTCCATTACAAATCATCTCCCTATTCATCCATGCATTACAAACTACTATACATTATCTTGTACAAAGGTAACAAAATCAAGCCTACACAGATACAAATGCACAGCAAATTGCTAATTAAATGCACAAGCACAATCATATATTACAAGTTTTAATGAAACTACACAATTTTAAGTGTTAATACTTTTATCTGTAAAGATATCCTCCGCATACAAAGGTGTACAGTAGGCTAGATATACAATGAACTTGTACATCTATCATGCAAAGATATACAATGTAACAACACAAGACCATTTATATAAACATGTCCCATTAAGAGTATATCTCCTGCAGTACAGCTATAGATTACGTGAAAATCCTAATTTCATAACAAGTTCAACTGAAACATTCATGGGTATAATTATTTGTTTAATCTGCTTTAATATCGGTACCAATTATGTGGAACATCAGTGGCAGGAATGCCTGTGGCTCTTAAATGCAGTTCTCGTTAATGTATTTTTGCACAAATGACTTTATATCAATTAGTGACTTGAGGAGACAAAGCAAGCAAGTAGCAAACATGTATTGAATCAATACATGTATTGATGATATCCAAGCCTGGATATCAAGCATCTTCTTGTGGATATCATTTATGCTCTATAGCCACTACTCTCTCTCTCTCTCTCTGCATTGAGTGACTGGTACGGTACTTCTCTCTTCTTGGAGCATAGCAGAGAACATGTGCAGACCAAACCAATAATCTGTCAAATGAACCACATACAAACATGCATTTAATGATTATACATTACAGTACAATACACATGATGTTATCACATCTTATGCAGACACATGACTTGAAATATCCATGGATTGAAGTTCAGAAACTCAGGGTATTGATCTACTTTTGGTCTACTACATGCCTTAAGGATACAGTCAGATGGACATATGTATGGCTTTTCCCTTACACACTATTCATCAGCAGAATCAAAATGATACTTTAAAGGGCATGTACAGCATTAGTAAAGGTGACAGAGCAGCTGTAGGCTACTCGTAATTTGATTTGTCATTCAAGAAAAGAAACCTGTGAAATATTCAGCTCAACAATAGAAAACAATGAAAAACGGTTGCAATTGTCACGTTAAATTGTGTGGGAATAGCTGTGAAATACATTTTTTATCTTGCCAAGATCAAAAAATGTTTCGGTGCTTGATTTTACTCTTTTCTGAATAAATACACGAAAAAAACGTTCACAGTATGTTTCTACCATTACCATCTTTATATCCTGTAAGTTATATGTAAATCTGTGAACATTTCTGTTTTGGTTTGTTACCAATGTTGTACATGCCCTTTAAGTCCCATTTTTCCTCAGCAGGGCAGATTGTCTGAGAGTAGTTTTCCCCAAATCCGAAGGGATTTTCCATTCTAATAAGAAAACACTCACCTCTGTTTACCTACATTTGCATATCAGCGCGCATGCGCCAGAAACCTCGCTGAAAAAGTAGCCCAAAGCGCACCCTCCGCGCCCACTGCATGTCCCCGTATATAAGCCCCAGTGACCCGAAGGATCGTCCTAGTTTTTCATCAATCCTCTCGGAGTAGGGAGGGTGGTAAACAGAGGTGAGTGTTTTCTTATTAGAATGGAAAATCCCTTCGGATTTGGGGAATTCCATTACAGAAAACACCTCACCTCTGTTTACCTACATTTGCAGAGTAGCACCGTTAGATATAAGCTAGGGGGGGAAGGGACATGCAGAGTGAACGAGGGTCTAAACTACTTCTACCAAGTAAGAAAAGGTTTGTTTAGACATACCCGGGAGCTGCCTAACTAGTTGTGAGGAGCTTTCCGGTACTTGCGGGCTGCTGACCGGCCGACTTCTTGGAGGACTTTCCTGCCCATGAGTCCCTCTGTTTGGACCACGTCCTTCAGGTAGCAAGACGTGAAGGTAGATGGATTCTTCCAGCATGCTGCCTTCATGATGTCTGGAACAGAGACTCCAAGAAGATGAGCCCAGGAGGTTGACGTGCTGCGTGTCTCATGGGCTTTGGATTTCGGTCCTTGGCTATCGCTCTGAGGGCTTACATGGGGGATTGCCTCGGATATCCAGCGAGCGATAGTGGTCACAGAGGCTGGACGATGAGGCTGGATGGTCGTGATGAACAGCTGTTTGATGTTACCTCTGAGCAGCTGAGTACGAGCGATGTAATACTTGAGAGCTCGTACGGGGCACCACCATTTATCCTCCTGTACTGTAGAGAACGCCGTTAAGCTAGGAACCAAGATGTCAGGAGGGGAGAAGTTGGCAGACTGATTCTTTGTTAGGAATTCTATGTGAGGGATGAGACGAACGCCGCCCGGCTCCCAGCGGATGTGGCCCGGTTCTAAAGACAGGGCATGGAGCTCACTCCTTCGTCGGGCTGTGGCTGCAGCTAGTAAGAATGCCGTCTTAATGGTAAGTTGGTGGAGAGAGGAGGATCCGGGCGGCTCGAAGGGCGGCCTGGAAAGCAAAGAGAGAACAGAACCCAAGTCCCAGGACGGAATAAGCTTTTTGGTGGGGGGCCGTTCGATGAACATGCCCCGTAGTAGCTGCGACAAAGGTATGCTAGAAGACATGGTCGTACCGTCTTGGAAGCCATTGTGAATGGCACTGATGGCTGATCTGTACCCCTTCACAGTGGAGATCTGGAGGCCGGAGTTGAAGAGGTGGAGGAGAAAATCTCCAATGGCTGTTAAAGATGCAGAATGGGGATCGATAGCTCTCTCCTTACACCACTTGAAGAAGTGGAGAAGTCGGCTATCGTAAGTTCGTCTAGTGGACTCTCGTCTGCCCCTGGCTGCCAGGGCTGAAGCTTCTGCCGAAAAGCCAGCTTCTCTGAGGGAGATTTTGACAGCATCCAGGCACAAAGATGAAGGGAGGCTGGGTCCGGGTGTACGAACTGAGACCTGGGCTGAATCAGGAGATCTCTCCGGTTGGGGAGCTTGACTGGTGACTGAATCAGGAGGTCCAGAATGCGTGGAAACCAAGGTTGTCGTGGCCAGAAGGGTGCTATGAGGATCACCCTGGATAGTTCGGCTTCTATTTTGGTCAGCACCCGGTGAAGCAGAGAGATTGGAGGGAAGGCGTAAGCATGGATCCCGGTCCAGTTGAAGCTGAGGGCGTCCACTTTCCATGCCAGGGGATGGAAATGGCGTGAGCAGAAGGTTGGAAGCCGATGGTTGAGGTTGGACGCAAACAGGTCCACATGAGGCGTCCCGAGAACGTTGAAGATGTGCCGGACCACAACGGGGTTGAGAGACCATTCTGTTGGGATGATTCGGCCCCTTGAAAGTGCATCGGCCAGCGAGTTCTTCTTTCCTGCCAGATGAGTAGCTTGGAGTGAGATCCGACGAGAGATGCACCAGTGGAGAAGATCCCACGTGGCAAGGCACAGAGACGGAGAGTGGGTTCCCCCCTGATGGTTGATGTAAGAGACCACAGTGGAGTTGTCTGTCCGGATTAGGACGAGCTGGTTTTGGACTCTCTCCTGGAGGGACTCCAGGGCTTTGGCCACTGCCAGTAGCTCCAGATGATTGATGTGTAGACTGCGTTGATCGGACGTCCAGGTGCCGGCAACGGTCTGGTCCCCAAGGTGGGCTCCCCAGCCCAGATTCGAGGCATCTGTGGTGAGGGAGATGGATGGAGAGGGATGAGGGAATTTGAAGCCACTCATCAGGTTGTTCCGCATCTGCCACCAGAGGAGCTGATTGCGGATAAGGTGTGTGACAGGGACTTCCTTGGAGACCGGGTCCCTGCGTGGACGGAAGTGATAGAGAAGGTGTAGCTGAAAGGGCCGCATGTGCAATCTGCACCAAGGGACCAGGTCTATCAGGCTTGCCATCATGCCCAGTAGTCGGAGCCATAAGCTGGCCGGAAGGGAGCGAGTGACCATGAAGATGTGGATACAATCCTGAAGAGCCTGGAACCGTTCCAGGGTCGGAGAAGCTCTGCCAGAGGCCAGGTTGATAACTGCCCCGAGGTAGGTAGGCTGCTGGGAAGGAGTCAGGAAGGACTTCTCTATATTGATGATGAAGCCAAGCTTGAGTGTGAGCCGAACAGTTTGTAGGAGGGCCTCGGCGGTTTCCTGTCGAGAGGGGCCTACGATGAGCCAATCGTCCAGATACATGAAGAGATGAACATGTCTTTGGCGTAGGGCAGCTGCGATTACCTTGGTGACTCTTGTGAAAACTCGCGGGGCCGTGGACAGGCTGAACGGGAGGCAACGAAACTGGTAAGCTGTACCCTGGTACATGAATTGCAGAAATCGCCGGTGATGCGGATGGATTGGAATATGCAGATAGGCATCTTTCAGGTCGATCGAGGCTGCCCACCAGCCGACGGTCAGTGATTGCAGAACCGTGGAGAGAGTTTCCATGCGGAAACGTTTTGGCTTGATGTGGAAGTTGAGAGGCCGCAAGTTGATGATAGGTCGCCATTCTCCGGACTTCTTCGGAGCCAGGAAGAAGGTAGAGGTGAAGCCGAGAGTCGACCCTTGGGGTAGTGCCGAGATGGCGTTCTTGTCCAAGAGAGCAAGGATCTCCCTTTCCAAAGCGGCCCGTCGGTCTGCGTCTGTTGGAACAGGAGTGACTCGCAAGGGAGGGCCCACAGGAGGGGGGCTGGTAAATTCCAGTCGGTAGCCTGTCGAAACTGTCTGAAGAACCCAGGAGTCTGCTGTGATGAGAGGCCATTGAAGGCTGAATAGCGAGAGACGACCTCCTACTGGGCCGGTGGGTGGCGGAATGTTCACTTGGAAGTCAGAAGCCCTTGCTGCCTCGCGAACCTCGGGGCTTAGAGGGTCGCGCGAATCTGGGGGGCTGAGGTTTACTGCGGCTCCATGAAGAGGATGAGGAGTACCGGGGTGCGTCCCTCCCAGAACGATAAGATGATCTCTGGTAGGAGGAGAAAGACCTATTCTTCTTAGGCGGAGGCTGGGTAGATGACGAGGGGCGTTTGCTAGGACGACGGAGATCGAGTTTGTCCTCGGCCTTGAGGCGTTTGGCCTCCTGCAGCACAGTCTCGCCAAACTTGTGGTCGAAGAGGTCGTTCCCTTCCAGTGGTAGGGCCAGAAGACGGTCTTTAGCACCAACGGAGGGGAGGGACAGCTTGTCGATAACAAGCGAACGACGCAAGAGAGAGGTGGTAGCCGACCCTATAGCAAAGCCCTGTAGGCAAAGGGTGAGGCAATCATCGAGAAAACGAAACATCTCCTGAAGGCAATCTGCATTAACCAAGGAGGGGTCCCCAGAGCATCGAGCGAGAGCGTCAGAAAGCAAAAGGGAAAACGACGAGACCTTGGCCCCTTGACGCAAGCGTGAGTCTAAGGACGAGAGTCTCTGGTCCAGAAGTCTGGATACAGAATCTTGGAAGTACTTGCGTGACAGCGGGTTCTCACGTCTGAGGAAATCTTTGGCTTCAGAAGAGAGAGTAGGAGTCGAGAAGAATTTCTCGGAATCAGCCGAGCTGGTGACAAACAAGCTAGAAAACGCACGTTTCAAAGGTGGGACAGAAAGCCTGCTCTGGACCTGACGAAAAGCCTCGCTCATAATGTCTGCACATGTGCTATCTAAAGGAAAAGGAGGCACGCTTAGCTTAGCTGCATTGGATTCCCTGCGATAAGATGGACGGGCAGGCTCAGTTGGGGGGGGAGAAGGAAACTGAAGGAGCTTACCCACTTCCGTATGCGTCAAGTTGGCCCGCTGAGAAAGGGTGAGGTGATCTTCTTCAGTAGAATGGAATGAAGAAAAAGAATCCTGTGACAGGGATCTAGAAGTAGAGCGATGTCGGTCCCCGTGTGGCAGCGGTGACCGAGAACGATCACGAGAATGGCGCCGGTGTCGATCCGTGGAGCGCGAACGCGCCCGGAAATCACGCCGAACATCGCCGGCGGTAGGCCGATCGGGGCGACTGCGGTGATCAGCTGAACGGTGTGGGGAAAAAGGAGCACTTTCCCGGGGGACAACGTCGTAGTTCCTGGAGAAATACCGAGAACTTTCCCGTGAATAGCTCGCTGGGAACATCGGTGGGAAGGAAGGACACTCGTAGCCATACTGACGCGGATCGTTAGGGAAAAAAGACCCGGATGTCGGGTGGAAACGCGGTTGAAAATGCTGCGATGGACCTGTGGCGAACGGTGAAGGGTGAGACCAGGTGGCTGGGAAATCGTGGCCGGAATGTGACGATGAAGAAGGCGGTGGTAGCGGTGGTGGTGGTGGTGCCCCTTGCCTCTGTGACCTGGCGGGGCTAACCGTGCGCTCGAGGGGCGTTAAAGCATCGTTCGCCGGGCCCCACCAACCCGCAATTCCATGCACGTCGGCCTCCACGGCCTGCATGTGCTCTCGAAGACTTCCATATGTGTGCGGGATTTGCCGGGTTGAGGCCCTGGAATTGGTTGGCCGAGGGCTCGTTCCCAGGGAGATTCCTTCCGTCGTTACCGGTGGCTGCATCACGGTAGAGACGGGAACATTCTTGTGCCGGTCAGACTTGGGCTTGGAGGGAGATTTTGCGGAAACGCTAGAAAGTCTCTGACGAGTCTTGGCTGTGTCCGCCATTTTGGCTTTGTTGGCTGAAGCGTGTACGTGTAATATACTATTGAACGAACACAGCACGTGTACAGCAACGTGAATGCCGTGTGTATTGTACAGTATGTAGCACTAGTATAACTAAAGGTTTCTATAGTACGCGTCGCTGAAAAACTAGGACGATCCTTCGGGTCACTGGGGCTTATATACGGGGACATGCAGTGGGCGCGGAGGGTGCGCTTTGGGCTACTTTTTCAGCGAGGTTTCTGGCGCATGCGCGCTGATATGCAAATGTAGGTAAACAGAGGTGAGGTGTTTTCTGTAATGGAATCTACAACTCACAACAATGTCAATGTCATTGTACTAGAATATTGGACCCTGATATCTGAGCCTATAGGTCATCCCATGTGGTTCAATCATAGTGTCACAGACCAAACTACATGGAATAAGAGTCTTCAACAGTCTGATTGATAATGTCATGTACATTGCAAGCCATGTCTTTCTTGCCACTGTGAATTTCATAGACTTGAAACATTGTTTTTGCTGATTTGCTCATTTGTTTCAAATATTAAATCAAGATTACAAAAATACCAGGCAATAATAACAAGTAGGTGGTACTCACTTGGATCAGTCCAAATGCCACAGCAACAGCAATAATAATGACCAAGTAATGTTGAATGCCGTCATTCAGCTTTGAGCTGCATCCCTAGCAAAATATGAACAAATATCATATATGTAAAATAAAAGGCATCATTAAATGGCGCTACACTAAACAGGCAAGAAGACAATAATAACAAAAGACAAAATGTCCAGCTTCACTGAATATTCATTTTGAGGTAAAGCTTGAACCTAAAAACTTGATATAACTATTAAGTAAAAAAGGTGGTCAAAGTCACGCGATGTTGTGTTGCTGGTAGCAACGTTTCAGCTGCTGGAACTGCTAGCCTTCATCGGGCAACTGAAGAACTGGATGCTGCAATGTCTGTTATATCCTGTAAAGCAGGATTCGCATTCACAATGCCATCATCGGCAGACTGTGGATGGATCACTCTGTGGTCAGCTGGGGCATGGCTCAGGCGGTCCGTGTTCGCGTTCACATCGCTACCATTGTAACCACCAACACGACATCGCGCGTGTGACTTTGATTTTTTTTTCTTATCTGTATCCACTGCGATGAATAACCCTTTCCGTTCTATATAACTAAAGAGTAAAACTAATGCCATATGACTGGTAGATGACTTCCTTTAAAACACATCTTACAAGTCATTAGATACAAAGGTCATATCTATCAAAACAATGACAAACAAACTGAGAATGTGCTTTGCTATAACGGTGGATTGACTAAAATTCAAGTAAGATTAAACTGATCAGGAAAATACAATTGACAGTACTTTGGACAGATGGTACAAAATAATTAGGAGGATCTTGCAAACAGTACAATGCAACAGTGACCTCAGACTCTGTGCTTCCATAATAAAGAAAACAAAAGAAAAGATGACATCATCTCAATAATACAAATACTGCATTATCTTTTTCACAACATTTTGATGGATGGATATTGAACAAGCTTATAACAACATAGATCTTTTCTTTTCTTTTATGAGATGCTTGGAGTTGGGAGGGCCTGACGCATTTCGATCCTAATAGGATCCTGCTAGGATCAAAACATGTCAGGCGTGCTAGGATCAAAACGCTTCAGGCCCTCCTAACTCTAAGCATTTTATAAATTTTGGGTCATTATTTTGGCTAATGAGCAGTTTGCAGCAGTTTATTACTTGAACTTTTTTTATGAGGACATACTGTCAGTGTCGTCTTCACTACACAACTTCAATCCAGCAAAATCCTCCCAAACCTCTAGTAATTTTGAAGGCAGACTGGGGTTCACAATTAAATGCCAGATAATACAAGTACCTTAGTGTAGAGATGTTTCTCAGGCTGATCCAGAATAGACCCAGTGCATGACTTGTCATTCTTCTTGCAACAGCTTTTAGGAACGAATGTTGGATGAGTCAATCCCCACTTCGTAAGTGGCCAGTCAGTGTATGCATTCACACCACAGCACTCCAACTGCACATAGTAAGCACAACATCATGCATAAACTAGATGTGTTTGTTGACAAACACTGAGCTGTTTCGCGTATGTTTTTATAAATAATATGAAGAACAAACATGAACGCAATTGTCCAAGTACAGAGAAATTGCGGTATTTTAATTGTCGTAAACAACTATAAGGAGCGTCGTCACTCGTCCATTAATATACATATAGGTACATGTACATACACACGACCATGAGAAACACAGAAATGGCAGAGTCTACTATAGCCCAGCGCGCAAAGTATGTATGGTTGTGCATGGGCGGTGGAAACAGCAAAATGATTGATTTTCTAGCTCGTCGTACTACGTTTACATGTACACAATTGACCCACTACTATGGATAGCCATATCAGCGGTCCAAGAATTTCCAAGGCCCGTGTTGTGTGTTATGTTTGACTCTAAATGGCAAAATTAATGATAAAAAAAATCAATAAAAAAATCAATCGATGACGTCATCGTGACGTCACTTCACATTAGGGATACTAGTATCATTTCCTACCTACCCACCAAGTTTCATTTCGATCGGATATTCGCTTCTATGTGTTTCCGTGATAAAATGGCAAAATTAATTATTCAAAAATCAATAAAAAATCAGCCGATGACGTCATCGTGACGTCACTTCAGATTTAGGATACTAGTATCATTCCCTACCTATCCACCAAGTTTCATCACCATCGGATATTCCCTTATATGTGAATCAGAAAATCGGCTTTTTGATGACGTCATCATGACGTCACCACTTTTTGGTATTTTGTGGCACATGCCTGTAACATAACAAACATTTTACCGAAAGAATTTCGAAATTGCGATTTGTCGTTCAGGAGATATAAAGAAAAGGTCCAAAAATTGAATAATTCGTATAAAATCACACGATGACGTCATCAATACGTGACTGCAATTTTTGTCTATGACACGTCCCCACATACTTGCATACCAAGTTTGAGTTGCATCGGACTTGCCGTTCCGGAGATAAAGAGCCCTAAAATTCGCACTTTTATGATGACGTAATTGTGCACGTGATGACGTCACGATGACGTACTTACGCGGGACACTATTCGGGGTGGTGGTCTAACTACGTGCCAAGTATAAAGTTGATCGGAATTGGCATAATGGTAGAAGTGGCTCTCAGAAAACCCCTGTGTTATGTCTATGGGAAAAAAGTGGAAAAAGAAAAAAAAAAAAAAAAAAAAAAAAAAAGGAAAAAAGAAAAAAAAAAATAACAAAAACAAAAGCTGTCTCGCTGCATGCGAAACAGCTAATTATACAGAAAACACATGTTTCCACAGCCATAATAACAAAATGCCAGTGCACTGCCACAAACTCCAACACTTGTTTCTACAGGTCTCATGCCTTACTTCACCAAACCTGTCAGAATGAAACAGTGTACTCCTGGACCTTTGGTACTGACTCAAACAAAGTACAACAACAGGTCCTTACTGTTTGGTACCAAACAAGCCAAAACTCAACAGAACTACCTGTGGGACTTTGATTGGTTTGAAACAGATATCCTCACAAATGTTTTAAACTGATGTTGATGAAGATATTGGGCATCCTGGAATACAATGTTGTTTTGGATGGACAAAGGAATTAGGGCTCCTCATGTGTACAAACTTGACAACTGATTTACCTCTTACAGTTCCTTCCAATGAAATAGTGGTGCAAAAAACTGTCTCTAACAATCAAACCTAAGAATTGATTGGTTGACCACATTCACTAAGCAAATTGTTTGTACGCATAGCATCTCTATGAAAATGGCTCCTGATGAAGAGCAATAATTACATAATGGCATTTTAGTACAAACATTGTCTGCATAATTCTTTATTGTGATGGAAATGACTTGTTATATAAAAAGGCCTGAAGCACTGAGAGTCCACAAGATAAATGAATGTTTAATCTTACCGTATGCTGCAGTGTATCAAATGCCTCGGCTACTGGTGTACCATCTTCATAATTTTCCAATGCAGAGTTCAAGCTTGTCTCCAGCCCCTGTTTGAACTGAAATATTTGATAAGAAAAGAAACCAATCAGATTTGTTTCGATACAAACCTTCACAAAAGCCTCAATAACTGAAAAAAGGTCTACTATTTTCACATTCAACTGCCATGTAAACCCACATCAAATGAATCCAATCAACTCATAGCTTAAAGGGAGGGTACAGAATTGGTAAGACAAAATACATTTCATAATCACAGATTCACATCAAACTTACACAGTATAATGGTGATGATAGGAGAAAACACCCCATGAAATGTTTTTGTCTGAAATGCCATATTCGTTGAGAAATAAATGAAACGATTTTCCGATTGGAATAAATCGCTTCGAAGCGTTTTATTCATTCGTTGAAACGTGTACAGTTCTCCGTACACGGGTTTTCGCTATTTTCTCGTGACCCAGATGGCTGATTGACCTCAAACTTCTACAGGTTTGTCAGTTAAGGTATATGATGGATTACATAATGTGTTTTCACTGTCAGCAACGGTTTTGTCGCAAACACCAGTTCTGTACCATCCCTTTAACTTAGGTTTATTGTAATCAAAACTCATGTGAAGTTAAATACATCTGTATGGTTATAAAACTCAACCTGTCTATCATTGTTTGTGCTACAAAATATTGTATATGGGAAAAAGGCAGTATTTTAGACCCATAATTTAGCACCCCACTTTTCGCGACGAAAAACCTTGCTTACGTCACATGCAGAACACCATGCAGTATACTGTGGTGCGAGCCTATACTAGTTTTGTAGGCGATGTCACACGCTATTTTTGCGTGGATTGGTATCAAGGGGGACTTTTTGGGGGGCGGGGCATACATGTACTGATTTTGTAACTTTTTAGTCAAAATTAAGCACTTACATAAACATATAAATTTATATAGTCATTAATAATATATTAAGCAATAATATTAAAGCATTTTCACCCCTTTCCCAAATTTAATTACAGTAAACCATTAATTTTAAGAATTTTTCAGAAATGTCTTGCTCTTGCTTCTCTTGACGTTTTTAAGAAATCACGGAATTAAAGTTTTTCAAGACAGATTGTAACTTGGGAGATCCTATAGTTGTACTTTCATATACGTTTGTGCACAAACATATACCGGCGGTATACAAAATGAAATTCTGACTCAACTTACATCATCCTTGTAGACGATACCACACACCACTCCGCCAACCTCAATCATAATGATCACGAACAATACTACACAGAACTACAGAATGAAAAAAAAACCCACACATACCGTTTAATCTTACTGTATGCTGCAATGTATCAATTGTCTCGTCTACTCGTGTACCGTCTTCGTAATTTTTCAATGGCCTAGCAGGTATGGCATCTGCACTAGTAAGCAGGAGGTCGTGGGTTCGAATCCCACCTGAACCAACGCATGATTTTTTTTTCATGTGCTCTCAAAGTATTAAGTGAAGCACTTATCTACCATGTCTACGTTGGTGAAGGGTAATAAATTATTTGCATAACTCTAATATCAACGACAAAAAAATCAATACTAACATATACCAAATAGTTTGTCTTCAAAGAAATAGTATGCGAAATCATATCATCAGCCTAACTTGGTGACAAAGGGTATGATATTGCATCCTTCAAGTTTCATTGAATTCTTCAATCATCTCCACCCTTCAAAATTGTTTCAAAACACTTGAGATTGTTTCCGGTCTATTTCCAATTGGTGAAAAAATGTATTCAAAAAACCGATGCATTTTAAAAGCATTCATGATTGAAAACCAAAGATTTATAGAAAATGCACTTTTTGAAATATGCTCACCGTTCCTTTGAGACAGTTTCCTTCTTGACATGCTCCACACAGGCCAATCATTCCAATGACGAAGAGAAGGACTGCCAGTACCACCATGATGGAACCTGGTGCCAAGAGTACCACTTTATCTACAATCTCACCTGTAAGAGGTCCCATGAATTGGAACAACTCTACGGCTACAAACATAGCCCCAGCAGCAAATGCCTACAGGTCATCAAAACAAACATCAAAGTTGAACATTAGTTTCATATTGGAGATTCATGATTGAAGTAAATATCAATATTACACAGGTTGAAATGAAGAGATAGATGGCTTGTACTATTGATGTCAGGTGGAGTACAGTAGTATCATTTCATTACATTCATTTGCCAAGCCAAACTAGACAAGAATTCCTGCTTTTTCAAAATCCCTCTCATTATGATACACTGATAAACTCTGGATCGCTGACCTGGAATTTTTTCCATTGGAAACTGAATAAATAAACAGAATGAATCAATCAAATATATTTTTTCCCTTTACGTTTATCTTCTTGGTTAAACTGATTACTACATTTTTCAAAATATATAAGACTTGAAGCTATGCATGGTGGAAGTACTAAAGTAAGGTATGTAGGTTTGCGATGACACCATGTAATCTCTTCTGTGATAGTGTGTGGTTCTGAGAAGAACCGGTGGTATTAACTCAACGTTCCGAACAGTGTGCTCTAGTTCGTCCTCAGGAGAGTGACGGACAAGGACGTCCTGAGGACAAACAGAGCACACTTTTTGGAACGTTGAGTTAATACCACCAATTCTTCTCAGAACCACACACTCTCACAGAAGAGATTACATATGATGTCACGCAGACCTACCTTATTTTAGTACTTCCACCATGCATAGCTTCTAGTCTTATTTAATGTCCAATTATTTACATTTTTCAAAATATCTTTACAAGCATAATGCCTCAAACATGTCTTTGTTGCAACATACATGTATGATAGCTATGAATTTGACGAAACTATATCATAAACGCCCTCTATCATACGATTCCTACTTTCTGTATCGAATTTGCAAATCCATTAAGTAGACTCTTTGCCAGTTCCCACATTTTCGATGTCAAGTACCAAAAATATGGCCAGCGCTAAGCTTGTGCGATATCCAGTTTCGGGCATATCGAAATATCATGAAGAAAATATCGCGATATTCGAAATTATCGTGGTGACATCATCTTTTTCTTTTCTTAACTTTTTTATTATGTAAGCATGCACGGCGACCGATCGAAACGAGATCTCCGAAAAAATATCCTTCCAAAGTACCGTAAAATGCATTTTCCTGACCATCTAAATCTTACTTGAATTTCGGCCGGTTGTTTTGTCCATTTGGCCAAGTAGAAACAAACTTTTACGAACTTCATCTGAAAACATATCGTGCAAAAACCTTCCAAAAGCAACAATCACTTTGAAGATGTAAACAGTCAGCATGCTGTCTGGAAATTTCCATAACTAGTACCTAAGCCCAACGTAATAGCCACGATAAATAAGGTGCACTCAGCGAATGTACATGTATATCAGATCTTACTCCATGTAGTCCGGAATTATTGCGCCCAATCCGTGAGTCCAATACGCTGCTAGCTTCAGTCATGTTGGCCGGAAGTGCAGCGTACAGTTAGTACAGTATTACTATTAGCACACGCAACGTCGTTCTGGACCGCATATGGATTACTGTCGGCTTTGTTCGGGTGCAGATTTTGCATGGTAAGTAATCTGCTTTTAGTGGCGCAACCAGCTACAAATTTTGCAGTTACATGTATCTATTTGTTTTGGTTGTCACAAAAAGTGTGTCAAGCTTTACATGTATGTCCGCCCATGAGCTGCTCTGATTTTTTGGGTATAAAGTTGCGCCAGCATATAAATATCGCAATACTGCCGATATTGCCGATGTTTCGATATTCTTTCCGGTGCCCGATAGATTTTCGATATGAAAAAAATATCGCGATATCGATAAATATCGTCATATCCAACAACCTTAGCCAGTGCTCTCAGCAGCAGCGAGATGTTTATACCAAAGCTGCGGTGCTACGTGGTGCAGTACACTATATTGTACATGTATGTACAGATGCCCAAACCCTATACAGTAGACAGGAAACCAGTCTATTATAAATGGTGGGAAGTATTGCGCTAGTTGTAAATGTAAATGTAAATGCAGGACACATGTTTTTAGCAGTGCCCACCTTCAATGATTATAAAGCCCAAGTTGTTTTTGGACACAATTCTAACAAACAACCACCGAAAAACTGTACATTAGAAATACTGCCTTTAAAACCCGACTGCGAATATCTCTAAACACAACAGCATATTTTAAAGGTATACATGTACATGTAATACATGATTGGTAAAGATAACAGAACAGCACAGCACTAACACTTTGTCTGATCCAACATGAAATAATACACACACTGTGAAAATTTGAGCTCAATCGGACATATCTGAATCACAAGAAAATAGCAAAAACCTGATTCAGTTTTTCTTATAAAACATAAAGAATGGTTTTGATCTTACCCTGAGATCAAAACTGTTTTTGGTCTTTGTTTGACTAATTTCTGGATCAAAATCTAATTTCATCAAAATACACCGTTTCAGGCGGAAATATTGTAACGGCATGCTTCTATCAGCACCATCTTCATTATACTTAAATAGGTAATGTATCTGTTTTGGTACATGTATGTTACCAATCCTGTACTAGACCTTTAAAATCCGTCAACAAAACTGTGATTCCACGTTTCGAAGATAAGTTGCAACATCTTCACTTTCCATACATTACACCCATTTATATACCAAGGGGTTTTCCAGTTCTTTAATTTCCCATGCAAACATTTAAGTACATACATGTACTAAGAAATGTTCATATAAAATTTTCATGTATTGTTGATAAATGACTTTGAATGAAAAAGAAATCACTCTTTTGCATTGACATTACTACCTAAATCCCAAAATAGCCATGGGAAATTCCCTGAGCAAATTTCAAAGAATCAGGTTGTACAAACCAGCTACATACAGGCTACAGCATACATTAGCCTATGTGTAAATGCCCAGTCAACACTGGAAATTCCCACTTGGCTATTTGTATGTACAAATATGTACTGATTATTTGTACTCAAGTTGTTATTCCATTTCCAGTTTACTACAGTACCAAACAAACTGTGGCTAGTATCAAATAGCATCCTCAGTAGTAACCACATTATTTTGGTTGAACTGGCAACAATTCAATAAGAGTGGAAATCACTTGGATAAGAGTGTAAATAATGCTCATTCATTCAACAAAAGAAACTTCAAAACTACATGTACATGTAGTTGTCAACACCAAAACAAAGTCTGTGCTGATTGTAAAGAAAAATAACATTATTTCTACAGATAAAACAAAATCATTGCAGACATTCGTGAATGAAAAATGAAAGGTTCAAGTTATAAAATTCTTGATTTAGTTATTCGGTTACATTCTAAATTCTTTTGGTCAAACATCCTGGCGTTTTTTTTGGTGCTGTGCAAAATAGGGTAATTTGGTATTCGTTTACGGAATTAAAACAAATAGGTTACGTTTTAAACAATTTAATCGCCTTTTAAATGACAGCGCTAGCGGGCGGCGTGTTCAGTGAAGAAGAAGAGTGCCTGAATAAAAGCAGTGTTGACAGACGGTATGAACATTAAGCTTGTTTGATATGACGATATTAATTATCGATATCGCATCGGGCCCCGGAAAAAATATCGAAATTGATCGGCAATATCGGAATATCGCAACATATTTATGCTGTCGCAACTTTATAAAAAAAAAAATCAGAGTAGCTCATGAGCTACTTTTTGCAGTTTTCGCGACGACCAAAACAAACAGATTACTGCAAGTTTTGTAGCTAGTTGCAACGTTAAAAGCAGATTTCTTACTGCAAAATCTGCACCGAAGCCGACAGTTATCCATGCCGTCGACGTCCAGAGCGCTACTTGACAGCGCATGTATGTACAATGTACATGTACGCTGCACTTCAGGCCTTCATGACTGAAGCCTACACGTGCGCTAGCCGTGCTGACTTCACTGTGATGTGTGCACGTGCATGCTGCGTTGCACACATTGATCTCCATTAGAAAGACTGGATAGGACACGCGCACGCAGATGCATTGCACGGATTCGAGAACACGTGGACAGCCTGGAGAGCGGGTTTGGGCAGTGTTAGTTGTATGGAAGGCCTACGTGCGCATGCGTGCTGGACACTTCAAACCCCTTGTCAAACCCGCTGATCAAGCGCGCACGCGGTTACAAGATGGAGGGCGCTGTGTCCTATCCAGTCTTTCTAATGGAGATCAATGGTTGCACACAATTACATTGTGCCATATATGCTTACCGCTTCCGGCCAACATGACTGAAGCTAGCAGCGTATTGGTCTCACGGATTGGGCGCAATAATTCCAGACTACATGGAGTATGATCCAGAGATGCCAAGTTCAAAATTTTTTCATGAGTGAGATTTTCATGACGCGACGTCTCAGCGCGCGCACATGCGCGAAAGTGAGGGAGCAGAGCAACCAAGTGGGGGAGGGGGTGTCCCCACTCCCATGGTAGGGAGCTTTTTCAATTTTTAGCTCTTAATGGTGCGATCTGGTGCATACTTAAGTGACCTATTTCTCTCTTTTTTTTTATTTATTTTGAAAAACAAAAGGGAAACAATGCAAATAATGCTACTTTTTTCTTTTTTTTTCCTTGTCGGGTCCCGATGCGTGAGAAATATGGGTGTCATGCGTGAGACCGTGAGACGGACCCTAAATGCGTGAGTCTCCCGCACAATGCGTGAGACTTGGTAGCTCTATATGATCTGATATATGTATTTTGCTAAGTGCACGTTTAATTATCGTGGCTATTACGGTGGGCTTGGGTACTATAGTTAAATGGAAATTTCCAGACAGCGTGCTGACTGTTTACGTCTTCTTCAAAGTGATTGTCACTTTCGGATGGTTTTTGCACGATATGTTTTCAGATTAAGTTCATAAAAGTGTGTTTCTACCTGGCCATATGGACAAAATAACCGACTGAAATTCAAGTAAGATTTAGTTGGTCAAGAAAATGCAATTGACGGTAGGCCTACTTTGGAGGTAGAACTAGAAGGACGGTCAAAATATTTTACAGGGATCTCGATCACTATCGGAAGGCTTTTTATGATGTTTTTTTGGATAAAATATATGAACAGTGTGTTTATACATGGCGGAATGGACAAAATAAACGACTGTTATGTTTTTTTTAGCATGAACCAAACATGAGCAACGGTGCAGTCCATATTTTTTTGGTGTTGGTTGTGGTTAACCTTTTTTGAAAATTAGTAAACGGAAACGTTCAATCCATGCACATGTTAATCTATAACCGAATAAAAAGCACAGCACTAGTTTTTGAGACCTGAGGTCACTGAACAATTCTTGACAATGTGGCTGGAATGAAAACATTTTGGAACAGTACGGCAAGTTATGTTAATGTCAGTAGCTAATTTAAAAAATCGATGTGTTTTTACATGGGCAGTGCAAGTGTATTTTGCCAACGCCAGCATTCTTCCTGCAAACGATATTTATTTTGTTATTCCCTTATTCTGATTGGCCAATTTGCACTGGCATGTACATACGTGTATATGTACATTTGTGTACATCCAGAACTATTATGCAACGACTGTTGCCTGAAAGTCTTACTTCCATGGTTTAACAATGCGTTATACCCATTTGCCTTTTTTTCAGGCAACAGTCGTAGCATAATAGAATCACAGCGGCATTGCGCACTTGTACAGAGTAGACTGGTCCCGTTCGCTCCATTGTATGTAAATCAAATGTAGACTGGACAGGTAGAGATCATTGTTATGTATTTCTTTATTATTATTTCGCAAAGCCCCACGGGAAAAGTCACATAATCCGTGACTGTTTTGTACGTACTGAATTTGGGCTGAAAATTGCTCGTTTTTGTCGACATCCGAAATGATAATTGAATTTTTTACTTCTGAATGCTTCTTCAAGACATCAGGAACACCAGGGTGAGTCATTATGCCTCAGATCGCCGAATAACAGTCATTTTAGGGGTGGGGTATTTTCGACGCAAGATTTTCAAGTAGGCCTACATCGTCCTGTAGCCATATACGACAACAATGTCAGGAGTTATATTGGGCTACAGTTACTGCAGCTAGGTCGGGGTATGGTATATGTGGAATTGATATGGCGATAGTGGACGTCGCCAAATTGGAAAATGATGAGTATATCGGGGCAATGCTTTGTGTCAGAAGTCTAGGCACCCGACAGGCAATCACTTCATTGGTGAAGTGATTGCTCATCCCTTATGCAAGAACGGTCTAAATGGGGGGTGGGGGGGGGGGGGGTTCCTGAAGTTTAGTACACTCGGGTTAGCTGGTACCTAGCTTCTACTCACCTAAATTCTAGGTGAGTAGAAGCTGCTGGGGACCAGCTAACCTGAGTGTACTAAACCTAACCTGAGTGTACTAAACTTCAGGAACCCCTAATTTAAATGGGGACCAGTTTTGTATGTCACAAAATTAACATGCGCCTGTCGTGTCGGGTGCGCTGAAATTCGACGCACGAAGCGCTGCTTCACTGGAACGACATCCACTGTCAGCATATCAATTCCACAACCTGAGATTTTTACGGTGAAATACATGGGAAATTGTACAGTTTTGGAAAACTTTAAGGGACTGGTGTGAAAAATCAAAGACTGAGGAATACCAAAGTGTAGGCCTAACGGTAACGTTAGGCTAAGTCTAAGTGGTGAAATTGTCCAGTCTTCTTTATTTGACTGAGAAGATATTCAAATCAAAAGTTTGTGACAATTTTGGTCTTTGGATTTCACGCGTTTAAGTCATGCCTTGAAAGTTGAAGTAGGGCTGTGAATGGCGACCAGAGAGAGACAGATTTTAAATAAGAGCCATCTACAGCATGGGGCTAAGGGTACAGTACATCTAGCAATCTAGCATACAGACTACAGTGCAGTGTGTGGTAATCACTTTTGTCAGTACTAGTACTAGGCTATGTAGTCAAGCGGTTGTGGACATTGGTGGACTAACGTAGGCCTAACGTTATTATGATAAAATTAGTAAGGAATTCACGGGAGCAAACTCACCCAAAATGACAAGGATAATGTTATCATAACAATCCTTGCTGAAACGCTGCAAACACCCATTTTGATTTATGTGATTCTTCCTACAGAAAAAACAGAAAAATAACACCAATTTCAAGTCAGAAGGAAACGGCAGTCACAATTTACTGGCAGTGTCACTCAGTCAGCTCCTCAGTGTGTTATGTTATTGTGTGCATTTCTCATCGATTGCGTGCAATAATTCAGATCAGACGTCATCGTCATGTGGAAAATAAGTAGTCTTTATTCAAGCCTGAGTTGTTTCCTTTTAGACACCCGGAGATGAAACGCCACCAATACCACCACCGCAAGCTAACTACGGTAAATATTAAAGGGCACGTTAAAAAAGAGGAAAAGGAAATTGCTAGTCATTTAAATTGCGTCGTAATTTGTATTAACCTAACCATACACCAAAACTAATTCCAAAGGAATGGTAATTTATTTTTTCTATCATGTATTTCATAGTTTCCTGTTAATCAACTAATTATTATAATACACGTACAGTAACATTAACAACAGCACTACACATTTTTTGTAAGAAAATCAGAAAAGTGAGCTTGGTAAATCCTCGGGTTTTATTTTTTGGGGGGAGGGGGTTATATAAACGTGCTGCACATAATATATATTGGGGACAGTTACAGTCTTTTCTCTTTGATTTTTGATCTTTTAAAAGATCAAAAAGATTTTCGGTCGTAATTGTTTTACTAATTTCTGGATAAATACACCTTTTCAGGCGGAACAATTTTAACGGTATGTTTCTACCACCACCATCTTCATACCCTGTAAGTTATACGTAAATCTGTGAACATGTTTGTTTTGGTTTCTTATCAAAGTATCATATTACCTTTAAGATTGATCGTAAAGGTTTTTGTGCACTCACCTTGACTGAGAATTCATTGTTCTGACCATTTCCTACCTCCACGTTCTGACTTAGTAACCATTATGGTATATTAGGAACTTATTCATACTAGTAATAAACTGCGGCAAGCTGGTCTTCAGCCAAAATAATGGCCAGTAATTTAACGCTTGGAATTAGGAGGGCCTCAGACACGTTTCGATCCTAGCAGGATCTTTATTGAAGTCTAAATGACAAGAGGACAAGAACGTGCAAGTAAAGATACATACATGGATGAGAGGATCCGGGACAAAAGAGGGGTATATGGAGGGTGAGGGTGGGTAAGATTAAAATGAATTTACCACGACATAAAAATAGTTTAAAACAACCATTCTCAGATCATCTTGTTGCTATGCATGTTTAAGATTTCAGAAGAAAAGGGACACTTTCGATTTGGATTTCTTCTCTGTGTGCCAAAATCTTCCGTAAAATCTTCGAATTGAAAAATTCCAACAAAAACTGAAAATCCAGGTTTTCGAAACGGCGCCCTCACGCGGTCCAATAACCGGATATCCGAGACCGCCAGACTGTGAGGAACGCATGTTACATGTATTATTTTATCGAGTGCCATTTCCAAATTTGACTACGACTCGGGCTTCGGCTCCGGCTCGGGCTCCGGCTCGGGCTCGGGCTCCGGCTCCTCGATCCGGCTCCGGCTCCGGTTCCTCGATCCGGCCCTTCTTTTCGTGAATCCATTCTAAAATAACGGGTATCAAAATAGTTGCCTTTGGCTCCGCTTGGGAAGTAGATTTCATGGTTTCAAAAAGAAAACAAAGTTTCAGATTTAAAGAAAACTACATTATCTTCAGCATATTTTCAGCATATGGATGACAGAGACAAAGCCGGAGTCGGAGCCGAGGTTTGGAAAAGGCCCGGACAGGTGAGACCGTAAAACCTGTGCCCAAGCCTAGGTTTCAAAAATTATCTTAAACTTATTTACTACTCTAATTGGGCCTTATGAAATGAGGCTTGATGTGAGGCTTGTGATCTATTTTGAACGATAGGCCCATATCAATTTCATAATACAGGTTTAACAAATAATAATAACGAAACAATAAATTTCAAATCACATGAAATGATTAAAATTTCATAAAAGCATATAAATTAAATCACACGATTATATTAAGAAAATCAAATCGGGTGGGATACGCTACTCAAACGGATATCATCTTTCCACATCGTTTCCACATTGTATACGTGACATGATTAAAATCCAATAAACAGTATACAGCTGCGTGTTGGTATTAGCTATTGTGAATTCATTGAAAACTGAGAGACAACACCTCCATTCCATTTTGATATTGATTTTCTATTGAGCATGGTGCTACGGCCTCGCCTCGCCCTTTACACATCTGTTGCCATTAACCCTGGCTAGTCTATTTTCCCAGAACTAGATCTTCTAAGTTCTACCACTGATGTGCGATTAATATCAATGCTCGTTGTATTCGGACTCCTGCAATGAGAATGACAGAAACATGCTTCATTTTTTAACATCCTTTAGACTATAGACCTACGTCACCTCCTATCAGTATCAGGAATACCATTTCTAGGCAATATAAAAACCACATTATTCATTCATCGCAAAATAATGCGTGTATTAAATTATTTTAATCAAGGTAGACTTCAGGGGTACAGATACTTTCGAACTTTGTCGAGAAAATGATGTGGAAAAATAAGTTGTAAATGGCTTTCGTCTTGAATTTATGGTGTAAATGTCACCTGCATGGAACGGTTTGCATGCGCCATAATGTGTTGACAAAAGCAGCGTGAATTAAACAAAATCAAATTATGATGATGAATAGAGCAGGCTCGTCGAAACGTTGAGACCTTAAGAGAAGTGCGAACGAAATAGAAAGGCAAAAGTACAAACGATTCTTAAATGCATGGTGCTTCTGCAAACCGATACATAGGCCTATACCAATTATCACCATGCAAAGCTTCAAATCTTTCTTAGAATTAAATTAATCAAACTATCACAAAACGGGATATGTCAAAGCCACCAGAGCAGATTACGGCGGCGATTCCCTTCCATCAGTCTAGAAAATCATTGATTATTAACAACTCTGCATAAACACACCCATCTTTGATCGGCACACCCATCAACAAAATGAGACTCATGAAAACAACACGAAATGTTGTTTTAATGTGTGACGCCATTAGAGGAATATGACACAGTGGATGGATTTCCGTACGCCTCTGCTTATTCCAAATCCAAATCCATTGTTTTCCTGAATCATTCTTAATGTGCTAGAGCAAATCTGTTCTTTTGAAATGCAAATTCATTTCACATTTAGCTGTATAAGAATACCGCTCCTGTAAAAATAACAATCAAGGGCACACTCGATATTATCACACCTGTTGGTATAGCGCCATTATTGCAACGACGGTGACACACCCGAGCCATTCTTTTAACTGATCGAAATATAACAACGTATGTTAATTGTATAAAGGATGTGGAGTGAACTACGTGCAATTTCAAGTGAAGGATCCTACAACCAAAACCGGCAGAAATAAAATGTATTTCAAGCTGGATTTTATCATTTTGGTTGCAACAACAATCATCTTGGATAATGTCATTAGTCTATGTGAAGCAACGTCTTACGGGGCACCTCCCCAGACATGTATCACGATGATTCCCCAACATGGTATAGCTACACCGCAATGGACATCAAATCCCTACCGGATTCAACTTGGTGCAAATGTTTATGAGGCAGGAGGGACCATTACAGGTAGGCCTACATTATTTTTTGTTTAAATCTTTTAATTATATTAAGTTAGCCATTGAGCCTGTGATTCAATAATATAGGATCCGCCAAACTAAAGGGAACCATTGTCTAAGTTAAAGGTAGTATCATACTTTGGTAGCATACCAAAACAGAAATCTTCACAGATGTATCTATAACTTACAGGGTATAAATTAATATGGTAGAAACATACCGGGGTTTTTTTCTGCCCGAAATGCTGTATTTATCACAGATGACTGTTACTGTATATCTTCCTTGACATTTCTGCCCGTAAATCTGCAAGTTCTTTGACAAAAACCAAAGTATGATATTACGTTTAATAAAACTGCTTAAAGTTAGGAGGGCCTGACGCGTATCGATCCTAGCAGGATCTTTCTCAAAGGCTAAATGACAAAAAAACACAAACGTGCAAGTGAAGGAAGCATACATAAAATGGATCAGAGGATATGGACAAAGAGAAGGGGTGGTATGAGAGTCAGGGTGGGTAAGATAGGTCAGACAAAGGGTGGGGGTCAGGTAGGCAAGATCAAAGGTAACAGACTACAAAAGGGGTTGGAAAGTGTGGTGCTGGGGGTGGGGGATTAACAAAGGAGTTAATTAGAGGATTGGAGATCAAGATGGGCAAGAGGGAGGAGAGGAATTCAAAAATCAGGAGGGATTAGAGAGTACCTGTGGATGAATGAAAAGGAGATAAGTAAACAAGAATATTAGTCATTGCCTTCCTGGAGGTTTAGTCCGTTCGGCTGAATAGTGCGTAATTTCTTAATCCAAACTTTCTCCCTGCTCAGCCGGACCAAGTCCCTGCGGTGGCCAAGTGATTCAATGCCCTGCAAGATCATATCAGAAATTGTATGGTTAGGGAGATTGAAGTGAAAACCCACTGGGGTGTCCAGTTTCTGAGTTTTGACTGTAGACCGGTGACCATAGTTTTAATAAAACTGTGATATACAATGTAGATGATAAATTGAATGATCATACCTTAAACACTCCTAATTTTCATTTGAGTCACATAACAACGTGATATATCAGCAATAGTTTCAGAGCTGATGAATTACATGGATTCGGTCTTGATATAAATCTCACCAAATATCAATAAGGCCTATCGGTATTAATAAAGTACCGGATTATTCGCGTTTGTGTTGTGTTTTTTGTTTCAACAAGTTCACATCGCTGTGCTTTTTATTCGTCCATGGATTTTTGTTTTATTATTAAGTGCGAACGATGGTGTGCATATTTAATTATATTGACGGCTGCTCCTTTGCCCTATTTTTTTCACATGCAAGATTAAGAATATACATCCGGGTCCGGATCAATGATACTTTCTTTGTTATGTCATGCATACAGCCTATGGGCTATATAATCCTGTGCTGCAGCATATCAAGATAGCTTCACTTGTCTCGCCAGTGAGTCGCATCAGACTAAACCTCTGCACATTATTTTGCTCAAGTGCTTGTCAATGAGTATCGTTCATTTCAATCCAAACTCAAGTCTCTCTTCCACTGGAAAAAGCCAAAACGTTTCACTTTCAGATCGAAACTGTTTCTATCATGGATCCGTGTTCAACTATAATATAATATATTCAATTATCACCATTATACATCATGGCCAAAATCGACCCCACCCCCCCCCCCCCGAAAAACTTTAGTCCATTAAAGGTACAGTACAGGGTTGGTAACATAATACTCAAACAGAAATGTTCATAGATTTACCTATATAGCTTTGAGGGTATGAACTTAATGCTGGTAGAAACATATATACCATTAAAATATTTCTGCCTGAAATGATGTATATATTTAATCCAGAAATCAGTCAAACAAAGATTGAAAACAGTTTTGATCTCGGGGTAAGATCAAAGCCATTCTTCATATTTTATAAGAAAAATTGATTCGGGTTTTCGCTAATTTCTCGTGACTGAGATGTCCAATTGAGCTCAAACGTTCACAGGTTTATTATTTCATGTAGACCTACATGATTTTGTATGCCTGTCAACGCGTATCTGTCATTTTCAATTGCAATGGAAACAAGCAAGAACGCCCGTATTCCGTTTCCCTTTCAGATCCCAACTGTTTGTTTCATGGATTCGTGTTCAACTATACATAGCACATTCAAGTATCACCAAACAAAAATAGCTGAGATGAAATACATTCGTTCGGCTCTTGCGTGATCCCTCATAAGTAGAAACTTCAACTTTTGAGATCATGGCCAAAATCGAAACCCCCAAAGACGCTACAATCAATTATGTATGTTCCCATCTTTATTTCACTTAAAGAATATAATAATTTGGTTTTTGTACAAGAAATGCAGATTCTTGGGCAAAAATATCTAATAGGATGCAGTAACAGTCATCTGTGAAATGTTTAGTCCCATACGGTGCCCACTTTTTGAGAAACAGGAAAAACGCCCACAGTATTCTTAAAAAGTAATTTTTGATCTTTAAAAGATCAATATTCTTTTTGGTCATTGGTTAGTACTCCTTTCTTGATAAATACTGCATTTCAGGCAGACCAATTTTAACGGTATGTTTCTACCATCACCATCTCACACTAATTTGACAGTGGACACACTCACATCAACAATTTCAATATTATGATAAATGTCCATATATAGCTTTAATTCGGGTCAAGCGTGAATAATAACAATATTTCGGTTGGCAACAGTTCTAGCAAAATGTGTGCCCATCCTATAAATGCATGCATGGATAGTTCTACACGGCCAGTCTTTGATGGGAGAAAGTACAGGTAGTGGTATTTGCAAATAAAGCAGAAACATTAGGACGGCAATTAAACTCATCGCTCTGCAGTGATGAATATGAAATGGCGTTTAAACCTTGATTGGTATATAATAATCTTCCATCAAACGCCTACAAAAACGTCTAGCCACTTACATTGCTTACTGAATTATAGCAACAGAGCTTTAGACAGGCTATTTAACAGATCTTAATCTCACATGAACTGAAGTGGAAAACTCGTCTTAACGCGAACACTGCATGGACAATTTAATTGTCGGCACTCTAGATCAGTGCATTATATAATACTTGATAATTACCCGTTATCGTTTAAGTACGGTCCAGAATTGTGGTAATGGAAACAGGTTATAGTTCATGGTAAATTGCATGCTGTTTCAGTAAGTTTATATTCAACCCTCAAGTTATTTCTGTCGTTCAACCGGCATCGATTCCCGGGATCATGGGGTATATATTCCCCGGATATTTCGAGGTTGAATGTCATTAAAATACCGACAAATATCCAATCCATGTATTTGCATTTTGTTTGCAAATGAGAAGACTCATGAAAGTTTGTATATCCTGGACCATTGATCCAGACTATCTTTTTTAAAGACTTATGTGTATGATTAATGATCATGAATAAAACGTTCCATTCAAGTTTAATATTGTATAGAAATATTACATGATCCTTATTGTTAAATTGTGTGTCTTTGCAGTGTACTTATTCTATGTTTAATTCTTCTGAATATCGTTTGTAAATGCTCTCAATGAGTGCGACTTTTCGACTGTTTTTTTTTTTTTTTAGTCCCTGGTGTTGGAGGGGATTTCCCCCATCTCACACTCCCCCCCCCCCCCCCCCCCCCCCGAATGATAAAACACAATCGAATTTTAAAAAAAGTGATGCATAAGTCAACGTCATTACGTCAATAACGCTGAACGCTAAAACCTCTTATCTTGATCGAACGGATGGGCAGGTCATCTATGTAACGGACCGTCACATCTTGACCATAATCCCACCCCTCGATCCCCGGGTCAATTAACAGGCCGTGCAGGGGGGCTGCAATGGGGCCTCCGCGTGGTGTACCATCAGTTTGTACTGCAAGGTGCTGTACCCTAACGTAACGGTCATTCTGATCACGGGTAAACTGAATACACGGAGAGAGGTCATGCATTATTATACGGTTTTAGTATAGTTTGACCACAGACTCTCTTCCGTGTAATAGCATGGAGATAGGACATGCTTCTTCTAGTTCTAATCTTAGAACTGACTGAGGAGGCTCCTCCGCCGTGCACCAGAAACACCGTTGGTTTGGTATAACCTTTGATGGCGTTATACCTCAGTTTATAGTACACTCAGGTTAACTGGCACCGAGACCCAGTCGTATTTAGGTAAGTTAGTTTACTGTAAAATCTGGATACCAGCTACCCTGAGTGTACTACTGAGGTAAGTCAGGTAACCCTCATTTGGCGTAACTGCCAATAAAATGTTGCTTTTATTCATTGGTTTCAGTCAGTCTGTCAGGATCACCTACAGGTTTCAGGGGTTTCTTACTCCAAGCACGGCGTGTAGGCTCCACAGCACCTATGGGAACATGGGAAGATGTTTCACCTACCGCACAGACCATATCATGCCAGGCATCTGCTGACTCAGTCACACATTCCAATAATCAAGTTCATCAAAATCTTGCCTTCATCTGGAGAGCACCTACAACAAATCTAGGACCAGTGGAATTCCTGTAAGTTCAGTCTTATACTTGGTAAGACGAAAACAGTACTAACCCAGTTTCATTTGGATGGGCCAAATAAAATGGTTTGTAAACTCAAGGCGGCATTTGCCATCAGTAGCTTTCATACACAAATAACGGAATAATGATTGTAACATTCCATGTGTATTGATTTAACATGTCCCTTTTGTGGTTTGGTTTTGTTTTATTTAGTGCGACATTTGTCAAGTCTTATTCAGAATTCTGGCCACCGTTAAGATCCTCACGTGCAATTGGTGAGTATCTAGAATTTGAATTACTTAAAACTTATTTTCTACTTATTTGCAGTTTCAGACAGCTTGGGTGTTCAATACAGCTTCTAAAACCGTTCTCGGACACAATGGCAACATTTTGTCCTGACTTAGATCAGTACTTAGATGTACTATTTTTTTATTTTGCTGAGCGGACTGTCTTCCAAACGAAGGCAACTTGTGACATTGTATGATGTTTTTCTGTCTTCTTTTCTACATGGCCACTGTTTTGACAGTGGTGTCGCCAAGGGGGGGCCAGGGGGGGGGGGGCACGTGCCCCCCCCCCTGGAAAACCTTGTGCCCCCCCGCGTGCCCCCCATTTGAGATTTGGGTTGGTGAAAAAAAATATAATATATATTATTGTAGGGCCCCCCCAACAATTGCTAGTGCCCCCCTTGTGCCCCCCAAGACTCAAAAGTCTGGTGACGCCACTGTGTATTGAATCAGTCAAGCATTAGTTAAACTGTTTGCGGTCCACATTTTGGGCAGGAAAGGGAAAATTAACTGAGATTCATTTTCATTCAGCATTAGAAGAATTTAAACATGCCAGTGATGACAATTTCCTCCCCTCCCCCTCCCCACCCATTAATGAATATCTGTGTTCCCCAATAGGTGCCCCACCCCCTATTCAAAATGTTGAATTTGAAGAAAAGAAACAGAAATATAAATGTCCACACTGATGATAACTTCATTTTCTACAGTGACCCCGCGGTGTACCCCATATTCCCCCGGAGTTTGACCGTAGTTATTGCACTAAATACAGCTTTTAAGATCGAAATAATGCAAGCATTGATGACTAAAACTCATAGAATATTGACAATGTCAATTATCCCTGCAGTTGGAGATGCCTGTTCCTCAAACCCATGTGCTAACGGCGGCGCTTGTACATCTGTAAGATTGTCATTTTATGAATGCTCTTGTCCGTCAGGATATACTGGTACACAATGCCAAGATATCATCGGTGAGTATATAGTCAGAAAGTTGTTTTGTATAATATATGTATAATATTGGAGATACAAAGAGAAAGGTAATAAATATTTCATATCTTTCATTAATTGTGTTGGTAATTTAAGCTTAAATTGTATTCACTTTCCAACTAATGTCTACTTAGTCATAACCCAATTACTAAATTGGAAGTGTTTAAACCCTGTATAGGCCTACATACATATTGACTAAATATAGAAAATGAAGCTCATAAATGGCTACATTCAAATTTCTTTGCTTTTGGTATAATCATTCATTTCTCAAGGTATAGATGAAATCTGACCAATAATTTAACTTTGGGGCCAGTTTGAATCATCTGGATTTTTATCTTTTCCCAAACTTTGTTTGGTAACACAAGTTCCCATTTTTTGGGGGGCAGCAAGTAGAGAATGCAAAAAACGCGTTGTGTGGGCTATAATGTGCACGTTTTTCGACCCATAGCAGAAGCGAGTGTTAGAAGAACCCAAAATATTGGGTCTTCTAGCCCCCCAAAATTTTGGCTCTAGAACCGCGCCTGCTGTATACCAATACTTGGAATGCTTTACAATTTTCCAAGTTAATTAAGATGACATAAAACATTGAAAATGAGAATAATACAACTACTTATTTTACACTGTTTTGTTGCATTTTCTTTATTATTATTTGAATTATAAAAACACAGGGAGCCAGGTGTGTGTTTCCAATCCATGTCGAAATGGTGGAACGTGTTATATTGTGAGCAATGGATTCTCATGTACATGCAGGCCAGGAACACAAGGCAACTTGTGCCAGACATTTACCCAAGGTATGGTACAGGACTTCATTCATAGTATCATCAACTACCAGGCAGGGACAGTGAAATATTAGTATTATATGTTATTCCTGTTAGCCAGGTATTACTGAATGACAGATTAATTGCAGTCGTAAACAGCAGTCTCTCCTCTATATTTGAATTTGACATATTGTTGCCTGGACTCCAACTTTGTGCTGTGGCTATAGGACTAAACCAACTGGTATTGATTGATAGTAAATGGTCTGATATCTTGCAATTTCAGGTAATTTTTGTCTCGGCCATTATGCAGTTCACACCTTTGATTTTGGTAATAACTAATTGGCCCCCACCTTCCCATATTCTGCCATCTTGTCTAACTTGTGTTGTGTGTGCACATTCTTCAATGGAACAAGGGAGTCCATCTTGTAGGTCATGTAGTGCTGATATGATGTCATTTGTGAACACTGCACAGACAACTATCATATTAAATGGATATGGAAATAAAGGGTCCAAGGACAGTGCATATCCGTTGTCTTATAGTGTTAAATGTATTTCTGCTGAACCAACAGGTTCGAATTGTACCTATGTACTTGAAATTCTTTGTTTTGATAGTTGCATGGTTCAGGCTTTTGGTGCCTGGGGCACTTGATGCCCAACGTCATGGTGCGGACGTCTGAGCTCTTGGTGCTAAGAGTCCTGTACCATGGTCAGGCTTTGGATGAATATGAAATGATTGCTAGTCTACACAATGGTAGTGTTGCCTACATGGTACTGGGCAATTTGTGGAAATGAAACAAGAATAGAGTGTTGCCATGAATCTTTCTTATTATTTTTTTGGGGTTTGCTTATAACTGTACAATGACTCATTTTATGTTTGTTTGTTATTGTACACAGTCAATCCATGTTCATCCAATCCATGTCTGAATGGGGGACAGTGTGCTCAGGTTGGAGCATCTTATCAATGTTCCTGCTTCAATGGATTCACAGGCCCTCGCTGCTCATCTCAAAGTGAGTTTCAAGCTTTCAAGAGGTTTTATTCAGATAAGAATCACTGAGTGTTAACTCGATGTTTCAGCCAGTGTAATCTGGCTGCCCTCAGGAGAGAAGAATAATTGTCATAATGTGCAAGTTAGGCATCTGTGGTTTGAAATGCTCCACCTGTTTTTGCCACCATGGATTGGCCTAACCTAGACCAACCAAAAAAGGTGGTTTTTGGCCATACATAAACAATCTACCCCCGGAACGATGAGCTGCAAAGTAATGTTGCAACTTGCAACTCAGTGACCAGGCACATCTGATTTAGTTTAAATCCAGCATGTCCAGTGACCCACTGCATTGTGTACCACAGTACATGTAACACATAGATTGGTTCATATCCAAAACCTCTTACTTCATAAAAAAAGTTAGCCAATTCATGATCTTTCAGTGAAAAAGAAGAGTACATTTGGTCATGCAGTGAGTTGTAAATTCTCTGTGCTTGACTGAATTAAACAATTAGTGTACTATAATTTCAACTGGTATGACAACTTCCAATTTGCTAGTAATGATCCCATTTTCTTTGTCCTATAGCCACTGCATGTTTATCCAGTCCATGCATTAATGGTGGTCAGTGCTCTCTAGTAGCAGGGACATCAAATTATCAGTGTAGCTGTCTGATTGGTTTCTCAGGAGATAGATGTCAAAGTAAGTGACAAAAACACAGACTACTGCCTGCAATTTACCACTAATGAGCAAACACATGCACACTGCTTGCCATGATCTGCAGTTAATATGACAATTCATACTTCAGGAGATGCAATTGGTATAATATAATTGATAACTTGTAATTTGTATCATGCATCTCCAGAAATCAGTCAGTTTGGCTGTTAAAGAAATGCTGTATTTATAATCAAGAAATTAGTAAAAGCAACGAGAGAAAATATTTTTGATAAAAAATAATGGTGAAAATATTAAAGAAATGCTGTGGGCATTTTTCAGTGTTTTCTCAAAAAGTAGGCACAGTATGGGACTGAGAATTTCACTGATGACTGTTACCGTATCTTTCTTTATAGTTTTGCCCATGGATCTGCATTTCCTTGACAAAAACCAAAGTATGATATTACCTTTAAGGCTCATTAGAACAACAACAAAATAGTCACCACTACTGATAAACAAAAGGTTGCTAAGGAAAAACATTCAAGAATAACCTTTTCTTAAACAAATTTCGAAAATATGAAATTATAAGATATATATTTCAGAGGAGGCTTGCTGTGGTATTTTGAAAGCCAAAGGCCTATTCACTGGCATTACCAAGTGACTTTCTCATGTGGTCAAGCTTCCCTATATTGCTGTTTAAACCATTGATAAGACCCTACATGCATGTATAACTTATAATACTGTGGTTTAAGGATTTGTGGCATATACATCCTGAATGACATATAGGCCTACATCCTGACTGCGTGTATAACTATAGTCTGTTCCTTTCTCCATGGTATAACCCTGTTACAAAAGCAATGGTGTATTTCACCTTCATGATGTATTAGACTTGGTTTGCTTACAAAACTCTGTGGAATTATTTCTCTAGTGATGTAATTTGGCAATCAATGAAAACAACAACAAACCATGCATTCACATGATAGATTTGATATACAATATGTATCATGCTAAGGGCTGTTTTCATCTGTACATGTATTTGAAGTGTTACTAACATGTATTTTGTTGCCATATGCCATGTTCTTATAGACACTGTGTGTTCATCTGCACCGTGCTTGAATGGTGGAGTGTGCTTGGTCATTCCTGGGACTGCAAATTACCAGTGCAGTTGTCAACCTGGTTACTCAGGCACAAGATGTCAAAGTAAGTAATACAATATACCTAATCAGATCACCATATAAAACACCTATGAGAGATGGATGTTTGAACATGGCACACTTAATGCATTGAAAAGTGTGTGAAAGATGCTGACACTCCTTACATGCTGAATTTCTTGCCTGCTGCATAGATCAGCACAGAAACAACATTGATACTCAAGTCAAGGCCAGGGATGGTTGATTTTGTCATTATTGTTTGTTCATTTATGAAGCATTGGTTGCAATGTCTAGTCTGTAAGGTTAACAGCAAAGGGATGAGCTGGGATTTCTGTTTGCTGGATATTGTGACTTTGAGTGCATCATTAGTATCAATATTACTGGAAATTACAGATCTGTAAGGTAAATCTATGTAGGCCTATATAGCGTGTGGTGTAAGATTATAACTGCCCTTCAATGTAGCACAAAGAAAGTTGTTCTATTATCTGCTTCTATGTATAACCATGGACCTTTTGGCTGTCACTTATTCTTATGATTGATTATTCCTTTCAAGAAAGTGGAATGCACGTGAATGCAACCATTGATGCTCTACCTGTCTTTCCAAAGTTGACCAATCCCTGATCCTATTTATTGTCACATGACCTATTTCGAAATATGGTTCACCTCAACTCGGATTTTGTCCATGTCATCTCATCAATATGGTTTGTGCAGAGATGCCAAGGTTAATACCATGCTAGGCATGTGATTTGTTTATGCTAGTGTGTGCAATGTGAGGGAGCAGAGCGACATGGGGGGGGTGGATTAAGCAATTTTATTAAGCAGAAAATCATGCGTTCTGGTCTACAGTGCATAGTGAAGTGACTATTTTAACCATTGCCCCATCTGTTTTAACTGATTCTTAAAAACAACATGTGCACGAACGGCTAGCTAAAGGCTGCAGCCATTGGCTATAAGCACATTCCTTGAATTGCCATTTTTCTCAGGCGTTAGAATATGGGCCTGTTTTTTTTTTACGAATCCTCGGATCCGGATCCCATTTTTCGGATCCACCTCCTATGCAGGGTACGCTAAAATGGGATCCATATCCGAAGGATTCATGATCCTTTGCGTGAAACAAACAGGCCCTAAGTTTACCAGGCGTATGTGAGTGTGAGTGAGAGCCCTGAGGCGTGACTGTCACACTAGAGGCGTGAGTCTTGGTAGCTCTACTTGTGGTTTTTCATTAGCTCTGTTTTCTTGTACAAAACACTTTACTTTGATACTGTAGTCAAAAACCTCTATATTGGCCACAGCCAGAACTGAAGTTCCAAAATTTGCCATATGCTCTTGCTCTCTGTGCATCAATTGTACATCATATAATTTATACCTGTTCTTTTCTTTCTTTGTCATAATTAAACCCCTACATTTCGTTTGGGGCTCGTGCACCCACACGGTTTGGGTCTTGTGTACCCACATTTGGGTGGGGTGTGTTTGTATGTGTTTGCCAATATATGTTGGCAGCCGGCAAGTGAAAACAAATTAAAATTCTAGGCTGTGGCATTCATTCAAACAATTCTGTGTCTTGTAGTCCCCCTTTGAGTCCGGGTATAATTGACTATTAAGGACGTACCACCAACATAGGGCTGGATAGCTCAGTTGGTAAGAGCGCAGATACGGTATTCTGGAGGTCGCTGGTACAAATCATGCTCCAGAAAATTGTTCTTTGTTTACTTTTCAATGACATTTTTTCAACTGGTATGACAACTTCTAATTAGCTAGTAATTATCCCATTTTGTCCTGTAGCCACTGCGTGTTTATCTAGTCCATGCATTAATGGTGGTCAGTGCTCTCTAGTAGCAGGGACATCAAATTATCAGTGTAGCTGTCTGATTGGTTTCTCTGGAGATAGATGTCAAAGTAAGTGACACAAATTCAATGATAGCACATACACCTCTTGTTTATTCTGTATTGCGATCGGCTATTCAATCACAGTTATGCCACTTCTATAACCATGACCATTGTTTTGGCTGCCACTTCATTATTCTTATTATTTTTAATATCGATAATTCCTTTCAACAATGTGGAATGCAGGTGAATGCAACCATTGATGCTGTGTCTTTCCCAAGTTGACCAATCCCCGGCTGATCCTCTTTATCATCACATGACCTATTTCAAACTATGTTTCATCCATCACCTCTGACATTGTCCATGTCATCTCAAAGCTAAAAAAATGGCGTGTGGTTTTTCATTATCTCTGTTTTCTTGTACAAAACAGTGTCTACGTGGATACTGTAGTCAAAAACCTCTATATATTGGCCACAGCCAGAACAGAAAATTGAAAATTTGCCATATATGTATATATGCTCTCTGTGGATCTTGTACATCAGTTATATAATATACCTGTTCTTTTCTCTCTTTGTTTTTTTGCTCTGTAGCAACTGCATGTTCATCTAATCCCTGCCTTAATGGAGGTCGTTGCTCACTTAGTGCTGATAAAGTCAATTATGTGTGCAGCTGCAATACAGGTTACTCAGGAGATAGGTGTCAAAGTGAGTCAATTCATGAATGCAAAATATTAAATCAAATGAACATGTTTCCATTTTAATACTTTTGTATGATATATCTGTTCACCAGGTTTTTATTTTTTTATTAAATAAGTTTAATTGTCCTTTTAGTGTTTGTTAATGCTATGTAGCTGGTACCAATTTGTCTGTGTTTTCATCCTGTGCTTTAATGGTGGTCAATGTGTGATCATTACCATTGACCCAGGGCAGGGTACCAGTGTGATTATGCCAGTGATTTTACTTGAGCAAATTGTAACCAATGCAAGTCTTGATCAAAGTCACATGATGTTGTGTTGCTGGTAGCAATGACTGCAAGTCTTTATTTAAAGTAGTGTTCTTTATTGTTCTTTGGCGTAAAAGCTAGATATTCATGGTAACTTTCCTGTATTAAACCAAACTGGTTTTTTTTTATGGCTGAACCACTTCTTGATGGTGTTTCTTGGAATTTTCCTTGTTGGCAAATGAATTATATTTCCTATACTGGAAAGGTTGCCTATTTTTGCTCCAAATATCATTAGCCTATGTGCATTTCCAACAGATTAATAGAACACTGCCATACTTATTAAAGATGGTTTTTGCATGATTCCACTGGTAATTTCCCAGAGGCTGTCTTTCTGCTTGCCGCATGCCTCATGCAGCAAGTTAGTGTGTATAAGCAATAAGAATACATAAACTGACCTGTGTTCTTCACAGTGGCTGGAAAGCCTGATTCTTGAACATTCAGCTAATTGAGCCAAGCAGGGGCTGAGCTAGGAGTACCGTAATAGCAAGCATACTCATCTCTTTTGTTGGCCAAGTGTAGCCTTGAAAATGCCCAGAACATTATCCCTTAAAAATGGCAGAATCAGGAAAAAGAGCTATAACGAGTGCAACGCATGATAAATATGAAGTGTACATCCAGTAGCTGCTAGAGAAACTCTGGCTATGAAGTTTTATTATACCTCTATTCTTTCTTTTTGGGTGAGGTGACATATTAAATATAAGGTGACCAGACGTCCCCGATTTCCAGGGACAGTCCCCAATTTGACAGTGCAGTCCCCGATGAATAATTGTCCTCGAAAATGTCCCCGATTTGACGAAATGCCCCCGAAAATTCTAATTGTCCTAAAAAATAAATGAACACAAATGCTGTGTTGAAGAAGATCCATTCTTCAGAGAAGTATGCGAAGATAACCGCCTAAGACTTGCATGTATGTAATCCACTCATGTCAACTTGACAAGATGTCCATAGATGCCACCATTTTGCATGTAGGCACCATCTGGATTCAAAGAAATTTCAAAATTATACCCCTCCCCCACTAGGACACGGATCACTGTCCCCGGATCATCTCAACAAAATATGGTCACCTTAACATAATATGTGTATTATATATTTTTGATTTTTGTTCTATTTTGTTGGTCTAATCACAGCTCTCAATGCATGTTTACCAAATCCCTGTCTGAATGGAGGAACGTGCACCAGGCCTACTGCAGCTACATTCAAGTGCAATTGTGTTAGTGGATGGTCTGGTGTAGATTGCTCAACACAAGGTAATTGGATAATGATTATGCATGTGAATCACCCAGTATGGCTATATCAGCAGCATGTCTTGTTGTTTCAATGTTTTTATTGTTCTACATCTGCAGAATTATCTGAAAAAATGGAAAATTGTGCGTTTTTAACTATACTAGCTAGCCCACGCAAGCATTTCAGTCCAGTACTATAATCTAAATGTAAAAGAGTGCAAAATAAATATCAAAATCAAGTTGTCCGTCATATGGCTCTTGAAAAAGAGTGATGGCTATTCCTCTCTTTTAATTTGGAGTGGTTTTCACTCTTGGCCAGAGTGAAAAAAATCTCTCAAAACGATGCAAACTTCACTCTAAAAGAGTGGAAGACAATTCGAAAAAGAGTTTCCCTCATATGGCTCTTCAAAGAGTGGCTTTTCACTCTTTTGCATTTACATTGACTACATTTTGTGTAACAAATGACAGCAGTAGATCTGAAATGACAGCCTTGTGGTTATTAAATCCCAAACCTATTCCCTGTCCACCACCTGTTCCTATATATCTAGATGCTGGTACAAAAGCTATAGTAATGAATCGGCCATCATTAAACACAGTCTTTATTTTAAACCTTCTTCACTTGATGCATAACTACTTAACTAGTGCCTCATTGGGCTTGCTCTCTGTCAACCACACAAGCTGCTGAAGAGAAGATGGGGAAACAGACTTCAGACACCAATCTCCTCCCTCCCCCCCCCCACACCTGTATCAAAAACGAAAACTTGAACATTTAAAAGCATTTTATGACATATACATTTAAATGTTTGTTTGTCCTTTGCAGTTAGCAATGCTTGTATGCCCAATCCATGCTTAAATGGTGGTGTGTGTACATTGTTTGGATCAGTGTACCAATGCAATTGTGCGCCTACCTACACTGGTACACGGTGTGAGATACAGATTGGTGAGTACCAGGCAGTTACCTAGGTAAAAGCTAGTCATTCCATACTAATTTAGGGAAGGGAAGTATGTTGGTTTTTTCATTACAGTCATTAAGAAGCTAGGTGTTTTTGGTCATTCAGGAAGCATTAGGTGAAATGTCTAGTCTGAAGCTTCTTACATACAATGAGCTTGCATGGTTTGCTGACTGGTAGTATCTAGGGTTACATGTACATGTATATGCACTCAATAGCGTTCCGCACTAATGACGTCACACCACGCGCGACGGGCACAAATACTTCCACTCACCACACGTTTGCATGGCCACGTTGCAATGTTTGTCTGAGGTTCGTTGCTATTTTTAGTGCAAGTGCGCAGCGCTATTGAGGAGTCTCTTTTGTTTGAAAATGTTTTTGTACATTTAAGCCATTATACAAGCATTTAAGTTGTTTTAAAACAACTCGGTTTGTTTGTTATTGTACACAGTTAATCCATGTTCACCCAATCCATGGTCACCTGATTAAAATGCATGTTCCAATTGGTCAATACACACAGTTTGATTGATAGGCCGGAAGGTTTCATAGTCAGGTGCCGTCACAAAGGACCGTTCCAGCTTTGCTCTTAAGCCCCGCCCACATGCTGTTTTTAATACATACAGCTGTGACCGAGTTTGACTGAGGCTTTTGTGGTCACCTGATTAAAAGGCGTTCTCCAATTGGTCAATGTGCACAGTTTGATTGACAGGCCGGAAGGGTCCATTATAGTACCCTGTCATTAATTTGCATAGGCATTGTCCGTCTATAGGTTATTTATGTCTATGGCTCCAATCCACCATATTTTGTCACCAGAATGACCTGATGACCTAACCTAAATTAAACCTAGACCAACCAAAAAAGTGGTTTAGTTTTATTTGGCCCATACCACTGCACTGAGCTGCAAAGTAATGTTTGAATATGGCAAACTACATCAAGTAATAAACAGCTGCAAACTATTCATCAATCAAAAATGACCTGAAATTTATAAGATGTTTGGAGTTAGAAGGGCCTGACGCGTTTTGATCCAAAGATCCTGTTAGGATTGAAATGCGTCATCGCGCTCTCCTAACTCAAAGCAATTACATCAAGTACCAGTGAAAACTGTGTTGGTTTTGTCAGTATACAGTCATTAAGAAGCTAGATGTGTTTGGTCTTTCAGAAATCATTAGGAGCAATGTCTAGTCTGAAGCCTCGTACAGATGACGAGCTTGGTATGCTGACTGGTTTATCATTTATATAGGGTTAAGTATTGAGAAGTCTCATTTGGTCAAACATTTGTCTCATGATTTTGTACATTTAAGCCATTTAACCAGTATTTAAGTTGTTTTAAAACAACTTGGTTTGTTTGTTATTTTGCACATGCAGTTAATCCATGTTCACCCAATCCATGTCTGAATGGGGGACAGTGTGCTCAGGTTGGAGCATCTTATCAATGTTCCTGCTTCAATGGATTCACAGGCCCTCGCTGCTCATCACAAAGTGAGTTTAAAGCTCAATTCACATTGGACCATTGACAGTGAAAATCACTTCTCTTAGGTCATCATATGAAATACTCTTTTTGGAAGAAGTGTTATTCAGATAAGTATCAGTGAGTGTGAACTCAATATGTTTCAGCCAGTATACTCTGGCTGTCCTCAGGAGAGAATAATATCTACAAATTGTCTTGGCATCCATTGGAATTTTCCAATTACAGACATGAATATTATTATTATTATTATTATTGGTTTATTAGCCATTCATAACCTCGCAGCCGCAGGGCTGAATTGTGTTAGGAATTTACAAAGATATCATTAAAATAAAAATAAAAGATACACATATTTACAAACTAAATGGAGACCAAACAAGCATTAACAATTACATATATTAGAAATTTTAAAGGAACACGCCGGCTTCAAAGTTATAAAAATCAACATTGCAGTGTATAACACAATATTTGTATAACGCTTAATGAAGATTTTCGTAAATAAAATAAATATAAATTAAAGTTAATTAACAGAAAAGCAAATGAAGTCAAAGGTCAGAGTATACGCATTTCCAGCCGTAACAAGGATGTGGCACACCAATGGTTTTAGACTGGTACTCGTAGCTGTGACTAAAATGTTGCAGCTGCTGCATGAGAATTCTAGGAACATTATACACATTCGTTTTAGCCGTACACCGTGGACAAATCAACAATAACTGAAATCTGCAATTCTATTGAAAACATATTTTCAGAATATTCACAAAATGTTTTTGAGTTGACGCAATATTTTTTAGCTGACGCAATATTTGCAAGTTGACGCAGTTTTTGCGAGTTGATGCAATGTTTGCAAAATGATGCAATGTTTGCAAGTTGACACAATGTTTGCGAGTTGTCGCAATGTTTGCAAATTGATGCAATGTTTGCGAATTGATGCAGTGTTTGCGAGTTGACGCAATGCTTGCAAGTTGACCTAACGTTTGTGAAGTAACAATGTTTGCGAGTTGACGCAATGTTTGCGAAATGACGCAATGTTTGCGAGTTGACGTAACGTTTGAGAATTAACATAATGTTTGCGAGTCGACGCAATGTTTGCGAGTTGACGTAATGTTTGTGAGTTGACATAATGTTTGCGAGTTGACGTAATGTTTGTGAGTTGATGTAATGTTTGCGAGTTGAGGCAATGTTTGTGAGTTGACACAATGTTTGCGAATTCACGTAATGTTTGCGAGTTGACGCAGTGTTTGCGAATTGGTGCAATGTTTGAAGCAATGTTTGCGAATTGACACAATGTTTGCGAGTTGACAAAGTGTTTGCGAGTTAACGTAATGTTTGCGAGTTGACGTAATGTTTGTGAGTTGACATAATGTTTGCGAGTTGACATAATGTTTGTGAGTTGACGTAATGTGTGCGAGTTGAGGCAATGTTTGTGAGTTGACACAATCTTTGCGAGTTCACGTAATATTTGCGAGTTGACACAATGTTTGCAAGTTGTTGCAATGTTTGCGAGTTGACACAATGTTTGCGAATTGATGCAATGTTCGTGAGTTGACGTAATGTTTGCAAGTTGACACAATGTTTGCAAGTTGATTAATGTTTGTGATTCGACTTAATGTTTGCGTGTTGATGCAGTGTTTGCGAGCTGATGCAATGTTTGATGCAATGTTTGCGAATTGATGCAATGTTTGCATATTGATGCAATGTTTGCGAGTTGACGCAGTGTTTGCGAGTTGAGGCAATGTTTGCGAGTTGACGAAATGATTGTGAGTTGACGCAGTGTTTGCGAGTTGAGGCAATGTTTGCAAGTTGACGTAATGTTTGTGAGTTGACGCAGTGTTTGCGATTTGATGCAATGTTTGACGCAATGTTTGCAAATGGTTTCTTTGTTATTTTGGACATGCAGTTAATCCATGTTCACCAAATCCATGTCTGAATGGGGGACAGTGTGCTCAGGTTGGAGCATCTTATCAATGTTCCTGCTTCAATGGATTCACAGGCCCTCGCTGCTCATCACAAAGTGAGTTTAAAGCTCAATTCACATTGGACCATTGACAGTGAAAATCACTTCTATGAAATACTCTTTTTGGAAGAAGTGTTATTCAGATAAGAATCAGTGAGTGTCAACTCAATATGTTTCAGCCAGTATACTCTGGCTGTCCTCAGGAGTGAAAACTATCTACAAATTGTCTTGGCATCCATTGGAATGCTCCAATTACAGACGAGAATAACCTTTAAAGGAACACGCCGGCTTCAAAGTTATAAAAATCAGAAATATATCGTGTAATAAATGTTCATTAACAGAAAACCAAATGAAGTCAAAGGTCAGCGTATACTTTTTTCCAGCCGTAACAAGGATGTGGCACACCAATGGTTTTAGACTGGTACTCGTAGCTGTGACTAAAATGTTGCAGCTGCTGCATGAGAATTCCAGGAACACGATACACATTCGTTTTAGCCGTACACCGTGGAAAAATCAACAATTACTGAATTCTGCGATTCTGTTGAAAACATATTTTCAGAATATTCACAAAATGTTTTTTAGTTGATGAAATGTTTGACGCGATATTTGCAAATTGACGCAATGTTTGCGACTTGACGTAATGTTTGCGAGTTGATGTAATGTTTGCGAGTTGACGCAATGTTTTTGAGTTGACATCATGTTTGCGAGTTGACGCAATGTTTGCGAGTTGACTCAGTGTTTTGGAGTTGACAGAATGTTTGCGAGTTGACGCAGTGTTTGTGAGTTGATGCAATGTTTGACGCAATGTTTGCAAATGGTTTGGGTTTGTTATTTTGAACATGCAGTTAATCCATGTTCATCCAATCCATGTCTCAATGGGGGACAGTGTGCTCAGGTTGGAGCATCTTATCAATGTTCCTGCTTCAATGGATTCACAGGCCCTCGCTGCTCATTACAAAGTGAGTTTAAAGCTCAATTCACATTGGACCATTGACAGTGAAAATAACTTCTATGAAATACTCTTTTTGGATGAAGTGTTATTCAGATAAGAATCAGTGAGTGTCAACTCAATATGTTTCAGCCAGTATACTCTGGTTGTCCTCAGGAGTGAAAACTATCTACAAATTGTCTTGGCATCCATTGAAATGCTCCAATTACAGACGAGAATAACCTTTAAAGGAACACGCCGGCTTCAAAGTTATAAAAATCAGAAATATATCGTGTAATTAATGTTAATGAACAGAAAACCAAATGAAGTCAAAGGTCAGCGTATACGCATTTCCAGCTGTAATAAGGATGTGGCATAACTATGGTTTTAGGCTGGTACTCGTAGCTGTGACTAAAATGTTGCAGCTGCTGCATGAGAATTCCAGGAACACGATACACATTCGTTTTAGCCGTACACCGTGGAAAAATCAACAATTACTGAATTCTGCGATTCTGTTGAAAACATATTTTCAGAATATTCACAAAATGTTTTTTAGTTGATGAAATATTTGACGCGATGTTTGCAAATTGACGCAATGTTTGCGACTTGACGTAATGTTTGCGAGTTGATGTAATGTTTGCGAGTTAATGTAATGTTTGCGAGTTGACGCAATGTTTTCGAGTTGAAGCAATGTTTGCGAGTTGACTCAGTGTTTGGGAGTTGACAGAATATTTGCGAGTTGACGCAGTGTTTGTGAGTTGATGCAATGTTTGACGCAATGTTTGCAAATGGTTTGTTTGTTATTTTAAACATGCAGTTAATCCATGTTTACCCAAACCATGTGTGAATGGGGGACAGTGTGCTCAAGTTGGAGCATCTTATCAATGTTCCTGCTTCAATGGATTCACAGGCACAATGATTCTGTTGAAAACATATTTTCAGAATATTCACAAAATGTTTTTTAAGTTGACGCAATGTTTTCGAGTTGACATTATGTTTGCGAGTTAACGCAATGTTTGCGAGTTGACTCATTGTTTGGGAGTTGACAGAATGTTTGCGAGTTGACGCAGTGTTTGTAAGTTGATGCAATGTTTAACGCAATGTTTGCAAATGGTTTGTTTGTTATTTAAAACATGCAGTTTATCCATGTGCTCAAGTTGGAGCATCTTGTCAATGTTCCTGCTTCCATGGATTCACAGGCACAATGATTCAGTTGAAAACATATTTTAAGAATATTCACAAAATGTTTTTTAGTTGACACAATTTTTTCGAGTTGACATAATGTTTGCGAGTTAACGCAATGTTTGCGAGTTGACTCAGTGTTTGGGAGTTGACAGAATGTTTGCGAGTTGACGCAGTGTTTGTGAGTTGATGCAATGTTTGACGCAATGTTTGCAAATGGTTTGGGTTTGTTATTTTGAACATGCAGTTAATCCATGTTCACCCAATCCATGTCTGAATGGGGGACAGTGTGCTCAGGTTGGAGCATCTTATCAATGTTCCTGCTTCAATGGATTCACAGGCCCTCGCTGCTCATCACAAAGTGAGTTAAAAGCTCAATTCACATTGGACCATTGACAGTGAAAATTACTTCTATGAAATACTCTTTTTGGAAGAAGTGTTATTCAGATAAGAATCAGTGAGTGTCAACTCAATATGTTTCAGCCAGTATTCTCTGGCTGTCCTCAGGAGTGAAAACTATCTACAAATTGTCTTGGCATCCATTGGAATGCTCCAATTACAGACGAGAATAACCTTTAAAGGAACACGCCGGCTTCAAAGTTATAAAAATCAGAAATATATCGTGTAATAAATGTTCATTAACAGAAAACCAAATGAAGTCAAAGGTCAGCGTATACTTTTTTCCAGCCGTAACAAGGATGTGGCACACCAATGGTTTTAGACTGGTACTCGTAGCTGTGACTAAAATGTTGCAGCTGCTGCATGAGAATTCCAGGAACACGATACACATTCGTTTTAGCCGTACACCGTGGAAAAATCAACAATTACTGAATTCTGCGATTCTGTTGAAAACATATTTTCAGAATATTCACAAAATGTTTTTTAGTTGATGAAATGTTTGACGCGATATTTGCAAATTGACGCAATGTTTGCGACTTGACGTAATGTTTGCGAGTTGATGTAATGTTTGCGAGTTGACGCAATGTTTTTGAGTTGACATCATGTTTGCGAGTTGACGCAATGTTTGCGAGTTGACTCAGTGTTTTGGAGTTGACAGAATGTTTGCGAGTTGACGCAGTGTTTGTGAGTTGATGCAATGTTTGACGCAATGTTTGCAAATGGTTTGGGTTTGTTATTTTGAACATGCAGTTAATCCATGTTCATCCAATCCATGTCTCAATGGGGGACAGTGTGCTCAGGTTGGAGCATCTTATCAATGTTCCTGCTTCAATGGATTCACAGGCCCTCGCTGCTCATTACAAAGTGAGTTTAAAGCTCAATTCACATTGGACCATTGACAGTGAAAATAACTTCTATGAAATACTCTTTTTGGATGAAGTGTTATTCAGATAAGAATCAGTGAGTGTCAACTCAATATGTTTCAGCCAGTATACTCTGGTTGTCCTCAGGAGTGAAAACTATCTACAAATTGTCTTGGCATCCATTGAAATGCTCCAATTACAGACGAGAATAACCTTTAAAGGAACACGCCGGCTTCAAAGTTATAAAAATCAGAAATATATCGTGTAATTAATGTTAATGAACAGAAAACCAAATGAAGTCAAAGGTCAGCGTATACGCATTTCCAGCTGTAATAAGGATGTGGCATACCAATGGTTTTAGGCTGGTACTCGTAGCTGTGACTAAAATGTTGCAGCTGCTGCATGAGAATTCCAGGAACACGATACACATTCGTTTTAGCCGTACACCGTGGAAAAATCAACAATTACTGAATTCTGCGATTCTGTTGAAAACATATTTTCAGAATATTCACAAAATGTTTTTTAGTTGATGAAATATTTGACGCGATGTTTGCAAATTGACGCAATGTTTGCGACTTGACGTAATGTTTGCGAGTTGATGTAATGTTTGCGAGTTAATGTAATGTTTGCGAGTTGACGCAATGTTTTCGAGTTGAAGCAATGTTTGCGAGTTGACTCAGTGTTTGGGAGTTGACAGAATATTTGCGAGTTGACGCAGTGTTTGTGAGTTGATGCAATGTTTGACGCAATGTTTGCAAATGGTTTGTTTGTTATTTTAAACATGCAGTTAATCCATGTTTACCCAAACCATGTGTGAATGGGGGACAGTGTGCTCAAGTTGGAGCATCTTATCAATGTTCCTGCTTCAATGGATTCACAGGCACAATGATTCTGTTGAAAACATATTTTCAGAATATTCACAAAATGTTTTTTAAGTTGACGCAATGTTTTCGAGTTGACATTATGTTTGCGAGTTAACGCAATGTTTGCGAGTTGACTCATTGTTTGGGAGTTGACAGAATGTTTGCGAGTTGACGCAGTGTTTGTAAGTTGATGCAATGTTTAACGCAATGTTTGCAAATGGTTTGTTTGTTATTTAAAACATGCAGTTTATCCATGTGCTCAAGTTGGAGCATCTTGTCAATGTTCCTGCTTCCATGGATTCACAGGCACAATGATTCAGTTGAAAACATATTTTAAGAATATTCACAAAATGTTTTTTAGTTGACACAATTTTTTCGAGTTGACATAATGTTTGCGAGTTAACGCAATGTTTGCGAGTTGACTCAGTGTTTGGGAGTTGACAGAATGTTTGCGAGTTGACGCAGTGTTTGTGAGTTGATGCAATGTTTGACGCAATGTTTGCAAATGGTTTGGGTTTGTTATTTTGAACATGCAGTTAATCCATGTTCACCCAATCCATGTCTGAATGGGGGACAGTGTGCTCAGGTTGGAGCATCTTATCAATGTTCCTGCTTCAATGGATTCACAGGCCCTCGCTGCTCATCACAAAGTGAGTTAAAAGCTCAATTCACATTGGACCATTGACAGTGAAAATTACTTCTATGAAATACTCTTTTTGGAAGAAGTGTTATTCAGATAAGAATCAGTGAGTGTCAACTCAATATGTTTCAGCCAGTATTCTCTGGCTGTCCTCAGGAGTGAAAACTATCTACAAATTGTCTTGGCATCCATTGGAATGCTCCAATTACAGACGAGAATAACCTTTAAAGGAACACGCCGGCTTCAAAGTTATAAAAATCAGAAATATATCGTGTAATAAATGTTCATTAACAGAAAACCAAATGAAGTCAAAGGTCAGCGTATACTTTTTTCCAGCCGTAACAAGGATGTGGCACACCAATGGTTTTAGACTGGTACTCGTAGCTGTGACTAAAATGTTGCAGCTGCTGCATGAGAATTCCAGGAACACGATACACATTCGTTTTAGCCGTACACCGTGGAAAAATCAGCAATTACTGAATTCTGCGATTCTGTTGAAAACATATTTTCAGAATATTCACAAAATGTTTTTTAGTTGATGAAATGTTTGACGCGATATTTGCAAATTGACGCAATGTTTGCGACTTGACGTAATGTTTGCGAGTTGATGTAATGTTTGCGAGTTGACGCAATGTTTTTGAGTTGACATCATGTTTGCGAGTTGACGCAATGTTTGCGAGTTGACTCAGTGTTTTGGAGTTGACAGAATGTTTGCGAGTTGACGCAGTGTTTGTGAGTTGATGCAATGTTTGACGCAATGTTTGCAAATGGTTTGGGTTTGTTATTTTGAACATGCAGTTAATCCATGTTCATCCAATCCATGTCTCAATGGGGGACAGTGTGCTCAGGTTGGAGCATCTTATCAATGTTCCTGCTTCAATGGATTCACAGGCCCTCGCTGCTCATTACAAAGTGAGTTTAAAGCTCAATTCACATTGGACCATTGACAGTGAAAATAACTTCTATGAAATACTCTTTTTGGATGAAGTGTTATTCAGATAAGAATCAGTGAGTGTCAACTCAATATGTTTCAGCCAGTATACTCTGGTTGTCCTCAGGAGTGAAAACTATCTACAAATTGTCTTGGCATCCATTGAAATGCTCCAATTACAGACGAGAATAACCTTTAAAGGAACACGCCGGCTTCAAAGTTATAAAAATCAGAAATATATCGTGTAATTAATGTTAATGAACAGAAAACCAAATGAAGTCAAAGGTCAGCGTATACGCATTTCCAGCTGTAATAAGGATGTGGCATACCAATGGTTTTAGGCTGGTACTCGTAGCTGTGACTAAAATGTTGCAGCTGCTGCATGAGAATTCCAGGAACACGATACACATTCGTTTTAGCCGTACACCGTGGAAAAATCAACAATTACTGAATTCTGCGATTCTGTTGAAAACATATTTTCAGAATATTCACAAAATGTTTTTTAGTTGATGAAATATTTGACGCGATGTTTGCAAATTGACGCAATGTTTGCGACTTGACGTAATGTTTGCGAGTTGATGTAATGTTTGCGAGTTAATGTAATGTTTGCGAGTTGACGCAATGTTTTCGAGTTGAAGCAATGTTTGCGAGTTGACTCAGTGTTTGGGAGTTGACAGAATATTTGCGAGTTGACGCAGTGTTTGTGAGTTGATGCAATGTTTGACGCAATGTTTGCAAATGGTTTGTTTGTTATTTTAAACATGCAGTTAATCCATGTTTACCCAAACCATGTGTGAATGGGGGACAGTGTGCTCAAGTTGGAGCATCTTATCAATGTTCCTGCTTCAATGGATTCACAGGCACAATGATTCTGTTGAAAACATATTTTCAGAATATTCACAAAATGTTTTTTAAGTTGACGCAATGTTTTCGAGTTGACATTATGTTTGCGAGTTAACGCAATGTTTGCGAGTTGACTCATTGTTTGGGAGTTGACAGAATGTTTGCGAGTTGACGCAGTGTTTGTAAGTTGATGCAATGTTTAACGCAATGTTTGCAAATGGTTTGTTTGTTATTTAAAACATGCAGTTTATCCATGTGCTCAAGTTGGAGCATCTTGTCAATGTTCCTGCTTCCATGGATTCACAGGCACAATGATTCAGTTGAAAACATATTTTAAGAATATTCACAAAATGTTTTTTAGTTGACACAATTTTTTCGAGTTGACATAATGTTTGCGAGTTAACGCAATGTTTGCGAGTTGACTCAGTGTTTGGGAGTTGACAGAATGTTTGCGAGTTGACGCAGTGTTTGTGAGTTGATGCAATGTTTGACGCAATGTTTGCAAATGGTTTGGGTTTGTTATTTTGAACATGCAGTTAATCCATGTTCACCCAATCCATGTCTGAATGGGGGACAGTGTGCTCAGGTTGGAGCATCTTATCAATGTTCCTGCTTCAATGGATTCACAGGCCCTCGCTGCTCATCACAAAGTGAGTTAAAAGCTCAATTCACATTGGACCATTGACAGTGAAAATTACTTCTATGAAATACTCTTTTTGGAAGAAGTGTTATTCAGATAAGAATCAGTGAGTGTCAACTCAATATGTTTCAGCCAGTATTCTCTGGCTGTCCTCAGGAGTGAAAACTATCTACAAATTGTCTTGGCATCCATTGGAATGCTCCAATTACAGACGAGAATAACCTTTAAAGGAACACGCCGGCTTCAAAGTTATTAAAATCAGAAATATATCGTGTAATTAATGTTCATTAACAGAAAACCAAATGAAGTCAAAGGTCAGCGTATACTTTTTTCCAGCCGTAACAAGGATGTGGCACACCAATGGTTTTAGACTGGTACTCGTAGCTGTGACTAAAATGTTGCAGCTGCTGCATGAGAATTCCAGGAACACAATACACATTCGTTTTAGCCATACACCGTGGAAAAATCAACAATTACTGAATTCTGCGATTCTGTTGAAAACATATTTTCAGAATATTCACAAAATGTTTTTTAGTTGATGAAATGTTTGACGCGATGTTTGCAAATTGACGCAATGTTTCCGACTTGACGTAATGTTTGCGAGTTGATGTAATGTTTGCGAGTTGATGTAATGTTTGCGAGTTGACGCAATGTTTTCGAGTTGAAGCAATGTTTGCGAGTTGACTCAGTGTTTGGGAGTTGACAGAATATTTGCGAGTTGACGCAGTGTTTGTGAGTTGATGCAATGTTTGACGCAATGTTTGCAAATGGTTTGTTTGTTATTTTAAACATGCAGTTAATCCATGTTTACCCAAACCATGTGTGAATGGGGGACAGTGTGCTCAAGTTGGAGCATCTTATCAATGTTCCTGCTTCAATGGATTCACAGGCACAATGATTCTGTTGAAAACATATTTTCAGAATATTCACAAAATGTTTTTTAGTTGACGCAATTTTTTCGAGTTGACATAATGTTTGCGAGTTAACGCAATGTTTGCGAGTTGACTCAGTGTTTGGGAGTTGACAGAATGTTTGCGAGTTGACGCAGTGTTTGTGAGTTGATGCAATGTTTGACGCAATGTTTGCAAATGGTTTGTTTGTTATTTTGAACATGCAGTTAATCCATGTTCACCCAATCCATGTCTGAATGGAGGACAGTTTGCTCAAGGTGGAGCATCTTATCAATGTTCCTGCTTCAATGGATTCACAGGCACAATGATTCTGTTGAAAACATATTTTCAGAATATTCACAAAATGTTTTTTAGTTGATGAAATGTTTGACGCAATGTTTGCAAATTGACACAATGTTTGCGAGTTGACGTAAGTTTGCAAATTGACACAATGTTTGCGAGTTGACGTAATGTTTGCGAGTTGACGTAATGTTTGTGAGTTGACGTAATGTTTGCGAGTTGAGGTAATGTTTGTGAGTTGACACAATGTTTGCGAGTCGACGTAATGTTTTTGAGTTGAAGCAGTGTTTGCGATTTGATGCAATGTTTGACGCAATGTTTGCAAATGGTTTCTTTGTTATTTTGGACATGCAGTTAATCCATGTTCACCGAATCCATGTCTGAATGGGGGACAGTGTGCTCAGGTTGGAGCATCTTATCAATGTTCCTGCTTCAATGGATTCACAGGCCCTCGCTGCTCATCACAAAGTGAGTTTAAAGCTCAATTCACATTGGACCATTGACAGTGAAAATCACTTCTATGAAATACTATTTTTGGAAGAAGTGTTATTCAGATTAGAATCAGTAAGTGTCAACTCAATATGTTTCAGCCAGTGTACTCTGGCTGTCCTCAGGAGTGAAAACTATGTACAAATTGTCTTGGCATCCATTGGAATGCTCCAATTACAGACGAGAATAACCTTTAAAGGAACACGCCGGCTTCAAATTTATAAAAATCAGAAATATATCGTGTAATTAATGTTAATGAACAGAAAACCAAATGAAGTGAAAGGTCAGCGTACACGCATTTCCAGCCGTAACAAGGATATGGCACACCAATGGTTGTAGACTTGTACTCGTAGCTGTGACTAAAATGTTGCAGCTGCTGCATGAGAATTCCAGCAACACGATACACATTCGTTTTAGCCGTACACCGTGGAAAAATCAACAATTACTGAATTCTGCGATTCTGTTGAAAACATATTTTCAGAATATTCACAAAATGTTTTTTAGTTGATGAAATGTTTGACGCGATGTTTGCAAATTGACGCAATGTTTGCGACTTGACGTAATGTTTGCGAGTTGATGTAATGTTTGCGAGTTGACGCAATGTTTTTGAGTTGACATCATGTTTGCGAGTTGACGCAATGTTTGCGAGTTGACTCAGTGTTTTGGAGTTGACAGAATGTTTGCGAGTTGACGCAGTGTTTGTGAGTTGATGCAATGTTTGACGCAATGTTTGCAAATGGTTTGGGTTTGTTATTTTGAACATGCAGTTAATCCATGTTCATCCAATCCATGTCTCAATGGGGGACAGTGTGCTCAGGTTGGAGCATCTTATCAATGTTCCTGCTTCAATGGATTCACAGGCCCTCGCTGCTCATTACAAAGTGAGTTTAAAGCTCAATTCACATTGGACCATTGACAGTGAAAATAACTTCTATGAAATACTCTTTTTGGATGAAGTGTTATTCAGATAAGAATCAGTGAGTGTCAACTCAATATGTTTCAGCCAGTATACTCTGGTTGTCCTCAGGAGTGAAAACTATCTACAAATTGTCTTGGCATCAATTGAAATGCTCCAATTACAGACGAGAATAACCTTTAAAGGAACACGCCGGCTTCAAAGTTATAAAAATCAGAAATATATCGTGTAATTAATGTTAATGAACAGAAAACCAAATGAAGTCAAAGGTCAGCGTATACGCATTTCCAGCTGTAATAAGGATGTGGCATACCAATGGTTTTAGGCTGGTACTCGTAGCTGTGACTAAAATGTTGCAGCTGCTGCATGAGAATTCCAGGAACACGATACACATTCGTTTTAGCCGTACACCGTGGAAAAATCAACAATTACTGAATTCTGCGATTCTGTTGAAAACATATTTTCAGAATATTCACAAAATGTTTTTTAGTTGATGAAATATTTGACGCGATGTTTGCAAATTGACGCAATGTTTGCGACTTGACGTAATGTTTGCGAGTTGATGTAATGTTTGCGAGTTGATGTAATGTTTGCGAGTTGACGCAATGTTTTCGAGTTGAAGCAATGTTTGCGAGTTGACTCAGTGTTTGGGAGTTGACAGAATATTTGCGAGTTGACGCAGTGTTTGTGAGTTGATGCAATGTTTGACGCAATGTTTGCAAATGGTTTGTTTGTTATTTTAAACATGCAGTTAATCCATGTTTACCCAAACCATGTGTGAATGGGGGACAGTGTGCTCAAGTTGGAGCATCTTATCAATGTTCCTGCTTCAATGGATTCACAGGCACAATGATTCTGTTGAAAACATATTTTCAGAATATTCACAAAATGTTTTTTAAGTTGACGCAATGTTTTCGAGTTGACATTATGTTTGCGAGTTAACGCAATGTTTGCGAGTTGACTCATTGTTTGGGAGTTGACAGAATGTTTGCGAGTTGACGCAGTGTTTGTAAGTTGATGCAATGTTTAACGCAATGTTTGCAAATGGTTTGTTTGTTATTTAAAACATGCAGTTTATCCATGTGCTCAAGTTGGAGCATCTTGTCAATGTTCCTGCTTCCATGGATTCACAGGCACAATGATTCAGTTGAAAACATATTTTAAGAATATTCACAAAATGTTTTTTAGTTGACACAATTTTTTCGAGTTGACATAATGTTTGCGAGTTAACGCAATGTTTGCGAGTTGACTCAGTGTTTGGGAGTTGACAGAATGTTTGCGAGTTGACGCAGTGTTTGTGAGTTGATGCAATGTTTGACGCAATGTTTGCAAATGGTTTGGGTTTGTTATTTTGAACATGCAGTTAATCCATGTTCACCCAATCCATGTCTGAATGGGGGACAGTGTGCTCAGGTTGGAGCATCTTATCAATGTTCCTGCTTCAATGGATTCACAGGCCCTCGCTGCTCATCACAAAGTGAGTTAAAAGCTCAATTCACATTGGACCATTGACAGTGAAAATTACTTCTATGAAATACTCTTTTTGGAAGAAGTGTTATTCAGATAAGAATCAGTGAGTGTCAACTCAATATGTTTCAGCCAGTATTCTCTGGCTGTCCTCAGGAGTGAAAACTATCTACAAATTGTCTTGGCATCCATTGGAATGCTCCAATTACAGACGAGAATAACCTTTAAAGGAACACGCCGGCTTCAAAGTTATTAAAATCAGAAATATATCGTGTAATTAATGTTCATTAACAGAAAACCAAATGAAGTCAAAGGTCAGCGTATACTTTTTTCCAGCCGTAACAAGGATGTGGCACACCAATGGTTTTAGACTGGTACTCGTAGCTGTGACTAAAATGTTGCAGCTGCTGCATGAGAATTCCAGGAACACAATACACATTCGTTTTAGCCATACACCGTGGAAAAATCAACAATTACTGAATTCTGCGATTCTGTTGAAAACATATTTTCAGAATATTCACAAAATGTTTTTTAGTTGATGAAATGTTTGACGCGATGTTTGCAAATTGACGCAATGTTTGCGACTTGACGTAATGTTTGCGAGTTGATGTAATGTTTGCGAGTTGACGCAATGTTTTTGAGTTGACATCATGTTTGCGAGTTGACGCAATGTTTGCGAGTTGACTCAGTGTTTTGGAGTTGACAGAATGTTTGCGAGTTGACGCAGTGTTTGTGAGTTGATGCAATGTTTGACGCAATGTTTGCAAATGGTTTGGGTTTGTTATTTTGAACATGCAGTTAATCCATGTTCATCCAATCCATGTCTCAATGGGGGACAGTGTGCTCAGGTTGGAGCATCTTATCAATGTTCCTGCTTCAATGGATTCACAGGCCCTCGCTGCTCATTACAAAGTGAGTTTAAAGCTCAATTCACATTGGACCATTGACAGTGAAAATAACTTCTATGAAATACTCTTTTTGGATGAAGTGTTATTCAGATAAGAATCAGTGAGTGTCAACTCAATATGTTTCAGCCAGTATACTCTGGTTGTCCTCAGGAGTGAAAACTATCTACAAATTGTCTTGGCATCCATTGAAATGCTCCAATTACAGACGAGAATAACCTTTAAAGGAACACGCCGGCTTCAAAGTTATAAAAATCAGAAATATATCGTGTAATTAATGTTAATGAACAGAAAACCAAATGAAGTCAAAGGTCAGCGTATACGCATTTCCAGCTGTAATAAGGATGTGGCATACCAATGGTTTTAGGCTGGTACTCGTAGCTGTGACTAAAATGTTGCAGCTGCTGCATGAGAATTCCAGGAACACGATACACATTCGTTTTAGCCGTACACCGTGGAAAAATCAACAATTACTGAATTCTGCGATTCTGTTGAAAACATATTTTCAGAATATTCACAAAATGTTTTTAAGTTGATGAAATATTTGACGCGATGTTTGCAAATTGACGCAATGTTTGCGACTTGACGTAATGTTTGCGAGTTGATGTAATGTTTGCGAGTTAATGTAATGTTTGCGAGTTGACGCAATGTTTTCGAGTTGAAGCAATGTTTGCGAGTTGACTCAGTGTTTGGGAGTTGACAGAATATTTGCGAGTTGACGCAGTGTTTGTGAGTTGATGCAATGTTTGACGCAATGTTTGCAAATGGTTTGTTTGTTATTTTAAACATGCAGTTAATCCATGTTTACCCAAACCATGTGTGAATGGGGGACAGTGTGCTCAAGTTGGAGCATCTTATCAATGTTCCTGCTTCAATGGATTCACAGGCACAATGATTCTGTTGAAAACATATTTTCAGAATATTCACAAAATGTTTTTTAAGTTGACGCAATGTTTTCGAGTTGACATTATGTTTGCGAGTTAACGCAATGTTTGCGAGTTGACTCATTGTTTGGGAGTTGACAGAATGTTTGCGAGTTGACGCAGTGTTTGTAAGTTGATGCAATGTTTAACGCAATGTTTGCAAATGGTTTGTTTGTTATTTAAAACATGCAGTTTATCCATGTGCTCAAGTTGGAGCATCTTGTCAATGTTCCTGCTTCCATGGATTCACAGGCACAATGATTCAGTTGAAAACATATTTTAAGAATATTCACAAAATGTTTTTTAGTTGACACAATTTTTTCGAGTTGACATAATGTTTGCGAGTTAACGCAATGTTTGCGAGTTGACTCAGTGTTTGGGAGTTGACAGAATGTTTGCGAGTTGACGCAGTGTTTGTGAGTTGATGCAATGTTTGACGCAATGTTTGCAAATGGTTTGGGTTTGTTATTTTAAACATGCAGTTAATCCATGTTTACCCAAACCATGTGTGAATGGGGGACAGTGTGCTCAAGTTGGAGCATCTTATCAATGTTCCTGCTTCAATGGATTCACAGGCACAATGATTCTGTTGAAAACATATTTTCAGAATATTCACAAAATGTTTTTTAGTTGACGCAATTTTTTCGAGTTGACATAATGTTTGCGAGTTAACGCAATGTTTGCGAGTTGACTCAGTGTTTGGGAGTTGACAGAATGTTTGCGAGTTGACGCAGTGTTTGTGAGTTGATGCAATGTTTGACGCAATGTTTGCAAATGGTTTGTTTGTTATTTTGAACATGCAGTTAATCCATGTTCACCCAATCCATGTCTGAATGGAGGACAGTTTGCTCAAGGTGGAGCATCTTATCAATGTTCCTGCTTCAATGGATTCACAGGCACAATGATTCTGTTGAAAACATATTTTCAGAATATTCACAAAATGTTTTTTAGTTGATGAAATGTTTGACGCAATGTTTGCAAATTGACACAATGTTTGCGAGTTGACGTAAGTTTGCAAATTGACACAATGTTTGCGAGTTGACGTAATGTTTGCGAGTTGACGTAATGTTTGTGAGTTGACGTAATGTTTGCGAGTTGAGGTAATGTTTGTGAGTTGACACAATGTTTGCGAGTCGACGTAATGTTTTTGAGTTGAAGCAGTGTTTGCGATTTGATGCAATGTTTGACGCAATGTTTGCAAATGGTTTCTTTGTTTTTTTGGACATGCAGTTAATCCATGTTCACCGAATCCATGTCTGAATGGGGGACAGTGTGCTCAGGTTGGAGCATCTTATCAATGTTCCTGCTTCAATGGATTCACAGGCCCTCGCTGCTCATCACAAAGTGAGTTTAAAGCTCAATTCACATTGGACCATTGACAGTGAAAATCACTTCTATGAAATACTATTTTTGGAAGAAGTGTTATTCAGATTAGAATCAGTAAGTGTCAACTCAATATGTTTCAGCCAGTGTACTCTGGCTGTCCTCAGGAGTGAAAACTATGTACAAATTGTCTTGGCATCCATTGGAATGCTCCAATTACAGACGAGAATAACCTTTAAAGGAACACGCCGGCTTCAAATTTATAAAAATCAGAAATATATCGTGTAATTAATGTTAATGAACAGAAAACCAAATGAAGTGAAAGGTCAGCGTACACGCATTTCCAGCCGTAACAAGGATATGGCACACCAATGGTTGTAGACTTGTACTCGTAGCTGTGACTAAAATGTTGCAGCTGCTGCATGAGAATTCCAGCAACACGATACACATTCGTTTTAGCCGTACACCGTGGAAAAATCAACAATTACTGAATTCTGCGATTCTGTTGAAAACATATTTTCAGAATATTCACAAAATGTTTTTTAGTTGATGAAATGTTTGACGCGATATTTGCAAATTGACGCAATGTTTGCGACTTGACGTAATGTTTGCGAGTTGATGTAATGTTTGCGAGTTGACGCAATGTTTTTGAGTTGACATCATGTTTGCGAGTTGACGCAATGTTTGCGAGTTGACTCAGTGTTTTGGAGTTGACAGAATGTTTGCGAGTTGACGCAGTGTTTGTGAGTTGATGCAATGTTTGACGCAATGTTTGCAAATGGTTTGGGTTTGTTATTTTGAACATGCAGTTAATCCATGTTCATCCAATCCATGTCTCAATGGGGGACAGTGTGCTCAGGTTGGAGCATCTTATCAATGTTCCTGCTTCAATGGATTCACAGGCCCTCGCTGCTCATTACAAAGTGAGTTTAAAGCTCAATTCACATTGGACCATTGACAGTGAAAATAACTTCTATGAAATACTCTTTTTGGATGAAGTGTTATTCAGATAAGAATCAGTGAGTGTCAACTCAATATGTTTCAGCCAGTATACTCTGGTTGTCCTCAGGAGTGAAAACTATCTACAAATTGTCTTGGCATCAATTGAAATGCTCCAATTACAGACGAGAATAACCTATAAAGGAACACGCCGGCTTCAAAGTTATAAAAATCAGAAATATATCGTGTAATTAATGTTAATGAACAGAAAACCAAATGAAGTCAAAGGTCAGCGTATACGCATTTCCAGCTGTAATAAGGATGTGGCATACCAATGGTTTTAGGCTGGTACTCGTAGCTGTGACTAAAATGTTGCAGCTGCTGCATGAGAATTCCAGGAACACGATACACATTCGTTTTAGCCGTACACCGTGGAAAAATCAACAATTACTGAATTCTGCGATTCTGTTGAAAACATATTTTCAGAATATTCACAAAATGTTTTTTAGTTGATGAAATATTTGACGCGATGTTTGCAAATTGACGCAATGTTTGCGACTTGACGTAATGTTTGCGAGTTGATGTAATGTTTGCGAGTTGATGTAATGTTTGCGAGTTGACGCAATGTTTTCGAGTTGAAGCAATGTTTGCGAGTTGACTCAGTGTTTGGGAGTTGACAGAATATTTGCGAGTTGACGCAGTGTTTGTGAGTTGATGCAATGTTTGACGCAATGTTTGCAAATGGTTTGTTTGTTATTTTAAACATGCAGTTAATCCATGTTTACCCAAACCATGTGTGAATGGGGGACAGTGTGCTCAAGTTGGAGCATCTTATCAATGTTCCTGCTTCAATGGATTCACAGGCACAATGATTCTGTTGAAAACATATTTTCAGAATATTCACAAAATGTTTTTTAAGTTGACGCAATGTTTTCGAGTTGACATTATGTTTGCGAGTTAACGCAATGTTTGCGAGTTGACTCATTGTTTGGGAGTTGACAGAATGTTTGCGAGTTGACGCAGTGTTTGTAAGTTGATGCAATGTTTAACGCAATGTTTGCAAATGGTTTGTTTGTTATTTAAAACATGCAGTTTATCCATGTGCTCAAGTTGGAGCATCTTGTCAATGTTCCTGCTTCCATGGATTCACAGGCACAATGATTCAGTTGAAAACATATTTTAAGAATATTCACAAAATGTTTTTTAGTTGACACAATTTTTTCGAGTTGACATAATGTTTGCGAGTTAACGCAATGTTTGCGAGTTGACTCAGTGTTTGGGAGTTGACAGAATGTTTGCGAGTTGACGCAGTGTTTGTGAGTTGATGCAATGTTTGACGCAATGTTTGCAAATGGTTTGGGTTTGTTATTTTGAACATGCAGTTAATCCATGTTCACCCAATCCATGTCTGAATGGGGGACAGTGTGCTCAGGTTGGAGCATCTTATCAATGTTCCTGCTTCAATGGATTCACAGGCCCTCGCTGCTCATCACAAAGTGAGTTAAAAGCTCAATTCACATTGGACCATTGACAGTGAAAATTACTTCTATGAAATACTCTTTTTGGAAGAAGTGTTATTCAGATAAGAATCAGTGAGTGTCAACTCAATATGTTTCAGCCAGTATTCTCTGGCTGTCCTCAGGAGTGAAAACTATCTACAAATTGTCTTGGCATCCATTGGAATGCTCCAATTACAGACGAGAATAACCTTTAAAGGAACACGCCGGCTTCAAAGTTATTAAAATCAGAAATATATCGTGTAATTAATGTTCATTAACAGAAAACCAAATGAAGTCAAAGGTCAGCGTATACTTTTTTCCAGCCGTAACAAGGATGTGGCACACCAATGGTTTTAGACTGGTACTCGTAGCTGTGACTAAAATGTTGCAGCTGCTGCATGAGAATTCCAGGAACACAATACACATTCGTTTTAGCCATACACCGTGGAAAAATCAACAATTACTGAATTCTGCGATTCTGTTGAAAACATATTTTCAGAATATTCACAAAATGTTTTTTAGTTGATGAAATGTTTGACGCGATGTTTGCAAATTGACGCAATGTTTGCGACTTGACGTAATGTTTGCGAGTTGATGTAATGTTTGCGAGTTGACGCAATGTTTTTGAGTTGACATCATGTTTGCGAGTTGACGCAATGTTTGCGAGTTGACTCAGTGTTTTGGAGTTGACAGAATGTTTGCGAGTTGACGCAGTGTTTGTGAGTTGATGCAATGTTTGACGCAATGTTTGCAAATGGTTTGGGTTTGTTATTTTGAACATGCAGTTAATCCATGTTCATCCAATCCATGTCTCAATGGGGGACAGTGTGCTCAGGTTGGAGCATCTTATCAATGTTCCTGCTTCAATGGATTCACAGGCCCTCGCTGCTCATTACAAAGTGAGTTTAAAGCTCAATTCACATTGGACCATTGACAGTGAAAATAACTTCTATGAAATACTCTTTTTGGATGAAGTGTTATTCAGATAAGAATCAGTGAGTGTCAACTCAATATGTTTCAGCCAGTATACTCTGGTTGTCCTCAGGAGTGAAAACTATCTACAAATTGTCTTGGCATCCATTGAAATGCTCCAATTACAGACGAGAATAACCTTTAAAGGAACACGCCGGCTTCAAAGTTATAAAAATCAGAAATATATCGTGTAATTAATGTTAATGAACAGAAAACCAAATGAAGTCAAAGGTCAGCGTATACGCATTTCCAGCTGTAATAAGGATGTGGCATACCAATGGTTTTAGGCTGATACTCGTAGCTGTGACTAAAATGTTGCAGCTGCTGCATGAGAATTCCAGGAACACGATACACATTCGTTTTAGCCGTACACCGTGGAAAAATCAACAATTACTGAATTCTGCGATTCTGTTGAAAACATATTTTCAGAATATTCACAAAATGTTTTTTAGTTGATGAAATATTTGACGCGATGTTTGCAAATTGACGCAATGTTTGCGACTTGACGTAATGTTTGCGAGTTGATGTAATGTTTGCGAGTTGATGTAATGTTTGCGAGTTGATGCAATGTTTTCGAGTTGAAGCAATGTTTGCGAGTTGACTCAGTGTTTGGGAGTTGACAGAATATTTGCGAGTTGACGCAGTGTTTGTGAGTTGATGCAATGTTTGACGCAATGTTTGCAAATGGTTTGTTTGTTATTTTAAACATGCAGTTAATCCATGTTTACCCAAACCATGTGTGAATGGGGGACAGTGTGCTCAAGTTGGAGCATCTTATCAATGTTCCTGCTTCAATGGATTCACAGGCACAATGATTCTGTTGAAAACATATTTTCAGAATATTCACAAAATGTTTTTTAAGTTGACGCAATGTTTTCGAGTTGACATTATGTTTGCGAGTTAACGCAATGTTTGCGAGTTGACTCATTGTTTGGGAGTTGACAGAATGTTTGCGAGTTGACGCAGTGTTTGTAAGTTGATGCAATGTTTAACGCAATGTTTGCAAATGGTTTGTTTGTTATTTAAAACATGCAGTTTATCCATGTGCTCAAGTTGGAGCATCTTATCAATGTTCCTGCTTCCATGGATTCACAGGCACAATGATTCTGTTGAAAACATATTTTCAGAATATTCACAAAATGTTTTTTAGTTGACACAATTTTTTCGAGTTGACATAATGTTTGCGAGTTAACGCAATGTTTGCGAGTTGACTCAGTGTTTGGGAGTTGACAGAATGTTTGCGAGTTGACGCAGTGTTTGTGAGTTGATGAAATGTTTGACGCAATGTTTGCAAATGGTTTGGGTTTGTTACTTTGAACATGCAGTTAATCCATGTTCACCCAATCCATGTCTGAATGGGGGACAGTGTGCTCAGGTTGGAGCATCTTATCAATGTTCCTGCTTCAATGGATTCACAGGCCCTCGCTGCTCATCACAAAGTGAGTTAAAAGCTCAATTCACATTGGACCATTGACAGTGAAAATTACTTCTATTTCAGCCAGTATACTTTGGCTGTCCTCAGGTGTGAAAACTATGTACAAATTGTCTTGGCATCCATTGGAATGCTCCAATTACAGACGAGAATAACCTTTAAAGGAACACGCCGGCTTCAAAGTTATAAAAATCAGAAATATATCATGTAATTAATGTTCATTAACAGAAAACCAAATGAAGTCAAATGTCAGCGTATACTTATTTCCGGCCGTAACAAGGATGTGGCACACCAATGGTTTTAGACTGGTACTCGTAGCTGTGACTAAAATGTTGCAGCTGCTGCATGAGAATTCCAGGAACACGATACACATTCGTTTTAGCCGTACACCGTGGAAAAATCAACAATTACTGAATTCTGCGATTCTGTTGAAAACATATTTTCAGAATATTCACAAAATGTTTTTTAGTTGATGAAATATTTGACGCGATGTTTGCAAATTGACGCAATGTTTGCGAGTTGACTCAATGTTTTGGAGTTGACAGAATGTTTGCGAGTTGACGCAGTGTTTGTGAGTTGATGCAATGTTTGACGCAATGTTTGAAAATGGTTTGTTTGTTATTTTGAACATGCAGTTAATCCATGTTCACCCAATCCACGTCTGAATGGGGGACAGTGTGCTCAAGTTGGAGCATCTTATCAATGTTCCTGCTTCAATGGATTCGCAGGCACAATGATTCTGTTGAAAACATATTTTCAGAATATTCACAAAATGTTTTTTAGTTGATGAAATGTTTGACGCAATGTTTGCAAATTGACACAATGTTTGCGAGTTGACGTAAGTTTGCAAATTGACACAATGTTTGCGAGTTGACGTAATGTTTGTGAGTTGACGTAATGTTTGCCAGTTGACATAATGTTTGCGAGTTGAGGTGATGTTTGTGAGTTGACACAATGTTTGCGAGTCGACGTAATGTTTGTGAATTGACGCAGTGTTTGCGATTTAATGCAATGTTTGACGCAATGTTTGCAAATGGTTTCTTTGTTATTTTGGACATGCAGTTAATCCATGTTCACCCAATCCATGTCTGAATGGGGGACAGTGTGCTCAGGTTGGAGCATCTGATCAATGTTCCTGCTTCAATGGATTCACAGGCCCTCGCTGCTCATCACAAAGTGAGTTAAAAGCTCAATTCACATTGGACCATTGACAGTGAAAATTACTTCTATGAAATACTCTTTTTGGAAGAAGTGTTATTCAGATAAGAATCAGTGAGTGTCAACTCAATATGTTTCAGCCAGTATACTCTGGCTGTCCTCAGGAGTGAAAACTATCTACAAATTGTCTTGGCATCCATTGGAATGCTCCAATTACAGACGAGAATAACCTTTAAAGGAACACGCCGGCTTCAAATTTATAAAAATCAGAAATATATCGTGTAATTAATGTTAATGAACAGAAAACCAAATGAAGTGAAAGGTCAGCGTACACGCATTTCCAGCCGTAACAAGGATATGGCACACCAATGGTTGTAGACTTGTACTCGTAGCTGTGACTAAAATGTTGCAGCTGCTGCATGAGAATTCCAGGAACACGATACACATTCGTTTTAGCCGTACACCGTGGAAAAATCAACAATTACTGAATTCTGCGATTCTGTTGAAAACATATTTTCAGAATATTCACAAAATGTTTTTTAGTTGATGAAATGTTTGACGCGATGTTTGCAAATTGACGCAATGTTTGCGACTTGACGTAATGTTTGCGAGTTGATGTAATGTTTGCGAGTTGACGCAATGTTTTTGAGTTGACATCATGTTTGCGAGTTGACGCAATGTTTGCGAGTTGACTCAGTGTTTTGGAGTTGACAGAATGTTTGCGAGTTGACGCAGTGTTTGTGAGTTGATGCAATGTTTGACGCAATGTTTGCAAATGGTTTGGGTTTGTTATTTTGAACATGCAGTTAATCCATGTTCATCCAATCCATGTCTCAATGGGGGACAGTGTGCTCAGGTTGGAGCATCTTATCAATGTTCCTGCTTCAATGGATTCACAGGCCCTCGCTGCTCATTACAAAGTGAGTTTAAAGCTCAATTCACATTGGACCATTGACAGTGAAAATAACTTCTATGAAATACTCTTTTTGGATGAAGTGTTATTCAGATAAGAATCAGTGAGTGTCAACTCAATATGTTTCAGCCAGTATACTCTGGTTGTCCTCAGGAGTGAAAACTATTTACAAATTGTCTTGGCATCCATTGAAATGCTCCAATTACAGACGAGAATAACCTTTAAAGGAACACGCCGGCTTCAAAGTTATAAAAATCAGAAATATATCGTGTAATTAATGTTAATGAACAGAAAACCAAATGAAGTCAAAGGTCAGCGTATACGCATTTCCAGCTGTAATAAGGATGTGGCATACCAATGGTTTTAGGCTGGTACTCGTAGCTGTGACTAAAATGTTGCAGCTGCTGCATGAGAATTCCAGGAACACGATACACATTCGTTTTAGCCGTACACCGTGGAAAAATCAACAATTACTGAATTCTGCGATTCTGTTGAAAGCATATTTTCAGAATATTCACAAAATGTTTTTTAGTTGATGAAATATTTGACGCGATGTTTGCAAATTGACGCAATGTTTGCGACTTGACGTAATGTTTGCGAGTTGATGTAATGTTTGCGAGTTGATGTAATGTTTGCGAGTTGACGCAATGTTTTCGAGTTGAAGCAATGTTTGCGAGTTGACTCAGTGTTTGGGAGTTGACAGAATATTTGCGAGTTGACGCAGTGTTTGTGAGTTGATGCAATGTTTGACGCAATGTTTGCAAATGGTTTGTTTGTTATTTTAAACATGCAGTTAATCCATGTTTACCCAAACCATGTGTGAATGGGGGACAGTGTGCTCAAGTTGGAGCATCTTATCAATGTTCCTGCTTCAATGGATTCACAGGCACAATGATTCTGTTGAAAACATATTTTCAGAATATTCACAAAATGTTTTTTAAGTTGACGCAATGTTTTCGAGTTGACATTATGTTTGCGAGTTAACGCAATGTTTGCGAGTTGACTCATTGTTTGGGAGTTGACAGAATGTTTGCGAGTTGACGCAGTGTTTGTAAGTTGATGCAATGTTTAACGCAATGTTTGCAAATGGTTTGTTTGTTATTTAAAACATGCAGTTTATCCATGTGCTCAAGTTGGAGCATCTTATCAATGTTCCTGCTTCCATGGATTCACAGGCACAATGATTCTGTTGAAAACATTTTCAGAATATTCACAAAATGTTTTTTAGTTGACACAATTTTTTCGAGTTGACATAATGTTTGCGAGTTAACGCAATGTTTGCGAGTTGACTCAGTGTTTGGGAGTTGACAGAATGTTTGCGAGTTGACGCAGTGTTTGTGAGTTGATGAAATGTTTGACGCAATGTTTGCAAATGGTTTGGGTTTGTTATTTTGAACATGCAGTTAATCCATGTTCATCCAATCCATGTCTCAATGGGGGACAGTGTGCTCAGGTTGGAGCATCTTATCAATGTTCCTGCTTCAATGGATCCACAGGCCCTCGCTGCTCATCACAAAGTGAGTTAAAAGCTCAATTCACATTGGACCATTGACAGTGAAAATTACTTCTATGAAATACTATTTTTGGAAGAAGTGTTATTCAGATAAGAATCAGTGAGTGTCAACTCAATATGTTTCAGCCAGTATACTCTGGCTGTCCTCAGGAGTGAAAACTATCTACAAATTGTCTTGGCATCCATTGGAATGCTCCAATTACAGACGAGAATAACCTTTAAAGGAACACGCCGGCTTCAAAGTTATAAAAATCAGAAATATATCATGTAATTAATGTTCATTAACAGAAAACCAAATGAAGTCAAAGGTCAGCGTATACTTATTTCCAGCCGTAACAAGGATGTGGCACACCAATGGTTTTAGACTGGTACTCGTAGCTGTGACTAAAATGGTGCAGCTGCTGCATGAGAATTCCAGGAACACGATACACATTCGTTTTAGCCGTACACCGTGGAAAAATCAACAATTACTGAATTCTGCGATTCTGTTGAAAACATATTTTCAGAATATTCACAAAATGTTTGACGCAATGTTTGCGACTTGATGTAATGTTTGCGAGTTGATGTAATGTTTGCGAGTTGACGCAATGTTTTCGAGTTGAAGCAATGTTTGCGAGTTGACTCAGTGTTTGGGAGTTGACAGAATATTTGCGAGTTGACGCAGTGTTTGTGAGTTGATGCAATGTTTGACGCAATGTTTGCAAATGGTTTGTTTGTTATTTTAAACATGCAGTTAATCCATGTTTACCCAAACCATGTGTGAATGGGGGACAGTGTGCTCAAGTTGGAGCATCTTATCAATGTTCCTGCTTCAATGGATTCACAGGCACAATGATTCTGTTGAAAACATATTTTCAGAATATTCACAAAATGTTTTTTAGTTGACACAATGTTTTCGAGTTGACATAATGTTTGCGAGTTAACGCAATGTTTGCGAGTTGACTCAGTGTTTGGGAGTTGACAGAATGTTTGCGAGTTGACGCAGTGTTTGTGAGTTGATGCAATGTTTAACGCAATGTTTGCAAATGGTTTGTTTGTTATTTTGAACATGCAGTTAATCCATGTTCACCCAATCCATGTCTGAATGGGGGACAGTGTGCTCAAGGTGGAGCATCTTATCAATGTTCCTGCTTCAATGGATTCACAGGCACAATGATTCTGTTGAAAACAAATTTTCAGAATATTCACAAAATGTTTTTTAGTTGATGAAATGTTTGACGCAATGTTTGCAAATTGACACAATGTTTGCAAATTGACGCAATATTTGCGACTTGACGTAATGTTTGCGAGTTGATGTAATGTTTGCGAGTTGACGCAATGTTTTTGAGTTGACATCATGTTTGCGAGTTGACGCAATGTTTGCGAGTTGACTCAGTGTTTTGGAGTTGACAGAATGTTTGCGAGTTGACGCAGTGTTTGTGAGTTGATGCAATGTTTAACGCAATGTTTGCAAATGGTTTGTTTGTTATTTTGAACATGCAGTTAATCCATGTTCACCCAATCCATGTCTGAATGGGGGACAGTGTGCTCAGGTTGGAGCATCTTATCAATGTTCCTGCTTCAATGGATTCACAGGCCCTCGCTGCTCATTACAAAGTGAGTTTAAAGCTCAATTCACATTGGACCATTGACAGTGAAAATCACTTCTATGAAATACTATTTTTGGAAGAAGTGTTATTCAGATTAGAATCAGTAAGTGTCAACTCAATATGTTTCAGCCAGTGTACTCTGGCTGTCCTCAGGAGTGAAAACTATGTACAAATTGTCTTGGCATCCATTGGAATGCTCCAATTACAGACGAGAATAACCTTTAAAGGAACACGCCGGCTTCAAATTTATAAAAATCAGAAATATATCGTGTAATTAATGTTAATGAACAGAAAACCAAATGAAGTCAAAGGTCAGCGTACACGCATTTCCAGCCGTAACAAGGATATGGCACACCAATGGTTGTAGACTTGTACTCGTAGCTGTGACTAAAATGTTGCAGCTGCTGCATGAGAATTCCAGGAACACGATACACATTCGTTTTAGCCGTACACCGTGGAAAAATCAACAATTACTGAATTCTGCGATTCTGTTGAAAACATATTTTCAGAATATTCACAAAATGTTTTTTAGTTGATGAAACGTTTGACGCGATGTTTGCAAATTGACGCAATGTTTGCGACTTGACGTAATGTTTGCGAGTTGATGTAATGTTTGCGAGTTGACGCAATGTTTTTGAGTTGACATCATGTTTCCGAGTTGACGCAATGTTTGCGAGTTGACTCAGTGTTTTGGAGTTGACAGAATGTTTGCGAGTTGACGCAGTGTTTGTGAGTTGATGCAATGTTTGACGCAATGTTTGCAAATGGTTTGGGTTTGTTATTTTGAACATGCAGTTAATCCATGTTCACCCAATCCATGTCTGAATGGGGGACAGTGTGCTCAGGTTGGAGCATCTTATCAATGTTCCTGCTTCAATGGATTCACAGGCCCTCGCTGCTCATCACAAAGTGAGTTAAAAGCTCAATTCACATTGGACCATTGACAGTGAAAATTACTTCTATGAAATACTCTTTTTGGAAGAAGTGTTATTCAGATAAGAATCAGTGAGTGTCAACTCAATATGTTTCAGCCAGTATACTCTGGCTGTCCTCAGGAGTGAAAACTATGTACAAATTGTCTTCGCATCCATTGGAATGCTCCAATTACAGACGAGAATAACCTTTAAAGGAACACGCCGGCTTCAAAGTTATAAAAATCAGAAATATATCGTGTAATTAATGTTAATGAACAGAAAACCAAATGAAGTCAAAGGTCAGCGTATACGCATTTCCAGCTGTAATAAGGATGTGGCATACCAATGGTTTTAGGCTGGTACTCGTAGCTGTGACTAAAATGTTGTAGCTGCTGCATGAGAATTCCAGGAACATGATACACATTCGTTTTAGCCGTACACCGTGGAAAAATCAACAATTACTGAATTCTGCGATTCTGTTGAAAAAATGTTTTCAGAATATTCACAAAATGCTTTTTAGTTGATAAAATGTTTGACGCGATGTTTGCAAATTGACGCAATGTTTGCGAGTTGACTCAATGTTTTGGAGTTGACAGAATGTTTGCGAGTTGACGCAGTGTTTGTGAGTTGATGCAATGTTTGACGCAATGTTTGAAAATGGTTTGTTTGTTATTTTGAACATGCAGTTAATCCATGTTCACCCAATCCACGTCTGAATGGGGGACAGTGTGCTCAAGTTGGAGCATCTTATCAATGTTCCTGCTTCAATGGATTCGCAGGCACAATGATTCTGTTGAAAACATATTTTCAGAATATTCACAAAATGTTTTTTAGTTGATGAAATGTTTGACGCAATGTTTGCAAATTGACAATGTTTGCGAGTTGACGTAAGTTTGCAAATTGACACAATGTTTGCGAGTTAACGTAATGTTTGTGAGTTGACGTAATGTTTGCGAGTTGACATAATGTTTGCGAGTTGAGGTGATGTTTGTGAGTTGACACAATGTTTGCGAGTCGACGTAATGTTTGTGAATTGACGCAGTGTTTGCGATTTAATGCAATGTTTGACGCAATGTTTGCAAATGGTTTCTTTGTTATTTTGGACATGCAGTTAATCCATGTTCACCCAATCCATGTCTGAATGGGGGACAGTGTGCTCAGGTTGGAGCATCTTATCAATGTTCCTGCTTCAATGGATTCACAGGCCCTCGCTGCTCATTACAAAGTGAGTTTAAAGCTCAATTCACATTGGACCATTGACAGTGAAAATCACTTCTATGAAATACTATTTTTGGAAGAAGTGTTATTCAGATTAGAATCAGTAAGTGTCAACTCAATATGTTTCAGCCAGTGTACTCTGGCTGTCCTCAGGAGTGAAAACTATGTACAAATTGTCTTCGCATCCATTGGAATGCTCCAATTACAGACGAGAATAACCTTTAAAGGAACACGCCGACTTCAAATTTATAAAAATCAGAAATATATCGTGTAATTAATGTTAATGAACAGAAAACCAAATGAAGTCAAAGGTCAGCGTACACGCATTTCCAGCCGTAACAAGGATATGGCACACCAATGGTTGTAGACTTGTACTCGTAGCTGTGACTAAAATGTTGCAGCTGCTGCATGAGAATTCCAGGAACACGATACACATTCGTTTTAGCCGTACACCGTGGAAAAATCAACAATTACTGAATTCTGCGATTCTGTTGAAAACATATTTTCAGAATATTCACAAAATGTTTTTTAGTTGATGAAATGTTTGACGCGATGTTTGCAAATTGACGCAATGTTTGCGACTTGACGTAATGTTTGCGAGTTGATGTAATGTTTGCGAGTTGACGCAATGTTTTTGAGTTGACATCATGTTTGCGAGTTGATGCAATGTTTGCGAGTTGACTCAGTGTTTTGGAGTTGACAGAATGTTTGCGAGTTGACGCAGTGTTTGTGAGTTGATGCAATGTTTGACGCAATGTTTGCAAATGGTTTGGGTTTGTTATTTTGAACATGCAGTTAATCCATGTTCACCCAATCCATGTCTGAATGGGGGACAGTGTGCTCAGGTTGGAGCATCTTATCAATGTTCCTGCTTCAATGGATTCACAGGCCCTCGCTGCTCATCACAAAGTGAGTTAAAAGCTCAATTCACATTGGACCATTGACAGTGAAAATTACTTCTATGAAATACTCTTTTTGGAAGAAGTGTTATTCAGATAAGAATCAGTGAGTGTCAACTCAATATGTTTCAGCCAGTATACTCTGGCTGTCCTCAGGAGTGAAAACTATCTACAAATTGTCTTGGCATCCATTGGAATGCTCCAATTACAGACGAGAATAACCTTTAAAGGAACACGCCGGCTTCAAAGTTATAAAAATCAGAAATATATCATGTAATTAATGTTCATTAACAGAAAACCAAATGAAGTCAAAGGTCAGCGTATACTTATTTCCAGCCGTAACAAGGATGTGGCACACCAATGGTTTTAGACTGGTACTCGTAGCTGTGACTAAAATGGTGCAGCTGCTGCATGAGAATTCCAGGAACACGATACACATTCGTTTTAGCCGTACACCGTGGAAAAATCAACAATTACTGAATTCTGCGATTCTGTTGAAAACATATTTTCAGAATATTCACAAAATGTTTGACGCAATGTTTGCGACTTGATGTAATGTTTGCGAGTTGATGTAATGTTTGCGAGTTGACGCAATGTTTTCGAGTTGAAGCAATGTTTGCGAGTTGACTCAGTGTTTGGGAGTTGACAGAATATTTGCGAGTTGACGCAGTGTTTGTGAGTTGATGCAATGTTTGACGCAATGTTTGCAAATGGTTTGTTTGTTATTTTAAACATGCAGTTAATCCATGTTTACCCAAACCATGTGTGAATGGGGGACAGTGTGCTCAAGTTGGAGCATCTTATCAATGTTCCTGCTTCAATGGATTCACAGGCACAATGATTCTGTTGAAAACATATTTTCAGAATATTCACAAAATGTTTTTTAGTTGACACAATGTTTTCGAGTTGACATAATGTTTGCGAGTTAACGCAATGTTTGCGAGTTGACTCAGTGTTTGGGAGTTGACAGAATGTTTCCGAGTTGACGCAGTGTTTGTGAGTTGATGCAATGTTTAACGCAATGTTTGCAAATGGTTTGTTTGTTATTTTGAACATGCAGTTAATCCATGTTCACCCAATCCATGTCTGAATGGGGGACAGTGTGCTCAAGGTGGAGCATCTTATCAATGTTCCTGCTTCAATGGATTCACAGGCACAATGATTCTGTTGAAAACAAATTTTCAGAATATTCACAAAATGTTTTTTAGTTGATGAAATGTTTGACGCAATGTTTGCAAATTGACACAATGTTTGCAAATTGACGCAATGTTTGCGACTTGACGTAATGTTTGCGAGTTGATGTAATGTTTGCGAGTTGACGCAATGTTTTTGAGTTGACAGAATGTTTGCGAGTTGACGCAGTGTTTGTGAGTTGATGCAATGTTTAACGCAATGTTTGCAAATGGTTTGTTTGTTATTTTGAACATGCAGTTAATCCATGTTCACCCAATCCATGTCTGAATGGGGGACAGTGTGCTCAGGTTGGAGCATCTTATCAATGTTCCTGCTTCAATGGATTCACAGACCCTCGCTGCTCATCACAAAGTGAGTTAAAAGCTCAATTCACATTGGACCATTGACAGTGAAAATCACTTCTATGAAATACTATTTTTGGAAGAAGTGTTATTCAGATTAGAATCAGTAAGTGTCAACTCAATATGTTTCAGCCAGTGTACTCTGGCTGTCCTCAGGAGTGAAAACTATGTACAAATTGTCTTCGCATCCATTGGAATGCTCCAATTACAGACGAGAATAACCTTTAAAGGAACACGCCGACTTCAAATTTATAAAAATCAGAAATATATCGTGTAATTAATGTTAATGAACAGAAAACCAAATGAAGTCAAAGGTCAGCGTACACGCATTTCCAGCCGTAACAAGGATATGGCACACCAATGGTTGTAGACTTGTACTCGTAGCTGTGACTAAAATGTTGCAGCTGCTGCATGAGAATTCCAGGAACACGATACACATTCGTTTTAGCCGTACACCGTGGAAAAATCAACAATTACTGAATTCTGCGATTCTGTTGAAAACATATTTTCAGAATATTCACAAAATGTTTTTTAGTTGATGAAATGTTTGACGCGATGTTTGCAAATTGACGCAATGTTTGCGACTTGACGTAATGTTTGCGAGTTGATGTAATGTTTGCGAGTTGACGCAATGTTTTTGAGTTGACATCATGTTTGCGAGTTGATGCAATGTTTGCGAGTTGACTCAGTGTTTTGGAGTTGACAGAATGTTTGCGAGTTGACGCAGTGTTTGTGAGTTGATGCAATGTTTGACGCAATGTTTGCAAATGGTTTGGGTTTGTTATTTTGAACATGCAGTTAATCCATGTTCACCCAATCCATGTCTGAATGGGGGACAGTGTGCTCAGGTTGGAGCATCTTATCAATGTTCCTGCTTCAATGGATTCACAGGCCCTCGCTGCTCATCACAAAGTGAGTTAAAAGCTCAATTCACATTGGACCATTGACAGTGAAAATTACTTCTATGAAATACTCTTTTTGGAAGAAGTGTTATTCAGATAAGAATCAGTGAGTGTCAACTCAATATGTTTCAGCCAGTATACTCTGGCTGTCCTCAGGAGTGAAAACTATCTACAAATTGTCTTGGCATCAATTGAAATGCTCCAATTACAGACGAGAATAACCTTTAAAGGAACACGCCGGCTTCAAAGTTATAAAAATCAGAAATATATCGTGTAATTAATGTTAATGAACAGAAAACCAAATGAAGTCAAAGGTCAGCGTATACGCATTTCCAGCTGTAATAAGGATGTGGCATACCAATGGTTTTAGGCTGGTACTCGTAGCTGTGACTAAAATGTTGCAGCTGCTGCATGAGAATTCCAGGAACACGATACACATTCGTTTTAGCCGTACACCGTGGAAAAATCAACAATTACTGAATTCTGCGATTCTGTTGAAAACATATTTTCAGAATATTCACAAAATGTTTTTTAGTTGATGAAATATTTGACGCGATGTTTGCAAATTGACGCAATGTTTGCGACTTGACGTAATGTTTGCGAGTTGATGTAATGTTTGCGAGTTGATGTAATGTTTGCGAGTTGACGCAATGTTTTCGAGTTGAAGCAATGTTTGCGAGTTGACTCAGTGTTTGGGAGTTGACAGAATATTTGCGAGTTGACGCAGTGTTTGTGAGTTGATGCAATGTTTGACGCAATGTTTGCAAATGGTTTGTTTGTTATTTTAAACATGCAGTTAATCCATGTTTACCCAAACCATGTGTGAATGGGGGACAGTGTGCTCAAGTTGGAGCATCTTATCAATGTTCCTGCTTCAATGGATTCACAGGCACAATGATTCTGTTGAAAACATATTTTCAGAATATTCACAAAATGTTTTTTAAGTTGACGCAATGTTTTCGAGTTGACATTATGTTTGCGAGTTAACGCAATGTTTGCGAGTTGACTCATTGTTTGGGAGTTGACAGAATGTTTGCGAGTTGACGCAGTGTTTGTAAGTTGATGCAATGTTTAACGCAATGTTTGCAAATGGTTTGTTTGTTATTTAAAACATGCAGTTTATCCATGTGCTCAAGTTGGAGCATCTTGTCAATGTTCCTGCTTCCATGGATTCACAGGCACAATGATTCAGTTGAAAACATATTTTAAGAATATTCACAAAATGTTTTTTAGTTGACACAATTTTTTCGAGTTGACATAATGTTTGCGAGTTAACGCAATGTTTGCGAGTTGACTCAGTGTTTGGGAGTTGACAGAATGTTTGCGAGTTGACGCAGTGTTTGTGAGTTGATGCAATGTTTGACGCAATGTTTGCAAATGGTTTGGGTTTGTTATTTTGAACATGCAGTTAATCCATGTTCACCCAATCCATGTCTGAATGGGGGACAGTGTGCTCAGGTTGGAGCATCTTATCAATGTTCCTGCTTCAATGGATTCACAGGCCCTCGCTGCTCATCACAAAGTGAGTTAAAAGCTCAATTCACATTGGACCATTGACAGTGAAAATTACTTCTATGAAATACTCTTTTTGGAAGAAGTGTTATTCAGATAAGAATCAGTGAGTGTCAACTCAATATGTTTCAGCCAGTATTCTCTGGCTGTCCTCAGGAGTGAAAACTATCTACAAATTGTCTTGGCATCCATTGGAATGCTCCAATTACAGACGAGAATAACCTTTAAAGGAACACGCCGGCTTCAAAGTTATTAAAATCAGAAATATATCGTGTAATTAATGTTCATTAACAGAAAACCAAATGAAGTCAAAGGTCAGCGTATACTTTTTTCCAGCCGTAACAAGGATGTGGCACACCAATGGTTTTAGACTGGTACTCGTAGCTGTGACTAAAATGTTGCAGCTGCTGCATGAGAATTCCAGGAACACAATACACATTCGTTTTAGCCATACACCGTGGAAAAATCAACAATTACTGAATTCTGCGATTCTGTTGAAAACATATTTTCAGAATATTCACAAAATGTTTTTTAGTTGATGAAATGTTTGACGCGATGTTTGCAAATTGACGCAATGTTTGCGACTTGACGTAATGTTTGCGAGTTGATGTAATGTTTGCGAGTTGACGCAATGTTTTTGAGTTGACATCATGTTTGCGAGTTGACGCAATGTTTGCGAGTTGACTCAGTGTTTTGGAGTTGACAGAATGTTTGCGAGTTGACGCAGTGTTTGTGAGTTGATGCAATGTTTGACGCAATGTTTGCAAATGGTTTGGGTTTGTTATTTTGAACATGCAGTTAATCCATGTTCATCCAATCCATGTCTCAATGGGGGACAGTGTGCTCAGGTTGGAGCATCTTATCAATGTTCCTGCTTCAATGGATTCACAGGCCCTCGCTGCTCATTACAAAGTGAGTTTAAAGCTCAATTCACATTGGACCATTGACAGTGAAAATAACTTCTATGAAATACTCTTTTTGGATGAAGTGTTATTCAGATAAGAATCAGTGAGTGTCAACTCAATATGTTTCAGCCAGTATACTCTGGTTGTCCTCAGGAGTGAAAACTATCTACAAATTGTCTTGGCATCCATTGAAATGCTCCAATTACAGACGAGAATAACCTTTAAAGGAACACGCCGGCTTCAAAGTTATAAAAATCAGAAATATATCGTGTAATTAATGTTAATGAACAGAAAACCAAATGAAGTCAAAGGTCAGCGTATACGCATTTCCAGCTGTAATAAGGATGTGGCATACCAATGGTTTTAGGCTGGTACTCGTAGCTGTGACTAAAATGTTGCAGCTGCTGCATGAGAATTCCAGGAACACGATACACATTCGTTTTAGCCGTACACCGTGGAAAAATCAACAATTACTGAATTCTGCGATTCTGTTGAAAACATATTTTCAGAATATTCACAAAATGTTTTTTAGTTGATGAAATATTTGACGCGATGTTTGCAAATTGACGCAATGTTTGCGACTTGACGTAATGTTTGCGAGTTGATGTAATGTTTGCGAGTTAATGTAATGTTTGCGAGTTGACGCAATGTTTTCGAGTTGAAGCAATGTTTGCGAGTTGACTCAGTGTTTGGGAGTTGACAGAATATTTGCGAGTTGACGCAGTGTTTGTGAGTTGATGCAATGTTTGACGCAATGTTTGCAAATGGTTTGTTTGTTATTTTAAACATGCAGTTAATCCATGTTTACCCAAACCATGTGTGAATGGGGGACAGTGTGCTCAAGTTGGAGCATCTTATCAATGTTCCTGCTTCAATGGATTCACAGGCACAATGATTCTGTTGAAAACATATTTTCAGAATATTCACAAAATGTTTTTTAAGTTGACGCAATGTTTTCGAGTTGACATTATGTTTGCGAGTTAACGCAATGTTTGCGAGTTGACTCATTGTTTGGGAGTTGACAGAATGTTTGCGAGTTGACGCAGTGTTTGTAAGTTGATGCAATGTTTAACGCAATGTTTGCAAATGGTTTGTTTGTTATTTAAAACATGCAGTTTATCCATGTGCTCAAGTTGGAGCATCTTGTCAATGTTCCTGCTTCCATGGATTCACAGGCACAATGATTCAGTTGAAAACATATTTTAAGAATATTCACAAAATGTTTTTTAGTTGACACAATTTTTTCGAGTTGACATAATGTTTGCGAGTTAACGCAATGTTTGCGAGTTGACTCAGTGTTTGGGAGTTGACAGAATGTTTGCGAGTTGACGCAGTGTTTGTGAGTTGATGCAATGTTTGACGCAATGTTTGCAAATGGTTTGGGTTTGTTATTTTGAACATGCAGTTAATCCATGTTCACCCAATCCATGTCTGAATGGGGGACAGTGTGCTCAGGTTGGAGCATCTTATCAATGTTCCTGCTTCAATGGATTCACAGGCCCTCGCTGCTCATCACAAAGTGAGTTAAAAGCTCAATTCACATTGGACCATTGACAGTGAAAATTACTTCTATGAAATACTCTTTTTGGAAGAAGTGTTATTCAGATAAGAATCAGTGAGTGTCAACTCAATATGTTTCAGCCAGTATTCTCTGGCTGTCCTCAGGAGTGAAAACTATCTACAAATTGTCTTGGCATCCATTGGAATGCTCCAATTACAGACGAGAATAACCTTTAAAGGAACACGCCGGCTTCAAAGTTATTAAAATCAGAAATATATCGTGTAATTAATGTTCATTAACAGAAAACCAAATGAAGTCAAAGGTCAGCGTATACTTTTTTCCAGCCGTAACAAGGATGTGGCACACCAATGGTTTTAGACTGGTACTCGTAGCTGTGACTAAAATGTTGCAGCTGCTGCATGAGAATTCCAGGAACACAATACACATTCGTTTTAGCCATACACCGTGGAAAAATCAACAATTACTGAATTCTGCGATTCTGTTGAAAACATATTTTCAGAATATTCACAAAATGTTTTTTAGTTGATGAAATGTTTGACGCGATGTTTGCAAATTGACGCAATGTTTCCGACTTGACGTAATGTTTGCGAGTTGATGTAATGTTTGCGAGTTGATGTAATGTTTGCGAGTTGACGCAATGTTTTCGAGTTGAAGCAATGTTTGCGAGTTGACTCAGTGTTTGGGAGTTGACAGAATATTTGCGAGTTGACGCAGTGTTTGTGAGTTGATGCAATGTTTGACGCAATGTTTGCAAATGGTTTGTTTGTTATTTTAAACATGCAGTTAATCCATGTTTACCCAAACCATGTGTGAATGGGGGTTAGTGTGCTCAAGTTGGAGCATCTTATCAATGTTCCTGCTTCAATGGATTCACAGGCACAATGATTCTGTTGAAAACATATTTTCAGAATATTCACAAAATGTTTTTTAGTTGACGCAATTTTTTCGAGTTGACATAATGTTTGCGAGTTAACGCAATGTTTGCGAGTTGACTCAGTGTTTGGGAGTTGACAGAATGTTTGCGAGTTGACGCAGTGTTTGTGAGTTGATGCAATGTTTGACGCAATGTTTGCAAATGGTTTGTTTGTTATTTTGAACATGCAGTTAATCCATGTTCACCCAATCCATGTCTGAATGGAGGACAGTTTGCTCAAGGTGGAGCATCTTATCAATGTTCCTGCTTCAATGGATTCACAGGCACAATGATTCTGTTGAAAACATATTTTCAGAATATTCACAAAATGTTTTTTAGTTGATGAAATGTTTGACGCAATGTTTGCAAATTGACACAATGTTTGCGAGTTGACGTAAGTTTGCAAATTGACACAATGTTTGCGAGTTGACGTAATGTTTGCGAGTTGACGTAATGTTTGTGAGTTGACGTAATGTTTGCGAGTTGAGGTAATGTTTGTGAGTTGACACAATGTTTGCGAGTCGACGTAATGTTTTTGAGTTGAAGCAGTGTTTGCGATTTGATGCAATGTTTGACGCAATGTTTGCAAATGGTTTCTTTGTTTTTTTGGACATGCAGTTAATCCATGTTCACCGAATCCATGTCTGAATGGGGGACAGTGTGCTCAGGTTGGAGCATCTTATCAATGTTCCTGCTTCAATGGATTCACAGGCCCTCGCTGCTCATCACAAAGTGAGTTTAAAGCTCAATTCACATTGGACCATTGACAGTGAAAATCACTTCTATGAAATACTATTTTTGGAAGAAGTGTTATTCAGATTAGAATCAGTAAGTGTCAACTCAATATGTTTCAGCCAGTGTACTCTGGCTGTCCTCAGGAGTGAAAACTATGTACAAATTGTCTTGGCATCCATTGGAATGCTCCAATTACAGACGAGAATAACCTTTAAAGGAACACGCCGGCTTCAAATTTATAAAAATCAGAAATATATCGTGTAATTAATGTTAATGAACAGAAAACCAAATGAAGTGAAAGGTCAGCGTACACGCATTTCCAGCCGTAACAAGGATATGGCACACCAATGGTTGTAGACTTGTACTCGTAGCTGTGACTAAAATGTTGCAGCTGCTGCATGAGAATTCCAGCAACACGATACACATTCGTTTTAGCCGTACACCGTGGAAAAATCAACAATTACTGAATTCTGCGATTCTGTTGAAAACATATTTTCAGAATATTCACAAAATGTTTTTTAGTTGATGAAATGTTTGACGCGATATTTGCAAATTGACGCAATGTTTGCGACTTGACGTAATGTTTGCGAGTTGATGTAATGTTTGCGAGTTGACGCAATGTTTTTGAGTTGACATCATGTTTGCGAGTTGACGCAATGTTTGCGAGTTGACTCAGTGTTTTGGAGTTGACAGAATGTTTGCGAGTTGACGCAGTGTTTGTGAGTTGATGCAATGTTTGACGCAATGTTTGCAAATGGTTTGGGTTTGTTATTTTGAACATGCAGTTAATCCATGTTCATCCAATCCATGTCTCAATGGGGGACAGTGTGCTCAGGTTGGAGCATCTTATCAATGTTCCTGCTTCAATGGATTCACAGGCCCTCGCTGCTCATTACAAAGTGAGTTTAAAGCTCAATTCACATTGGACCATTGACAGTGAAAATAACTTCTATGAAATACTCTTTTTGGATGAAGTGTTATTCAGATAAGAATCAGTGAGTGTCAACTCAATATGTTTCAGCCAGTATACTCTGGTTGTCCTCAGGAGTGAAAACTATCTACAAATTGTCTTGGCATCAATTGAAATGCTCCAATTACAGACGAGAATAACCTTTAAAGGAACACGCCGGCTTCAAAGTTATAAAAATCAGAAATATATCGTGTAATTAATGTTAATGAACAGAAAACCAAATGAAGTCAAAGGTCAGCGTATACGCATTTCCAGCTGTAATAAGGATGTGGCATACCAATGGTTTTAGGCTGGTACTCGTAGCTGTGACTAAAATGTTGCAGCTGCTGCATGAGAATTCCAGGAACACGATACACATTCGTTTTAGCCGTACACCGTGGAAAAATCAACAATTACTGAATTCTGCGATTCTGTTGAAAACATATTTTCAGAATATTCACAAAATGTTTTTTAGTTGATGAAATATTTGACGCGATGTTTGCAAATTGACGCAATGTTTGCGACTTGACGTAATGTTTGCGAGTTGATGTAATGTTTGCGAGTTGATGTAATGTTTGCGAGTTGACGCAATGTTTTCGAGTTGAAGCAATGTTTGCGAGTTGACTCAGTGTTTGGGAGTTGACAGAATATTTGCGAGTTGACGCAGTGTTTGTGAGTTGATGCAATGTTTGACGCAATGTTTGCAAATGGTTTGTTTGTTATTTTAAACATGCAGTTAATCCATGTTTACCCAAACCATGTGTGAATGGGGGACAGTGTGCTCAAGTTGGAGCATCTTATCAATGTTCCTGCTTCAATGGATTCACAGGCACAATGATTCTGTTGAAAACATATTTTCAGAATATTCACAAAATGTTTTTTAAGTTGACGCAATGTTTTCGAGTTGACATTATGTTTGCGAGTTAACGCAATGTTTGCGAGTTGACTCATTGTTTGGGAGTTGACAGAATGTTTGCGAGTTGACGCAGTGTTTGTAAGTTGATGCAATGTTTAACGCAATGTTTGCAAATGGTTTGTTTGTTATTTAAAACATGCAGTTTATCCATGTGCTCAAGTTGGAGCATCTTGTCAATGTTCCTGCTTCCATGGATTCACAGGCACAATGATTCAGTTGAAAACATATTTTAAGAATATTCACAAAATGTTTTTTAGTTGACACAATTTTTTCGAGTTGACATAATGTTTGCGAGTTAACGCAATGTTTGCGAGTTGACTCAGTGTTTGGGAGTTGACAGAATGTTTGCGAGTTGACGCAGTGTTTGTGAGTTGATGCAATGTTTGACGCAATGTTTGCAAATGGTTTGGGTTTGTTATTTTGAACATGCAGTTAATCCATGTTCACCCAATCCATGTCTGAATGGGGGACAGTGTGCTCAGGTTGGAGCATCTTATCAATGTTCCTGCTTCAATGGATTCACAGGCCCTCGCTGCTCATCACAAAGTGAGTTAAAAGCTCAATTCACATTGGACCATTGACAGTGAAAATTACTTCTATGAAATACTCTTTTTGGAAGAAGTGTTATTCAGATAAGAATCAGTGAGTGTCAACTCAATATGTTTCAGCCAGTATTCTCTGGCTGTCCTCAGGAGTGAAAACTATCTACAAATTGTCTTGGCATCCATTGGAATGCTCCAATTACAGACGAGAATAACCTTTAAAGGAACACGCCGGCTTCAAAGTTATTAAAATCAGAAATATATCGTGTAATTAATGTTCATTAACAGAAAACCAAATGAAGTCAAAGGTCAGCGTATACTTTTTTCCAGCCGTAACAAGGATGTGGCACACCAATGGTTTTAGACTGGTACTCGTAGCTGTGACTAAAATGTTGCAGCTGCTGCATGAGAATTCCAGGAACACAATACACATTCGTTTTAGCCATACACCGTGGAAAAATCAACAATTACTGAATTCTGCGATTCTGTTGAAAACATATTTTCAGAATATTCACAAAATGTTTTTTAGTTGATGAAATGTTTGACGCGATGTTTGCAAATTGACGCAATGTTTGCGACTTGACGTAATGTTTGCGAGTTGATGTAATGTTTGCGAGTTGACGCAATGTTTTTGAGTTGACATCATGTTTGCGAGTTGACGCAATGTTTGCGAGTTGACTCAGTGTTTTGGAGTTGACAGAATGTTTGCGAGTTGACGCAGTGTTTGTGAGTTGATGCAATGTTTGACGCAATGTTTGCAAATGGTTTGGGTTTGTTATTTTGAACATGCAGTTAATCCATGTTCATCCAATCCATGTCTCAATGGGGGACAGTGTGCTCAGGTTGGAGCATCTTATCAATGTTCCTGCTTCAATGGATTCACAGGCCCTCGCTGCTCATTACAAAGTGAGTTTAAAGCTCAATTCACATTGGACCATTGACAGTGAAAATAACTTCTATGAAATACTCTTTTTGGATGAAGTGTTATTCAGATAAGAATCAGTGAGTGTCAACTCAATATGTTTCAGCCAGTATACTCTGGTTGTCCTCAGGAGTGAAAACTATCTACAAATTGTCTTGGCATCCATTGAAATGCTCCAATTACAGACGAGAATAACCTTTAAAGGAACACGCCGGCTTCAAAGTTATAAAAATCAGAAATATATCGTGTAATTAATGTTAATGAACAGAAAACCAAATGAAGTCAAAGGTCAGCGTATACGCATTTCCAGCTGTAATAAGGATGTGGCATACCAATGGTTTTAGGCTGATACTCGTAGCTGTGACTAAAATGTTGCAGCTGCTGCATGAGAATTCCAGGAACACGATACACATTCGTTTTAGCCGTACACCGTGGAAAAATCAACAATTACTGAATTCTGCGATTCTGTTGAAAACATATTTTCAGAATATTCACAAAATGTTTTTTAGTTGATGAAATATTTGACGCGATGTTTGCAAATTGACGCAATGTTTGCGACTTGACGTAATGTTTGCGAGTTGATGTAATGTTTGCGAGTTGATGTAATGTTTGCGAGTTGACGCAATGTTTTCGAGTTGAAGCAATGTTTGCGAGTTGACTCAGTGTTTGGGAGTTGACAGAATATTTGCGAGTTGACGCAGTGTTTGTGAGTTGATGCAATGTTTGACGCAATGTTTGCAAATGGTTTGTTTGTTATTTTAAACATGCAGTTAATCCATGTTTACCCAAACCATGTGTGAATGGGGGACAGTGTGCTCAAGTTGGAGCATCTTATCAATGTTCCTGCTTCAATGGATTCACAGGCACAATGATTCTGTTGAAAACATATTTTCAGAATATTCACAAAATGTTTTTTAAGTTGACGCAATGTTTTCGAGTTGACATTATGTTTGCGAGTTAACGCAATGTTTGCGAGTTGACTCATTGTTTGGGAGTTGACAGAATGTTTGCGAGTTGACGCAGTGTTTGTAAGTTGATGCAATGTTTAACGCAATGTTTGCAAATGGTTTGTTTGTTATTTAAAACATGCAGTTTATCCATGTGCTCAAGTTGGAGCATCTTATCAATGTTCCTGCTTCCATGGATTCACAGGCACAATGATTCTGTTGAAAACATATTTTCAGAATATTCACAAAATGTTTTTTAGTTGACACAATTTTTTCGAGTTGACATAATGTTTGCGAGTTAACGCAATGTTTGCGAGTTGACTCAGTGTTTGGGAGTTGACAGAATGTTTGCGAGTTGACGCAGTGTTTGTGAGTTGATGAAATGTTTGACGCAATGTTTGCAAATGGTTTGGGTTTGTTACTTTGAACATGCAGTTAATCCATGTTCACCCAATCCATGTCTGAATGGGGGACAGTGTGCTCAGGTTGGAGCATCTTATCAATGTTCCTGCTTCAATGGATTCACAGGCCCTCGCTGCTCATCACAAAGTGAGTTAAAAGCTCAATTCACATTGGACCATTGACAGTGAAAATTACTTCTATTTCAGCCAGTATACTTTGGCTGTCCTCAGGTGTGAAAACTATGTACAAATTGTCTTGGCATCCATTGGAATGCTCCAATTACAGACGAGAATAACCTTTAAAGGAACACGCCGGCTTCAAAGTTATAAAAATCAGAAATATATCATGTAATTAATGTTCATTAACAGAAAACCAAATGAAGTCAAATGTCAGCGTATACTTATTTCCGGCCGTAACAAGGATGTGGCACACCAATGGTTTTAGACTGGTACTCGTAGCTGTGACTAAAATGTTGCAGCTGCTGCATGAGAATTCCAGGAACACGATACACATTCGTTTTAGCCGTACACCGTGGAAAAATCAACAATTACTGAATTCTGCGATTCTGTTGAAAACATATTTTCAGAATATTCACAAAATGTTTTTTAGTTGATGAAATATTTGACGCGATGTTTGCAAATTGACGCAATGTTTGCGAGTTGACTCAATGTTTTGGAGTTGACAGAATGTTTGCGAGTTGACGCAGTGTTTGTGAGTTGATGCAATGTTTGACGCAATGTTTGAAAATGGTTTGTTTGTTATTTTGAACATGCAGTTAATCCATGTTCACCCAATCCACGTCTGAATGGGGGACAGTGTGCTCAAGTTGGAGCATCTTATCAATGTTCCTGCTTCAATGGATTCGCAGGCACAATGATTCTGTTGAAAACATATTTTCAGAATATTCACAAAATGTTTTTTAGTTGATGAAATGTTTGACGCAATGTTTGCAAATTGACACAATGTTTGCGAGTTGACGTAAGTTTGCAAATTGACACAATGTTTGCGAGTTGACGTAATGTTTGTGAGTTGACGTAATGTTTGCCAGTTGACATAATGTTTGCGAGTTGAGGTGATGTTTGTGAGTTGACACAATGTTTGCGAGTCGACGTAATGTTTGTGAATTGACGCAGTGTTTGCGATTTAATGCAATGTTTGACGCAATGTTTGCAAATGGTTTCTTTGTTATTTTGGACATGCAGTTAATCCATGTTCACCCAATCCATGTCTGAATGGGGGACAGTGTGCTCAGGTTGGAGCATCTGATCAATGTTCCTGCTTCAATGGATTCACAGGCCCTCGCTGCTCATCACAAAGTGAGTTAAAAGCTCAATTCACATTGGACCATTGACAGTGAAAATTACTTCTATGAAATACTCTTTTTGGAAGAAGTGTTATTCAGATAAGAATCAGTGAGTGTCAACTCAATATGTTTCAGCCAGTATACTCTGGCTGTCCTCAGGAGTGAAAACTATCTACAAATTGTCTTGGCATCCATTGGAATGCTCCAATTACAGACGAGAATAACCTTTAAAGGAACACGCCGGCTTCAAATTTATAAAAATCAGAAATATATCGTGTAATTAATGTTAATGAACAGAAAACCAAATGAAGTGAAAGGTCAGCGTACACGCATTTCCAGCCGTAACAAGGATATGGCACACCAATGGTTGTAGACTTGTACTCGTAGCTGTGACTAAAATGTTGCAGCTGCTGCATGAGAATTCCAGGAACACGATACACATTCGTTTTAGCCGTACACCGTGGAAAAATCAACAATTACTGAATTCTGCGATTCTGTTGAAAACATATTTTCAGAATATTCACAAAATGTTTTTTAGTTGATGAAATGTTTGACGCGATGTTTGCAAATTGACGCAATGTTTGCGACTTGACGTAATGTTTGCGAGTTGATGTAATGTTTGCGAGTTGACGCAATGTTTTTGAGTTGACATCATGTTTGCGAGTTGACGCAATGTTTGCGAGTTGACTCAGTGTTTTGGAGTTGACAGAATGTTTGCGAGTTGACGCAGTGTTTGTGAGTTGATGCAATGTTTGACGCAATGTTTGCAAATGGTTTGGGTTTGTTATTTTGAACATGCAGTTAATCCATGTTCATCCAATCCATGTCTCAATGGGGGACAGTGTGCTCAGGTTGGAGCATCTTATCAATGTTCCTGCTTCAATGGATTCACAGGCCCTCGCTGCTCATTACAAAGTGAGTTTAAAGCTCAATTCACATTGGACCATTGACAGTGAAAATAACTTCTATGAAATACTCTTTTTGGATGAAGTGTTATTCAGATAAGAATCAGTGAGTGTCAACTCAATATGTTTCAGCCAGTATACTCTGGTTGTCCTCAGGAGTGAAAACTATTTACAAATTGTCTTGGCATCCATTGAAATGCTCCAATTACAGACGAGAATAACCTTTAAAGGAACACGCCGGCTTCAAAGTTATAAAAATCAGAAATATATCGTGTAATTAATGTTAATGAACAGAAAACCAAATGAAGTCAAAGGTCAGCGTATACGCATTTCCAGCTGTAATAAGGATGTGGCATACCAATGGTTTTAGGCTGGTACTCGTAGCTGTGACTAAAATGTTGCAGCTGCTGCATGAGAATTCCAGGAACACGATACACATTCGTTTTAGCCGTACACCGTGGAAAAATCAACAATTACTGAATTCTGCGATTCTGTTGAAAACATATTTTCAGAATATTCACAAAATGTTTTTTAGTTGATGAAATATTTGACGCGATGTTTGCAAATTGACGCAATGTTTGCGACTTGACGTAATGTTTGCGAGTTGATGTAATGTTTGCGAGTTGATGTAATGTTTGCGAGTTGACGCAATGTTTTCGAGTTGAAGCAATGTTTGCGAGTTGACTCAGTGTTTGGGAGTTGACAGAATATTTGCGAGTTGACGCAGTGTTTGTGAGTTGATGCAATGTTTGACGCAATGTTTGCAAATGGTTTGTTTGTTATTTTAAACATGCAGTTAATCCATGTTTACCCAAACCATGTGTGAATGGGGGACAGTGTGCTCAAGTTGGAGCATCTTATCAATGTTCCTGCTTCAATGGATTCACAGGCACAATGATTCTGTTGAAAACATATTTTCAGAATATTCACAAAATGTTTTTTAAGTTGACGCAATGTTTTCGAGTTGACATTATGTTTGCGAGTTAACGCAATGTTTGCGAGTTGACTCATTGTTTGGGAGTTGACAGAATGTTTGCGAGTTGACGCAGTGTTTGTAAGTTGATGCAATGTTTAACGCAATGTTTGCAAATGGTTTGTTTGTTATTTAAAACATGCAGTTTATCCATGTGCTCAAGTTGGAGCATCTTGTCAATGTTCCTGCTTCCATGGATTCACAGGCACAATGATTCAGTTGAAAACATATTTTAAGAATATTCACAAAATGTTTTTTAGTTGACACAATTTTTTCGAGTTGACATAATGTTTGCGAGTTAACGCAATGTTTGCGAGTTGACTCAGTGTTTGGGAGTTGACAGAATGTTTGCGAGTTGACGCAGTGTTTGTGAGTTGATGCAATGTTTGACGCAATGTTTGCAAATGGTTTGGGTTTGTTATTTTGAACATGCAGTTAATCCATGTTCACCCAATCCATGTCTGAATGGGGGACAGTGTGCTCAGGTTGGAGCATCTTATCAATGTTCCTGCTTCAATGGATTCACAGGCCCTCGCTGCTCATCACAAAGTGAGTTAAAAGCTCAATTCACATTGGACCATTGACAGTGAAAATTACTTCTATGAAATACTCTTTTTGGAAGAAGTGTTATTCAGATAAGAATCAGTGAGTGTCAACTCAATATGTTTCAGCCAGTATTCTCTGGCTGTCCTCAGGAGTGAAAACTATCTACAAATTGTCTTGGCATCCATTGGAATGCTCCAATTACAGACGAGAATAACCTTTAAAGGAACACGCCGGCTTCAAAGTTATTAAAATCAGAAATATATCGTGTAATTAATGTTCATTAACAGAAAACCAAATGAAGTCAAAGGTCAGCGTATACTTTTTTCCAGCCGTAACAAGGATGTGGCACACCAATGGTTTTAGACTGGTACTCGTAGCTGTGACTAAAATGTTGCAGCTGCTGCATGAGAATTCCAGGAACACAATACACATTCGTTTTAGCCATACACCGTGGAAAAATCAACAATTACTGAATTCTGCGATTCTGTTGAAAACATATTTTCAGAATATTCACAAAATGTTTTTTAGTTGATGAAATGTTTGACGCGATGTTTGCAAATTGACGCAATGTTTGCGACTTGACGTAATGTTTGCGAGTTGATGTAATGTTTGCGAGTTGACGCAATGTTTTTGAGTTGACATCATGTTTGCGAGTTGACGCAATGTTTGCGAGTTGACTCAGTGTTTTGGAGTTGACAGAATGTTTGCGAGTTGACGCAGTGTTTGTGAGTTGATGCAATGTTTGACGCAATGTTTGCAAATGGTTTGGGTTTGTTATTTTGAACATGCAGTTAATCCATGTTCATCCAATCCATGTCTCAATGGGGGACAGTGTGCTCAGGTTGGAGCATCTTATCAATGTTCCTGCTTCAATGGATTCACAGGCCCTCGCTGCTCATTACAAAGTGAGTTTAAAGCTCAATTCACATTGGACCATTGACAGTGAAAATAACTTCTATGAAATACTCTTTTTGGATGAAGTGTTATTCAGATAAGAATCAGTGAGTGTCAACTCAATATGTTTCAGCCAGTATACTCTGGTTGTCCTCAGGAGTGAAAACTATCTACAAATTGTCTTGGCATCCATTGAAATGCTCCAATTACAGACGAGAATAACCTTTAAAGGAACACGCCGGCTTCAAAGTTATAAAAATCAGAAATATATCGTGTAATTAATGTTAATGAACAGAAAACCAAATGAAGTCAAAGGTCAGCGTATACGCATTTCCAGCTGTAATAAGGATGTGGCATACCAATGGTTTTAGGCTGATACTCGTAGCTGTGACTAAAATGTTGCAGCTGCTGCATGAGAATTCCAGGAACACGATACACATTCGTTTTAGCCGTACACCGTGGAAAAATCAACAATTACTGAATTCTGCGATTCTGTTGAAAACATATTTTCAGAATATTCACAAAATGTTTTTTAGTTGATGAAATATTTGACGCGATGTTTGCAAATTGACGCAATGTTTGCGACTTGACGTAATGTTTGCGAGTTGATGTAATGTTTGCGAGTTGATGTAATGTTTGCGAGTTGACGCAATGTTTTCGAGTTGAAGCAATGTTTGCGAGTTGACTCAGTGTTTGGGAGTTGACAGAATATTTGCGAGTTGACGCAGTGTTTGTGAGTTGATGCAATGTTTGACGCAATGTTTGCAAATGGTTTGTTTGTTATTTTAAACATGCAGTTAATCCATGTTTACCCAAACCATGTGTGAATGGGGGACAGTGTGCTCAAGTTGGAGCATCTTATCAATGTTCCTGCTTCAATGGATTCACAGGCACAATGATTCTGTTGAAAACATATTTTCAGAATATTCACAAAATGTTTTTTAAGTTGACGCAATGTTTTCGAGTTGACATTATGTTTGCGAGTTAACGCAATGTTTGCGAGTTGACTCATTGTTTGGGAGTTGACAGAATGTTTGCGAGTTGACGCAGTGTTTGTAAGTTGATGCAATGTTTAACGCAATGTTTGCAAATGGTTTGTTTGTTATTTAAAACATGCAGTTTATCCATGTGCTCAAGTTGGAGCATCTTATCAATGTTCCTGCTTCCATGGATTCACAGGCACAATGATTCTGTTGAAAACATATTTTCAGAATATTCACAAAATGTTTTTTAGTTGACACAATTTTTTCGAGTTGACATAATGTTTGCGAGTTAACGCAATGTTTGCGAGTTGACTCAGTGTTTGGGAGTTGACAGAATGTTTGCGAGTTGACGCAGTGTTTGTGAGTTGATGAAATGTTTGACGCAATGTTTGCAAATGGTTTGGGTTTGTTACTTTGAACATGCAGTTAATCCATGTTCACCCAATCCATGTCTGAATGGGGGACAGTGTGCTCAGGTTGGAGCATCTTATCAATGTTCCTGCTTCAATGGATTCACAGGCCCTCGCTGCTCATCACAAAGTGAGTTAAAAGCTCAATTCACATTGGACCATTGACAGTGAAAATTACTTCTATTTCAGCCAGTATACTTTGGCTGTCCTCAGGTGTGAAAACTATGTACAAATTGTCTTGGCATCCATTGGAATGCTCCAATTACAGACGAGAATAACCTTTAAAGGAACACGCCGGCTTCAAAGTTATAAAAATCAGAAATATATCATGTAATTAATGTTCATTAACAGAAAACCAAATGAAGTCAAATGTCAGCGTATACTTATTTCCGGCCGTAACAAGGATGTGGCACACCAATGGTTTTAGACTGGTACTCGTAGCTGTGACTAAAATGTTGCAGCTGCTGCATGAGAATTCCAGGAACACGATACACATTCGTTTTAGCCGTACACCGTGGAAAAATCAACAATTACTGAATTCTGCGATTCTGTTGAAAACATATTTTCAGAATATTCACAAAATGTTTTTTAGTTGATGAAATATTTGACGCGATGTTTGCAAATTGACGCAATGTTTGCGAGTTGACTCAATGTTTTGGAGTTGACAGAATGTTTGCGAGTTGACGCAGTGTTTGTGAGTTGATGCAATGTTTGACGCAATGTTTGAAAATGGTTTGTTTGTTATTTTGAACATGCAGTTAATCCATGTTCACCCAATCCACGTCTGAATGGGGGACAGTGTGCTCAAGTTGGAGCATCTTATCAATGTTCCTGCTTCAATGGATTCGCAGGCACAATGATTCTGTTGAAAACATATTTTCAGAATATTCACAAAATGTTTTTTAGTTGATGAAATGTTTGACGCAATGTTTGCAAATTGACACAATGTTTGCGAGTTGACGTAAGTTTGCAAATTGACACAATGTTTGCGAGTTGACGTAATGTTTGTGAGTTGACGTAATGTTTGCCAGTTGACATAATGTTTGCGAGTTGAGGTGATGTTTGTGAGTTGACACAATGTTTGCGAGTCGACGTAATGTTTGTGAATTGACGCAGTGTTTGCGATTTAATGCAATGTTTGACGCAATGTTTGCAAATGGTTTCTTTGTTATTTTGGACATGCAGTTAATCCATGTTCACCCAATCCATGTCTGAATGGGGGACAGTGTGCTCAGGTTGGAGCATCTGATCAATGTTCCTGCTTCAATGGATTCACAGGCCCTCGCTGCTCATCACAAAGTGAGTTAAAAGCTCAATTCACATTGGACCATTGACAGTGAAAATTACTTCTATGAAATACTCTTTTTGGAAGAAGTGTTATTCAGATAAGAATCAGTGAGTGTCAACTCAATATGTTTCAGCCAGTATACTCTGGCTGTCCTCAGGAGTGAAAACTATCTACAAATTGTCTTGGCATCCATTGGAATGCTCCAATTACAGACGAGAATAACCTTTAAAGGAACACGCCGGCTTCAAATTTATAAAAATCAGAAATATATCGTGTAATTAATGTTAATGAACAGAAAACCAAATGAAGTGAAAGGTCAGCGTACACGCATTTCCAGCCGTAACAAGGATATGGCACACCAATGGTTGTAGACTTGTACTCGTAGCTGTGACTAAAATGTTGCAGCTGCTGCATGAGAATTCCAGGAACACGATACACATTCGTTTTAGCCGTACACCGTGGAAAAATCAACAATTACTGAATTCTGCGATTCTGTTGAAAACATATTTTCAGAATATTCACAAAATGTTTTTTAGTTGATGAAATGTTTGACGCGATGTTTGCAAATTGACGCAATGTTTGCGACTTGACGTAATGTTTGCGAGTTGATGTAATGTTTGCGAGTTGACGCAATGTTTTTGAGTTGACATCATGTTTGCGAGTTGACGCAATGTTTGCGAGTTGACTCAGTGTTTTGGAGTTGACAGAATGTTTGCGAGTTGACGCAGTGTTTGTGAGTTGATGCAATGTTTGACGCAATGTTTGCAAATGGTTTGGGTTTGTTATTTTGAACATGCAGTTAATCCATGTTCATCCAATCCATGTCTCAATGGGGGACAGTGTGCTCAGGTTGGAGCATCTTATCAATGTTCCTGCTTCAATGGATTCACAGGCCCTCGCTGCTCATTACAAAGTGAGTTTAAAGCTCAATTCACATTGGACCATTGACAGTGAAAATAACTTCTATGAAATACTCTTTTTGGATGAAGTGTTATTCAGATAAGAATCAGTGAGTGTCAACTCAATATGTTTCAGCCAGTATACTCTGGTTGTCCTCAGGAGTGAAAACTATTTACAAATTGTCTTGGCATCCATTGAAATGCTCCAATTACAGACGAGAATAACCTTTAAAGGAACACGCCGGCTTCAAAGTTATAAAAATCAGAAATATATCGTGTAATTAATGTTAATGAACAGAAAACCAAATGAAGTCAAAGGTCAGCGTATACGCATTTCCAGCTGTAATAAGGATGTGGCATACCAATGGTTTTAGGCTGGTACTCGTAGCTGTGACTAAAATGTTGCAGCTGCTGCATGAGAATTCCAGGAACACGATACACATTCGTTTTAGCCGTACACCGTGGAAAAATCAACAATTACTGAATTCTGCGATTCTGTTGAAAACATATTTTCAGAATATTCACAAAATGTTTTTTAGTTGATGAAATATTTGACGCGATGTTTGCAAATTGACGCAATGTTTGCGACTTGACGTAATGTTTGCGAGTTGATGTAATGTTTGCGAGTTGATGTAATGTTTGCGAGTTGACGCAATGTTTTCGAGTTGAAGCAATGTTTGCGAGTTGACTCAGTGTTTGGGAGTTGACAGAATATTTGCGAGTTGACGCAGTGTTTGTGAGTTGATGCAATGTTTGACGCAATGTTTGCAAATGGTTTGTTTGTTATTTTAAACATGCAGTTAATCCATGTTTACCCAAACCATGTGTGAATGGGGGACAGTGTGCTCAAGTTGGAGCATCTTATCAATGTTCCTGCTTCAATGGATTCACAGGCACAATGATTCTGTTGAAAACATATTTTCAGAATATTCACAAAATGTTTTTTAAGTTGACGCAATGTTTTCGAGTTGACATTATGTTTGCGAGTTAACGCAATGTTTGCGAGTTGACTCATTGTTTGGGAGTTGACAGAATGTTTGCGAGTTGACGCAGTGTTTGTAAGTTGATGCAATGTTTAACGCAATGTTTGCAAATGGTTTGTTTGTTATTTAAAACATGCAGTTTATCCATGTGCTCAAGTTGGAGCATCTTATCAATGTTCCTGCTTCCATGGATTCACAGGCACAATGATTCTGTTGAAAACATTTTCAGAATATTCACAAAATGTTTTTTAGTTGACACAATTTTTTCGAGTTGACATAATGTTTGCGAGTTAACGCAATGTTTGCGAGTTGACTCAGTGTTTGGGAGTTGACAGAATGTTTGCGAGTTGACGCAGTGTTTGTGAGTTGATGAAATGTTTGACGCAATGTTTGCAAATGGTTTGGGTTTGTTATTTTGAACATGCAGTTAATCCATGTTCATCCAATCCATGTCTCAATGGGGGACAGTGTGCTCAGGTTGGAGCATCTTATCAATGTTCCTGCTTCAATGGATTCACAGGCCCTCGCTGCTCATCACAAAGTGAGTTAAAAGCTCAATTCACATTGGACCATTGACAGTGAAAATTACTTCTATGAAATACTATTTTTGGAAGAAGTGTTATTCAGATAAGAATCAGTGAGTGTCAACTCAATATGTTTCAGCCAGTATACTCTGGCTGTCCTCAGGAGTGAAAACTATCTACAAATTGTCTTGGCATCCATTGGAATGCTCCAATTACAGACGAGAATAACCTTTAAAGGAACACGCCGGCTTCAAAGTTATAAAAATCAGAAATATATCATGTAATTAATGTTCATTAACAGAAAACCAAATGAAGTCAAAGGTCAGCGTATACTTATTTCCAGCCGTAACAAGGATGTGGCACACCAATGGTTTTAGACTGGTACTCGTAGCTGTGACTAAAATGGTGCAGCTGCTGCATGAGAATTCCAGGAACACGATACACATTCGTTTTAGCCGTACACCGTGGAAAAATCAACAATTACTGAATTCTGCGATTCTGTTGAAAACATATTTTCAGAATATTCACAAAATGTTTTTTAGTTGATGAAATATTTGACGCGATGTTTGCAAATTGACGCAATGTTTGCGACTTGACGTAATGTTTGCGAGTTGATGTAATGTTTGCGAGTTGATGTAATGTTTGCGAGTTGACGCAATGTTTTCGAGTTGAAGCAATGTTTGCGAGTTGACTCAGTGTTTGGGAGTTGACAGAATATTTGCGAGTTGACGCAGTGTTTGTGAGTTGATGCAATGTTTGACGCAATGTTTGCAAATGGTTTGTTTGTTATTTTAAACATGCAGTTAATCCATGTTTACCCAAACCATGTGTGAATGGGGGACAGTGTGCTCAAGTTGGAGCATCTTATCAATGTTCCTGCTTCAATGGATTCACAGGCACAATGATTCTGTTGAAAACATATTTTCAGAATATTCACAAAATGTTTTTTAAGTTGACGCAATGTTTTCGAGTTGACATTATGTTTGCGAGTTAACGCAATGTTTGCGAGTTGACTCATTGTTTGGGAGTTGACAGAATGTTTGCGAGTTGACGCAGTGTTTGTAAGTTGATGCAATGTTTAACGCAATGTTTGCAAATGGTTTGTTTGTTATTTAAAACATGCAGTTTATCCATGTGCTCAAGTTGGAGCATCTTATCAATGTTCCTGCTTCCATGGATTCACAGGCACAATGATTCTGTTGAAAACATTTTCAGAATATTCACAAAATGTTTTTTAGTTGACACAATTTTTTCGAGTTGACATAATGTTTGCGAGTTAACGCAATGTTTGCGAGTTGACTCAGTGTTTGGGAGTTGACAGAATGTTTGCGAGTTGACGCAGTGTTTGTGAGTTGATGAAATGTTTGACGCAATGTTTGCAAATGGTTTGGGTTTGTTATTTTGAACATGCAGTTAATCCATGTTCATCCAATCCATGTCTCAATGGGGGACAGTGTGCTCAGGTTGGAGCATCTTATCAATGTTCCTGCTTCAATGGATTCACAGGCCCTCGCTGCTCATCACAAAGTGAGTTAAAAGCTCAATTCACATTGGACCATTGACAGTGAAAATTACTTCTATGAAATACTATTTTTGGAAGAAGTGTTATTCAGATAAGAATCAGTGAGTGTCAACTCAATATGTTTCAGCCAGTATACTCTGGCTGTCCTCAGGAGTGAAAACTATCTACAAATTGTCTTGGCATCCATTGGAATGCTCCAATTACAGACGAGAATAACCTTTAAAGGAACACGCCGGCTTCAAAGTTATAAAAATCAGAAATATATCATGTAATTAATGTTCATTAACAGAAAACCAAATGAAGTCAAAGGTCAGCGTATACTTATTTCCAGCCGTAACAAGGATGTGGCACACCAATGGTTTTAGACTGGTACTCGTAGCTGTGACTAAAATGGTGCAGCTGCTGCATGAGAATTCCAGGAACACGATACACATTCGTTTTAGCCGTACACCGTGGAAAAATCAACAATTACTGAATTCTGCGATTCTGTTGAAAACATATTTTCAGAATATTCACAAAATGTTTGACGCAATGTTTGCGACTTGATGTAATGTTTGCGAGTTGATGTAATGTTTGCGAGTTGACGCAATGTTTTCGAGTTGAAGCAATGTTTGCGAGTTGACTCAGTGTTTGGGAGTTGACAGAATATTTGCGAGTTGACGCAGTGTTTGTGAGTTGATGCAATGTTTGACGCAATGTTTGCAAATGGTTTGTTTGTTATTTTAAACATGCAGTTAATCCATGTTTACCCAAACCATGTGTGAATGGGGGACAGTGTGCTCAAGTTGGAGCATCTTATCAATGTTCCTGCTTCAATGGATTCACAGGCACAATGATTCTGTTGAAAACATATTTTCAGAATATTCACAAAATGTTTTTTAGTTGACACAATGTTTTCGAGTTGACATAATGTTTGCGAGTTAACGCAATGTTTGCGAGTTGACTCAGTGTTTGGGAGTTGACAGAATGTTTGCGAGTTGACGCAGTGTTTGTGAGTTGATGCAATGTTTAACGCAATGTTTGCAAATGGTTTGTTTGTTATTTTGAACATGCAGTTAATCCATGTTCACCCAATCCATGTCTGAATGGGGGACAGTGTGCTCAAGGTGGAGCATCTTATCAATGTTCCTGCTTCAATGGATTCACAGGCACAATGATTCTGTTGAAAACAAATTTTCAGAATATTCACAAAATGTTTTTTAGTTGATGAAATGTTTGACGCAATGTTTGCAAATTGACACAATGTTTGCAAATTGACGCAATATTTGCGACTTGACGTAATGTTTGCGAGTTGATGTAATGTTTGCGAGTTGACGCAATGTTTTTGAGTTGACATCATGTTTGCGAGTTGACGCAATGTTTGCGAGTTGACTCAGTGTTTTGGAGTTGACAGAATGTTTGCGAGTTGACGCAGTGTTTGTGAGTTGATGCAATGTTTAACGCAATGTTTGCAAATGGTTTGTTTGTTATTTTGAACATGCAGTTAATCCATGTTCACCCAATCCATGTCTGAATGGGGGACAGTGTGCTCAGGTTGGAGCATCTTATCAATGTTCCTGCTTCAATGGATTCACAGGCCCTCGCTGCTCATTACAAAGTGAGTTTAAAGCTCAATTCACATTGGACCATTGACAGTGAAAATCACTTCTATGAAATACTATTTTTGGAAGAAGTGTTATTCAGATTAGAATCAGTAAGTGTCAACTCAATATGTTTCAGCCAGTGTACTCTGGCTGTCCTCAGGAGTGAAAACTATGTACAAATTGTCTTGGCATCCATTGGAATGCTCCAATTACAGACGAGAATAACCTTTAAAGGAACACGCCGGCTTCAAATTTATAAAAATCAGAAATATATCGTGTAATTAATGTTAATGAACAGAAAACCAAATGAAGTCAAAGGTCAGCGTACACGCATTTCCAGCCGTAACAAGGATATGGCACACCAATGGTTGTAGACTTGTACTCGTAGCTGTGACTAAAATGTTGCAGCTGCTGCATGAGAATTCCAGGAACACGATACACATTCGTTTTAGCCGTACACCGTGGAAAAATCAACAATTACTGAATTCTGCGATTCTGTTGAAAACATATTTTCAGAATATTCACAAAATGTTTTTTAGTTGATGAAACGTTTGACGCGATGTTTGCAAATTGACGCAATGTTTGCGACTTGACGTAATGTTTGCGAGTTGATGTAATGTTTGCGAGTTGACGCAATGTTTTTGAGTTGACATCATGTTTCCGAGTTGACGCAATGTTTGCGAGTTGACTCAGTGTTTTGGAGTTGACAGAATGTTTGCGAGTTGACGCAGTGTTTGTGAGTTGATGCAATGTTTGACGCAATGTTTGCAAATGGTTTGGGTTTGTTATTTTGAACATGCAGTTAATCCATGTTCACCCAATCCATGTCTGAATGGGGGACAGTGTGCTCAGGTTGGAGCATCTTATCAATGTTCCTGCTTCAATGGATTCACAGGCCCTCGCTGCTCATCACAAAGTGAGTTAAAAGCTCAATTCACATTGGACCATTGACAGTGAAAATTACTTCTATGAAATACTCTTTTTGGAAGAAGTGTTATTCAGATAAGAATCAGTGAGTGTCAACTCAATATGTTTCAGCCAGTATACTCTGGCTGTCCTCAGGAGTGAAAACTATGTACAAATTGTCTTCGCATCCATTGGAATGCTCCAATTACAGACGAGAATAACCTTTAAAGGAACACGCCGGCTTCAAAGTTATAAAAATCAGAAATATATCGTGTAATTAATGTTAATGAACAGAAAACCAAATGAAGTCAAAGGTCAGCGTATACGCATTTCCAGCTGTAATAAGGATGTGGCATACCAATGGTTTTAGGCTGGTACTCGTAGCTGTGACTAAAATGTTGTAGCTGCTGCATGAGAATTCCAGGAACATGATACACATTCGTTTTAGCCGTACACCGTGGAAAAATCAACAATTACTGAATTCTGCGATTCTGTTGAAAAAATGTTTTCAGAATATTCACAAAATGCTTTTTAGTTGATAAAATGTTTGACGCGATGTTTGCAAATTGACGCAATGTTTGCGAGTTGACTCAATGTTTTGGAGTTGACAGAATGTTTGCGAGTTGACGCAGTGTTTGTGAGTTGATGCAATGTTTGACGCAATGTTTGAAAATGGTTTGTTTGTTATTTTGAACATGCAGTTAATCCATGTTCACCCAATCCACGTCTGAATGGGGGACAGTGTGCTCAAGTTGGAGCATCTTATCAATGTTCCTGCTTCAATGGATTCGCAGGCACAATGATTCTGTTGAAAACATATTTTCAGAATATTCACAAAATGTTTTTTAGTTGATGAAATGTTTGACGCAATGTTTGCAAATTGACAATGTTTGCGAGTTGACGTAAGTTTGCAAATTGACACAATGTTTGCGAGTTAACGTAATGTTTGTGAGTTGCCGTAATGTTTGCGAGTTGACATAATGTTTGCGAGTTGAGGTGATGTTTGTGAGTTGACACAATGTTTGCGAGTCGACGTAATGTTTGTGAATTGACGCAGTGTTTGCGATTTAATGCAATGTTTGACGCAATGTTTGCAAATGGTTTCTTTGTTATTTTGGACATGCAGTTAATCCATGTTCACCCAATCCATGTCTGAATGGGGGACAGTGTGCTCAGGTTGGAGCATCTTATCAATGTTCCTGCTTCAATGGATTCACAGGCCCTCGCTGCTCATTACAAAGTGAGTTTAAAGCTCAATTCACATTGGACCATTGACAGTGAAAATCACTTCTATGAAATACTATTTTTGGAAGAAGTGTTATTCAGATTAGAATCAGTAAGTGTCAACTCAATATGTTTCAGCCAGTGTACTCTGGCTGTCCTCAGGAGTGAAAACTATGTACAAATTGTCTTCGCATCCATTGGAATGCTCCAATTACAGACGAGAATAACCTTTAAAGGAACACGCCGACTTCAAATTTATAAAAATCAGAAATATATCGTGTAATTAATGTTAATGAACAGAAAACCAAATGAAGTCAAAGGTCAGCGTACACGCATTTCCAGCCGTAACAAGGATATGGCACACCAATGGTTGTAGACTTGTACTCGTAGCTGTGACTAAAATGTTGCAGCTGCTGCATGAGAATTCCAGGAACACGATACACATTCGTTTTAGCCGTACACCGTGGAAAAATCAACAATTACTGAATTCTGCGATTCTGTTGAAAACATATTTTCAGAATATTCACAAAATGTTTTTTAGTTGATGAAATGTTTGACGCGATGTTTGCAAATTGACGCAATGTTTGCGACTTGACGTAATGTTTGCGAGTTGATGTAATGTTTGCGAGTTGACGCAATGTTTTTGAGTTGACATCATGTTTGCGAGTTGATGCAATGTTTGCGAGTTGACTCAGTGTTTTGGAGTTGACAGAATGTTTGCGAGTTGACGCAGTGTTTGTGAGTTGATGCAATGTTTGACGCAATGTTTGCAAATGGTTTGGGTTTGTTATTTTGAACATGCAGTTAATCCATGTTCACCCAATCCATGTCTGAATGGGGGACAGTGTGCTCAGGTTGGAGCATCTTATCAATGTTCCTGCTTCAATGGATTCACAGGCCCTCGCTGCTCATCACAAAGTGAGTTAAAAGCTCAATTCACATTGGACCATTGACAGTGAAAATTACTTCTATGAAATACTCTTTTTGGAAGAAGTGTTATTCAGATAAGAATCAGTGAGTGTCAACTCAATATGTTTCAGCCAGTATACTCTGGCTGTCCTCAGGAGTGAAAACTATCTACAAATTGTCTTGGCATCCATTGGAATGCTCCAATTACAGACGAGAATAACCTTTAAAGGAACACGCCGGCTTCAAAGTTATAAAAATCAGAAATATATCATGTAATTAATGTTCATTAACAGAAAACCAAATGAAGTCAAAGGTCAGCGTATACTTATTTCCAGCCGTAACAAGGATGTGGCACACCAATGGTTTTAGACTGGTACTCGTAGCTGTGACTAAAATGGTGCAGCTGCTGCATGAGAATTCCAGGAACACGATACACATTCGTTTTAGCCGTACACCGTGGAAAAATCAACAATTACTGAATTCTGCGATTCTGTTGAAAACATATTTTCAGAATATTCACAAAATGTTTGACGCAATGTTTGCGACTTGATGTAATGTTTGCGAGTTGATGTAATGTTTGCGAGTTGACGCAATGTTTTCGAGTTGAAGCAATGTTTGCGAGTTGACTCAGTGTTTGGGAGTTGACAGAATATTTGCGAGTTGACGCAGTGTTTGTGAGTTGATGCAATGTTTGACGCAATGTTTGCAAATGGTTTGTTTGTTATTTTAAACATGCAGTTAATCCATGTTTACCCAAACCATGTGTGAATGGGGGACAGTGTGCTCAAGTTGGAGCATCTTATCAATGTTCCTGCTTCAATGGATTCACAGGCACAATGATTCTGTTGAAAACATATTTTCAGAATATTCACAAAATGTTTTTTAGTTGACACAATGTTTTCGAGTTGACATAATGTTTGCGAGTTAACGCAATGTTTGCGAGTTGACTCAGTGTTTGGGAGTTGACAGAATGTTTCCGAGTTGACGCAGTGTTTGTGAGTTGATGCAATGTTTAACGCAATGTTTGCAAATGGTTTGTTTGTTATTTTGAACATGCAGTTAATCCATGTTCACCCAATCCATGTCTGAATGGGGGACAGTGTGCTCAAGGTGGAGCATCTTATCAATGTTCCTGCTTCAATGGATTCACAGGCACAATGATTCTGTTGAAAACAAATTTTCAGAATATTCACAAAATGTTTTTTAGTTGATGAAATGTTTGACGCAATGTTTGCAAATTGACACAATGTTTGCAAATTGACGCAATGTTTGCGACTTGACGTAATGTTTGCGAGTTAATGTAATGTTTGCGAGTTGACGCAATGTTTTTGAGTTGACAGAATGTTTGCGAGTTGACGCAGTGTTTGTGAGTTGATGCAATGTTTAACGCAATGTTTGCAAATGGTTTGTTTGTTATTTTGAACATGCAGTTAATCCATGTTCACCCAATCCATGTCTGAATGGGGGACAGTGTGCTCAGGTTGGAGCATCTTATCAATGTTCCTGCTTCAATGGATTCACAGACCCTCGCTGCTCATCACAAAGTGAGTTAAAAGCTCAATTCACATTGGACCATTGACAGTGAAAATCACTTCTATGAAATACTATTTTTGGAAGAAGTGTTATTCAGATTAGAATCAGTAAGTGTCAACTCAATATGTTTCAGCCAGTGTACTCTGGCTGTCCTCAGGAGTGAAAACTATGTACAAATTGTCTTCGCATCCATTGGAATGCTCCAATTACAGACGAGAATAACCTTTAAAGGAACACGCCGACTTCAAATTTATAAAAATCAGAAATATATCGTGTAATTAATGTTAATGAACAGAAAACCAAATGAAGTCAAAGGTCAGCGTACACGCATTTCCAGCCGTAACAAGGATATGGCACACCAATGGTTGTAGACTTGTACTCGTAGCTGTGACTAAAATGTTGCAGCTGCTGCATGAGAATTCCAGGAACACGATACACATTCGTTTTAGCCGTACACCGTGGAAAAATCAACAATTACTGAATTCTGCGATTCTGTTGAAAACATATTTTCAGAATATTCACAAAATGTTTTTTAGTTGATGAAATGTTTGACGCGATGTTTGCAAATTGACGCAATGTTTGCGACTTGACGTAATGTTTGCGAGTTGATGTAATGTTTGCGAGTTGACGCAATGTTTTTGAGTTGACATCATGTTTGCGAGTTGATGCAATGTTTGCGAGTTGACTCAGTGTTTTGGAGTTGACAGAATGTTTGCGAGTTGACGCAGTGTTTGTGAGTTGATGCAATGTTTGACGCAATGTTTGCAAATGGTTTGGGTTTGTTATTTTGAACATGCAGTTAATCCATGTTCACCCAATCCATGTCTGAATGGGGGACAGTGTGCTCAGGTTTGAGCATCTTATCAATGTTCCTGCTTCAATGGATTCACAGGCCCTCGCTGCTCATCACAAAGTGAGTTAAAAGCTCAATTCACATTGGACCATTGACAGTGAAAATTACTTCTATGAAATACTCTTTTTGGAAGAAGTGTTATTCAGATAAGAATCAGTGAGTGTCAACTCAATATGTTTCAGCCAGTATACTCTGGCTGTCCTCAGGAGTGAAAACTATCTACAAATTGTCTTGGCATCCATTGGAATGCTCCAATTACAGACGAGAATAACCTTTAAAGGAACACGCCGGCTTCAAAGTTATAAAAATCAGAAATATATCATGTAATTAATGTTCATTAACAGAAAACCAAATGAAGTCAAAGGTCAGCGTATACTTATTTCCAGCCGTAACAAGGATGTGGCACACCAATGGTTTTAGACTGGTACTCGTAGCTGTGACTAAAATGGTGCAGCTGCTGCATGAGAATTCCAGGAACACGATACACATTCGTTTTAGCCGTACACCGTGGAAAAATCAACAATTACTGAATTCTGCGATTCTGTTGAAAACATATTTTCAGAATATTCACAAAATGTTTGACGCAATGTTTGCGACTTGATGTAATGTTTGCGAGTTGATGTAATGTTTGCGAGTTGACGCAATGTTTTCGAGTTGAAGCAATGTTTGCGAGTTGACTCAGTGTTTGGGAGTTGACAGAATATTTGCGAGTTGACGCAGTGTTTGTGAGTTGATGCAATGTTTGACGCAATGTTTGCAAATGGTTTGTTTGTTATTTTAAACATGCAGTTAATCCATGTTTACCCAAACCATGTGTGAATGGGGGACAGTGTGCTCAAGTTGGAGCATCTTATCAATGTTCCTGCTTCAATGGATTCACAGGCACAATGATTCTGTTGAAAACATATTTTCAGAATATTCACAAAATGTTTTTTAGTTGACACAATGTTTTCGAGTTGACATAATGTTTGCGAGTTAACGCAATGTTTGCGAGTTGACTCAGTGTTTGGGAGTTGACAGAATGTTTGCGAGTTGACGCAGTGTTTGTGAGTTGATGCAATGTTTAACGCAATGTTTGCAAATGGTTTGTTTGTTATTTTGAACATGCAGTTAATCCATGTTCACCCAATCCATGTCTGAATGGGGGACAGTGTGCTCAAGGTGGAGCATCTTATCAATGTTCCTGCTTCAATGGATTCACAGGCACAATGATTCTGTTGAAAACAAATTTTCAGAATATTCACAAAATGTTTTTTAGTTGATGAAATGTTTGACGCAATGTTTGCAAATTGACACAATGTTTGCAAATTGACGCAATATTTGCGACTTGACGTAATGTTTGCGAGTTGATGTAATGTTTGCGAGTTGACGCAATGTTTTTGAGTTGACATCATGTTTGCGAGTTGACGCAATGTTTGCGAGTTGACTCAGTGTTTTGGAGTTGACAGAATGTTTGCGAGTTGACGCAGTGTTTGTGAGTTGATGCAATGTTTAACGCAATGTTTGCAAATGGTTTGTTTGTTATTTTGAACATGCAGTTAATCCATGTTCACCCAATCCATGTCTGAATGGGGGACAGTGTGCTCAGGTTGGAGCATCTTATCAATGTTCCTGCTTCAATGGATTCACAGGCCCTCGCTGCTCATTACAAAGTGAGTTTAAAGCTCAATTCACATTGGACCATTGACAGTGAAAATCACTTCTATGAAATACTATTTTTGGAAGAAGTGTTATTCAGATTAGAATCAGTAAGTGTCAACTCAATATGTTTCAGCCAGTGTACTCTGGCTGTCCTCAGGAGTGAAAACTATGTACAAATTGTCTTGGCATCCATTGGAATGCTCCAATTACAGACGAGAATAACCTTTAAAGGAACACGCCGGCTTCAAATTTATAAAAATCAGAAATATATCGTGTAATTAATGTTAATGAACAGAAAACCAAATGAAGTCAAAGGTCAGCGTACACGCATTTCCAGCCGTAACAAGGATATGGCACACCAATGGTTGTAGACTTGTACTCGTAGCTGTGACTAAAATGTTGCAGCTGCTGCATGAGAATTCCAGGAACACGATACACATTCGTTTTAGCCGTACACCGTGGAAAAATCAACAATTACTGAATTCTGCGATTCTGTTGAAAACATATTTTCAGAATATTCACAAAATGTTTTTTAGTTGATGAAACGTTTGACGCGATGTTTGCAAATTGACGCAATGTTTGCGACTTGACGTAATGTTTGCGAGTTGATGTAATGTTTGCGAGTTGACGCAATGTTTTTGAGTTGACATCATGTTTCCGAGTTGACGCAATGTTTGCGAGTTGACTCAGTGTTTTGGAGTTGACAGAATGTTTGCGAGTTGACGCAGTGTTTGTGAGTTGATGCAATGTTTGACGCAATGTTTGCAAATGGTTTGGGTTTGTTATTTTGAACATGCAGTTAATCCATGTTCACCCAATCCATGTCTGAATGGGGGACAGTGTGCTCAGGTTGGAGCATCTTATCAATGTTCCTGCTTCAATGGATTCACAGGCCCTCGCTGCTCATCACAAAGTGAGTTAAAAGCTCAATTCACATTGGACCATTGACAGTGAAAATTACTTCTATGAAATACTCTTTTTGGAAGAAGTGTTATTCAGATAAGAATCAGTGAGTGTCAACTCAATATGTTTCAGCCAGTATACTCTGGCTGTCCTCAGGAGTGAAAACTATGTACAAATTGTCTTCGCATCCATTGGAATGCTCCAATTACAGACGAGAATAACCTTTAAAGGAACACGCCGGCTTCAAAGTTATAAAAATCAGAAATATATCGTGTAATTAATGTTAATGAACAGAAAACCAAATGAAGTCAAAGGTCAGCGTATACGCATTTCCAGCTGTAATAAGGATGTGGCATACCAATGGTTTTAGGCTGGTACTCGTAGCTGTGACTAAAATGTTGTAGCTGCTGCATGAGAATTCCAGGAACATGATACACATTCGTTTTAGCCGTACACCGTGGAAAAATCAACAATTACTGAATTCTGCGATTCTGTTGAAAAAATGTTTTCAGAATATTCACAAAATGCTTTTTAGTTGATAAAATGTTTGACGCGATGTTTGCAAATTGACGCAATGTTTGCGAGTTGACTCAATGTTTTGGAGTTGACAGAATGTTTGCGAGTTGACGCAGTGTTTGTGAGTTGATGCAATGTTTGACGCAATGTTTGAAAATGGTTTGTTTGTTATTTTGAACATGCAGTTAATCCATGTTCACCCAATCCACGTCTGAATGGGGGACAGTGTGCTCAAGTTGGAGCATCTTATCAATGTTCCTGCTTCAATGGATTCGCAGGCACAATGATTCTGTTGAAAACATATTTTCAGAATATTCACAAAATGTTTTTTAGTTGATGAAATGTTTGACGCAATGTTTGCAAATTGACAATGTTTGCGAGTTGACGTAAGTTTGCAAATTGACACAATGTTTGCGAGTTAACGTAATGTTTGTGAGTTGCCGTAATGTTTGCGAGTTGACATAATGTTTGCGAGTTGAGGTGATGTTTGTGAGTTGACACAATGTTTGCGAGTCGACGTAATGTTTGTGAATTGACGCAGTGTTTGCGATTTAATGCAATGTTTGACGCAATGTTTGCAAATGGTTTCTTTGTTATTTTGGACATGCAGTTAATCCATGTTCACCCAATCCATGTCTGAATGGGGGACAGTGTGCTCAGGTTGGAGCATCTTATCAATGTTCCTGCTTCAATGGATTCACAGGCCCTCGCTGCTCATTACAAAGTGAGTTTAAAGCTCAATTCACATTGGACCATTGACAGTGAAAATCACTTCTATGAAATACTATTTTTGGAAGAAGTGTTATTCAGATTAGAATCAGTAAGTGTCAACTCAATATGTTTCAGCCAGTGTACTCTGGCTGTCCTCAGGAGTGAAAACTATGTACAAATTGTCTTCGCATCCATTGGAATGCTCCAATTACAGACGAGAATAACCTTTAAAGGAACACGCCGACTTCAAATTTATAAAAATCAGAAATATATCGTGTAATTAATGTTAATGAACAGAAAACCAAATGAAGTCAAAGGTCAGCGTACACGCATTTCCAGCCGTAACAAGGATATGGCACACCAATGGTTGTAGACTTGTACTCGTAGCTGTGACTAAAATGTTGCAGCTGCTGCATGAGAATTCCAGGAACACGATACACATTCGTTTTAGCCGTACACCGTGGAAAAATCAACAATTACTGAATTCTGCGATTCTGTTGAAAACATATTTTCAGAATATTCACAAAATGTTTTTTAGTTGATGAAATGTTTGACGCGATGTTTGCAAATTGACGCAATGTTTGCGACTTGACGTAATGTTTGCGAGTTGATGTAATGTTTGCGAGTTGACGCAATGTTTTTGAGTTGACATCATGTTTGCGAGTTGATGCAATGTTTGCGAGTTGACTCAGTGTTTTGGAGTTGACAGAATGTTTGCGAGTTGACGCAGTGTTTGTGAGTTGATGCAATGTTTGACGCAATGTTTGCAAATGGTTTGGGTTTGTTATTTTGAACATGCAGTTAATCCATGTTCACCCAATCCATGTCTGAATGGGGGACAGTGTGCTCAGGTTGGAGCATCTTATCAATGTTCCTGCTTCAATGGATTCACAGGCCCTCGCTGCTCATCACAAAGTGAGTTAAAAGCTCAATTCACATTGGACCATTGACAGTGAAAATTACTTCTATGAAATACTCTTTTTGGAAGAAGTGTTATTCAGATAAGAATCAGTGAGTGTCAACTCAATATGTTTCAGCCAGTATACTCTGGCTGTCCTCAGGAGTGAAAACTATCTACAAATTGTCTTGGCATCCATTGGAATGCTCCAATTACAGACGAGAATAACCTTTAAAGGAACACGCCGGCTTCAAAGTTATAAAAATCAGAAATATATCATGTAATTAATGTTCATTAACAGAAAACCAAATGAAGTCAAAGGTCAGCGTATACTTATTTCCAGCCGTAACAAGGATGTGGCACACCAATGGTTTTAGACTGGTACTCGTAGCTGTGACTAAAATGGTGCAGCTGCTGCATGAGAATTCCAGGAACACGATACACATTCGTTTTAGCCGTACACCGTGGAAAAATCAACAATTACTGAATTCTGCGATTCTGTTGAAAACATATTTTCAGAATATTCACAAAATGTTTGACGCAATGTTTGCGACTTGATGTAATGTTTGCGAGTTGATGTAATGTTTGCGAGTTGACGCAATGTTTTCGAGTTGAAGCAATGTTTGCGAGTTGACTCAGTGTTTGGGAGTTGACAGAATATTTGCGAGTTGACGCAGTGTTTGTGAGTTGATGCAATGTTTGACGCAATGTTTGCAAATGGTTTGTTTGTTATTTTAAACATGCAGTTAATCCATGTTTACCCAAACCATGTGTGAATGGGGGACAGTGTGCTCAAGTTGGAGCATCTTATCAATGTTCCTGCTTCAATGGATTCACAGGCACAATGATTCTGTTGAAAACATATTTTCAGAATATTCACAAAATGTTTTTTAGTTGACACAATGTTTTCGAGTTGACATAATGTTTGCGAGTTAACGCAATGTTTGCGAGTTGACTCAGTGTTTGGGAGTTGACAGAATGTTTCCGAGTTGACGCAGTGTTTGTGAGTTGATGCAATGTTTAACGCAATGTTTGCAAATGGTTTGTTTGTTATTTTGAACATGCAGTTAATCCATGTTCACCCAATCCATGTCTGAATGGGGGACAGTGTGCTCAAGGTGGAGCATCTTATCAATGTTCCTGCTTCAATGGATTCACAGGCACAATGATTCTGTTGAAAACAAATTTTCAGAATATTCACAAAATGTTTTTTAGTTGATGAAATGTTTGACGCAATGTTTGCAAATTGACACAATGTTTGCAAATTGACGCAATGTTTGCGACTTGACGTAATGTTTGCGAGTTGATGTAATGTTTGCGAGTTGACGCAATGTTTTTGAGTTGACAGAATGTTTGCGAGTTGACGCAGTGTTTGTGAGTTGATGCAATGTTTAACGCAATGTTTGCAAATGGTTTGTTTGTTATTTTGAACATGCAGTTAATCCATGTTCACCCAATCCATGTCTGAATGGGGGACAGTGTGCTCAGGTTGGAGCATCTTATCAATGTTCCTGCTTCAATGGATTCACAGACCCTCGCTGCTCATCACAAAGTGAGTTAAAAGCTCAATTCACATTGGACCATTGACAGTGAAAATCACTTCTATGAAATACTATTTTTGGAAGAAGTGTTATTCAGATTAGAATCAGTAAGTGTCAACTCAATATGTTTCAGCCAGTGTACTCTGGCTGTCCTCAGGAGTGAAAACTATGTACAAATTGTCTTCGCATCCATTGGAATGCTCCAATTACAGACGAGAATAACCTTTAAAGGAACACGCCGACTTCAAATTTATAAAAATCAGAAATATATCGTGTAATTAATGTTAATGAACAGAAAACCAAATGAAGTCAAAGGTCAGCGTACACGCATTTCCAGCCGTAACAAGGATATGGCACACCAATGGTTGTAGACTTGTACTCGTAGCTGTGACTAAAATGTTGCAGCTGCTGCATGAGAATTCCAGGAACACGATACACATTCGTTTTAGCCGTACACCGTGGAAAAATCAACAATTACTGAATTCTGCGATTCTGTTGAAAACATATTTTCAGAATATTCACAAAATGTTTTTTAGTTGATGAAATGTTTGACGCGATGTTTGCAAATTGACGCAATGTTTGCGACTTGACGTAATGTTTGCGAGTTGATGTAATGTTTGCGAGTTGACGCAATGTTTTTGAGTTGACATCATGTTTGCGAGTTGATGCAATGTTTGCGAGTTGACTCAGTGTTTTGGAGTTGACAGAATGTTTGCGAGTTGACGCAGTGTTTGTGAGTTGATGCAATGTTTGACGCAATGTTTGCAAATGGTTTGGGTTTGTTATTTTGAACATGCAGTTAATCCATGTTCACCCAATCCATGTCTGAATGGGGGACAGTGTGCTCAGGTTGGAGCATCTTATCAATGTTCCTGCTTCAATGGATTCACAGGCCCTCGCTGCTCATCACAAAGTGAGTTAAAAGCTCAATTCACATTGGACCATTGACAGTGAAAATTACTTCTATGAAATACTCTTTTTGGAAGAAGTGTTATTCAGATAAGAATCAGTGAGTGTCAACTCAATATGTTTCAGCCAGTATACTCTGGCTGTCCTCAGGAGTGAAAACTATCTACAAATTGTCTTGGCATCCATTGGAATGCTCCAATTACAGACGAGAATAACCTTTAAAGGAACACGCCGGCTTCAAAGTTATAAAAATCAGAAATATATCATGTAATTAATGTTCATTAACAGAAAACCAAATGAAGTCAAAGGTCAGCGTATACTTATTTCCAGCCGTAACAAGGATGTGGCACACCAATGGTTTTAGACTGGTACTCGTAGCTGTGACTAAAATGGTGCAGCTGCTGCATGAGAATTCCAGGAACACGATACACATTCGTTTTAGCCGTACACCGTGGAAAAATCAACAATTACTGAATTCTGCGATTCTGTTGAAAACATATTTTCAGAATATTCACAAAATGTTTGACGCAATGTTTGCGACTTGATGTAATGTTTGCGAGTTGATGTAATGTTTGCGAGTTGACGCAATGTTTTCGAGTTGAAGCAATGTTTGCGAGTTGACTCAGTGTTTGGGAGTTGACAGAATATTTGCGAGTTGACGCAGTGTTTGTGAGTTGATGCAATGTTTGACGCAATGTTTGCAAATGGTTTGTTTGTTATTTTAAACATGCAGTTAATCCATGTTTACCCAAACCATGTGTGAATGGGGGACAGTGTGCTCAAGTTGGAGCATCTTATCAATGTTCCTGCTTCAATGGATTCACAGGCACAATGATTCTGTTGAAAACATATTTTCAGAATATTCACAAAATGTTTTTTAGTTGACACAATGTTTTCGAGTTGACATAATGTTTGCGAGTTAACGCAATGTTTGCGAGTTGACTCAGTGTTTGGGAGTTGACAGAATGTTTCCGAGTTGACGCAGTGTTTGTGAGTTGATGCAATGTTTAACGCAATGTTTGCAAATGGTTTGTTTGTTATTTTGAACATGCAGTTAATCCATGTTCACCCAATCCATGTCTGAATGGGGGACAGTGTGCTCAAGGTGGAGCATCTTATCAATGTTCCTGCTTCAATGGATTCACAGGCACAATGATTCTGTTGAAAACAAATTTTCAGAATATTCACAAAATGTTTTTTAGTTGATGAAATGTTTGACGCAATGTTTGCAAATTGACACAATGTTTGCAAATTGACGCAATGTTTGCGACTTGACGTAATGTTTGCGAGTTGATGTAATGTTTGCGAGTTGACGCAATGTTTTTGAGTTGACATAATGTTTGCGAGTTAACGCAATGTTTGCGAGTTGACTCAGTGTTTGGGAGTTGACAGAATGTTTCCGAGTTGACGCAGTGTTTGTGAGTTGATGCAATGTTTAACGCAATGTTTGCAAATGGTTTGTTTGTTATTTTGAACATGCAGTTAATCCATGTTCACCCAATCCATGTCTGAATGGGGGACAGTGTGCTCAAGGTGGAGCATCTTATCAATGTTCCTGCTTCAATGGATTCGCAGGCACAATGATTCTGTTGAAAACATATTTTCAGAATATTCACAAAATGTTTTTTAGTTGATGAAATGTTTGACGTAAGTTTGCAAATTGACACAATGTTTGCGAGTTAACGTAATGTTTGTGAGTTGACGTAATGTTTGCGAGTTGACATAATGTTTGCGAGTTGAGGTGATGTTTGTGAGTTGACACAATGTTTGCGAGTCGACGTAATGTTTGTGAATTGACGCAGTGTTTGCGAGTTAATGCAATGTTTGACGCAATGTTTGCAAATGGTTTCTTTGTTATTTTGGACATGCAGTTAATCCATGTTCACCCAATCCATGTCTGAATGGGGGACAGTGTGCTCAGGTTGGAGCATCTTATCAATGTTCCTGCTTCAATGGATTCACAGGCCCTCGCTGCTCATTACAAAGTGAGTTTAAAGCTCAATTCACATTGGACCATTGACAGTGAAAATCACTTCTATGAAATACTATTTTTGGAAGAAGTGTTATTCAGATTAGAATCAGTAAGTGTCAACTCAATATGTTTCAGCCAGTGTACTCTGGCTGTCCTCAGGAGTGAAAACTATGTACAAATTGTCTTCGCATCCATTGGAATGCTCCAATTACAGACGAAAATAACCTTTAAAGGAACACGCCGGCTTCAAAGTTATAAAAATCAGAAATATATCATGTAATTAATGTTCATTAACAGAAAACCAAATGAAGTCAAAGGTCAGCGTATACTCATTTCCAGCCGTAACAAGGATATGGCACACCAATGGTTGTAGACTTGTACTCGTAGCTGTGACTAAAATGTTGCAGCTGCTGCATGAGAATTCCAGGAACACGATACACATTCGTTTTAGCCGTACACCGTGGAAAAATCAACAATTACTGAATTCTGCGATTCTGTTGAAAACATATTTTCAGAATATTCACAAAATGTTTTTTAGTTGATGAAATGTTTGACGCGATGTTTGCAAATTGACGCAATGTTTGCGACTTGATGTAATGTTTGCGAGTTGATGTAATGTTTGCGAGTTGACGCAATGTTTTTGAGTTGACATCATGTTTGCGAGTTGACGCAATGTTTGCGAGTTGACTCAGTGTTTTGGAGTTGACAGAATGTTTGCGAGTTGACGCAGTGTTTGTGAGTTGATGCAATGTTTGACGCAATGTTTGCAAATGGTTTGGGTTTGTTATTTTGAACATGCAGTTAATCCATGTTCACCCAATCCATGTCTCAATGGGGGACAGTGTGCTCAGGTTGGAGCATCTTATCAATGTTCCTGCTTCAATGGATTCACAGGCCCTTGCTGCTCATCACAAAATGAGTTTAAAGCTCAATTCACATTGGACCATTGACAGTGAAAATAACTTCTATGAAATACTCTTTTTGGATGAAGTGTTATTCAGATAAGAATCAGTGAGTGTCAACTCAATATGTTTCAGCCAGTATACTCTGGCTGTCCTCAGGAGTGAAAACTATCTACAAACTGTCTTGGCATCCATTGAAATGCTCCAATTACAGACGAGAATAACCTTTAAAGGAACACGCCGGCTTCAAAGTTATAAAAATCAGAAATATATCGTATAATTAATGTTAATGAACAGAAAACCAAATGAAGTCAAAGGTCAGCGTATACTTATTTCCAGCCGTAATAAGGATGTGGCACACCAATGGTTGTAGACTTGTACTCGTAGCTGTGACTAAAATGTTGCAGCTGCTGCATGAGAATTCCAGGAACACGATACACATTCGTTTTAGCCGTACACCGTGGAAAAATCAACAATTACTGAATTCTGCGATTCTGTTGAAAACATATTTTCAGAATATTCACAAAATGTTTTTTAGTTGATGAAATGTTTGACGCGATGTTTGCAAATTGACGCAATGTTTGCGACTTGATGTAATGTTTGCGAGTTGATGTAATGTTTGCGAGTTGACGCAATGTTTGCGAGTTGACTCAGTGTTTTGGAGTTGACAGAATGTTTGCGAGTTGACGCAGTGTTTGTGAGTTGATGCAATGTTTGACGCAATGTTTGCAAATGGTTTGGGTTTGTTATTTTGAACATGCAGTTAATCCATGTTCACCCAATCCATGTCTCAATGGGGGACAGTGTGCTCAGGTTGGAGCATCTTATCAATGTTCCTGCTTCAATGGATTCACAGGCCCTTGCTGCTCATCACAAAATGAGTTTAAAGCTCAATTCACATTGGACCATTGACAGTGAAAATAACTTCTATGAAATACTCTTTTTGGATGAAGTGTTATTCAGATAAGAATCAGTGAGTGTCAACTCAATATGTTTCAGCCAGTATACTCTGGCTGTCCTCAGGAGTGAAAACTATCTACAAACTGTCTTGGCATCCATTCAAATGCTCCAATTACAGACGAGAATAACCTTTAAAGGAACACGCCGGCTTCAAAGTTATAAAAATCAGAAATATATCGTATAATTAATGTTAATGAACAGAAAACCAAATGAAGTCAAAGGTCAGCGTATACGCATTTCCAGCTGTAATAAGGATGTGGCATACCAATGGTTTTAGGCTGGTACTCGTAGCTGTGACTAAAATGTTGTAGCTGCTGCATGAGAATTCCAGGAACACGATACACATTCGTTTTAGCCGTACACCGTGGAAAAATCAACAATTACTGAATTCTGCGATTCTGTTGAAAACATATTTTCAGAATATTCACAAAATGTTTTTTAGTTGATGAAATATTTGACGCGATGTTTGCAAATTGACGCAATGTTTGCGACTTGACGTAATGTTTGCGAGTTGATGTAATGTTTGCGAGTTGATGTAATGTTTGCGAGTTGACGCAATGTTTTCGAGTTGACGCAATGTTTGCGAGTTGACTCAGTGTTTTGGAGTTGACAGAATGTTTGCGAGTTGACGCAGTGTTTGTGAGTTGATGCAATGTTTGACGCAATGTTTGCAAATGGTTTGGGTTTGTTATTTTGAACATGCAGTTAATCCATGTTCACCCAATCCATGTCTGAATGGGGGACAGTGTGCTCAGGTTGGAGCATCTTATCAATGTTCCTGCTTCAATGGATTCACAGGCCCTTGCTGCTCATCACAAAATGAGTTTAAAGCTCAATTCACATTGGACCATTGACAGTGAAAATAACTTGTATGAAATACTCTTTTTGGATGAAGTGTTATTCAGATAAGAATCAGTGAGTGTCAACTCAATATGTTTCAGCCAGTATACTCTGGCTGTCCTCAGGAGTGAAAACTATCTACAAACTGTCTTGGCATCCATTGAAATGCTCCAATTACAGACGAGAATAACCTTTAAAGGAACACGCCGGCTTCAAAGTTATAAAAATCAGAAATATATCGTATAATTAATGTTAATGAACAGAAAACCAAATGAAGTCAAAGGTCAGCGTATACGCATTTCCAGCTGTAATAAGGATGTGGCATACCAATGGTTTTAGGCTGGTACTCGTAGCTGTGACTAAAATGTTGTAGCTGCTGCATGAGAATTCCAGGAACACGATACACATTCGTTTTAGCCGTACACCGTGGAAAAATCAACAATTACTGAATTCTGCGATTCTGTTGAAAACATATTTTCAGAATATTCACAAAATGCTTTTTAGTTGATGAAATGTTTGACGCGATGTTTGCAAATTGACGCAATGTTTGCGAGTTGACTCAATGTTTTGGAGTTGACAGAATGTTTGCGAGTTGACGCAGTGTTTGTGAGTTGATGCAATGTTTGAAAATGGTTTGTTTGTTATTTTGAACATGCAGTTAATCCATGTTCACCCAATCCACGTCTGAATGGGGGACAGTGTGCTCAAGTTGGAGCATCTTATCAATGTTCCTGCTTCAATGGATTCGCAGGCACAATGATTCTGTTGAAAACATATTTTCAGAATATTCACAAAATGTTTTTTAGTTGATGAAATGTTTGACGCAATGTTTGCAAATTGACACAATGTTTGCGAGTTGACGTAAGTTTGTGAGTTGACGTAATGTTTCCGAGTTGACATAATGTTTGCGAGTTGAGGTGATGTTTGTGAGTTGACACAATGTTTGCGAGTCGACGTAATGTTTGTGAATTGACGCAGTGTTTGCGATTTAATGCAATGTTTGACGCAATGTTTGCAAATGGTTTCTTTGTTATTTTGGACATGCAGTTAATCCATGTTCACCCAATCCATGTCTGAATGGGGGACAGTGTGCTCAGGTTGGAGCATCTTATCAATGTTCCTGCTTCAATGGATTCACAGGCCCTCGCTGCTCATTACAAAGTGAGTTTAAAGCTCAATTCACATTGGACCATTGACAGTGAAAATCACTTCTATGAAATACTATTTTTGGAAGAAGTGTTATTCAGATTAGAATCAGTAAGTGTCAACTCAATATGTTTCAGCCAGTGTACTCTGGCTGTCCTCAGGAGTGAAAACTATGTACAAATTGTCTTGGCATCCATTGGAATGCTCCAATTACAGACGAGAATAACCTTTAAAGGAACACGCCGGCTTCAAATTTATAAAAATCAGAAATATATCGTGTAATTAATGTTAATGAACAGAAAACCAAATGAAGTCAAAGGTCAGCGTACACGCATTTCCAGCCGTAACAAGGATATGGCACACCAATGGTTGTAGACTTGTACTCGTAGCTGTGACTAAAATGTTGCAGCTGCTGCATGAGAATTCCAGGAACACGATACACATTCGTTTTAGCCGTACACCGTGGAAAAATCAACAATTACTGAATTCTGCGATTCTGTTGAAAACATATTTTCAGAATATTCACAAAATGTTTTTTAGTTGATGAAACGTTTGACGCGATGTTTGCAAATTGACGCAATGTTTGCGACTTGACGTAATGTTTGCGAGTTGATGTAATGTTTGCGAGTTGACGCAATGTTTTTGAGTTGACATCATGTTTCCGAGTTGACGCAATGTTTGCGAGTTGACTCAGTGTTTTGGAGTTGACAGAATGTTTGCGAGTTGACGCAGTGTTTGTGAGTTGATGCAATGTTTGACGCAATGTTTGCAAATGGTTTGGGTTTGTTATTTTGAACATGCAGTTAATCCATGTTCACCCAATCCATGTCTGAATGGGGGACAGTGTGCTCAGGTTGGAGCATCTTATCAATGTTCCTGCTTCAATGAATTCACAGGCCCTCGCTGCTCATCACAAAGTGAGTTAAAAGCTCAATTCACATTGGACCATTGACAGTGAAAATTACTTCTATGAAATACTCTTTTTGGAAGAAGTGTTATTCAGATAAGAATCAGTGAGTGTCAACTCAATATGTTTCAGCCAGTATACTCTGGCTGTCCTCAGGAGTGAAAACTATGTACAAATTGTCTTCGCATCCATTGGAATGCTCCAATTACAGACGAGAATAACCTTTAAAGGAACACGCCGGCTTCAAAGTTATAAAAATCAGAAATATATCGTGTAATTAATGTTAATGAACAGAAAACCAAATGAAGTCAAAGGTCAGCGTATACGCATTTCCAGCTGTAATAAGGATGTGGCATACCAATGGTTTTAGGCTGGTACTCGTAGCTGTGACTAAAATGTTGTAGCTGCTGCATGAGAATTCCAGGAACATGATACACATTCGTTTTAGCCGTACACCGTGGAAAAATCAACAATTACTGAATTCTGCGATTCTGTTGAAAACATATTTTCAGAATATTCACAAAATGCTTTTTAGTTGATAAAATGTTTGACGCGATGTTTGCAAATTGACGCAATGTTTGCGAGTTGACTCAATGTTTTGGAGTTGACAGAATGTTTGCGAGTTGACGCAGTGTTTGTGAGTTGATGCAATGTTTGACGCAATGTTTGAAAATGGTTTGTTTGTTATTTTGAACATGCAGTTAATCCATGTTCACCCAATCCACGTCTGAATGGGGGACAGTGTGCTCAAGTTGGAGCATCTTATCAATGTTCCTGCTTCAATGGATTCGCAGGCACAATGATTCTGTTGAAAACATATTTTCAGAATATTCACAAAATGTTTTTTAGTTGATGAAATGTTTGACGCAATGTTTGCAAATTGACACAATGTTTGCGAGTTAACGTAATGTTTGTGAGTTGACGTAATGTTTGCGAGTTGACATAATGTTTGCGAGTTGAGGTGATGTTTGTGAGTTGACACAATGTTTGCGAGTCGACGTAATGTTTGTGAATTCACGCAGTGTTTGCGATTTAATGCAATGTTTGACGCAATGTTTGCAAATGGTTTCTTTGTTATTTTGGACATGCAGTTAATCCATGTTCACCCAATCCATGTCTGAATGGGGGACAGTGTGCTCAGGTTGGAGCATCTTATCAATGTTCCTGCTTCAATGGATTCACAGGCCCTCGCTGCTCATTACAAAGTGAGTTTAAAGCTCAATTCACATTGGACCATTGACAGTGAAAATCACTTCTATGAAATACTATTTTTGGAAGAAGTGTTATTCAGATTAGAATCAGTAAGTGTCAACTCAATATGTTTCAGCCAGTGTACTCTGGCTGTCCTCAGGAGTGAAAACTATGTACAAATTGTCTTCGCATCCATTGGAATGCTCCAATTACAGACGAGAATAACCTTTAAAGGAACACGCCGGCTTCAAAGTTATAAAAATCAGAAATATATCATGTAATTAATGTTCATTAACAGAAAACCAAATGAAGTCAAAGGTCATCATATACTTATTTCCAGCCGTAACAAGGATATGGCACACCAATGGTTGTAGACTTGTACTCGTAGCTGTGACTAAAATGTTGCAGCTGCTGCATGAGAATTCCAGGAACACGATACACATTCGTTTTAGCCGTACACCGTGGAAAAATCAACAATTACTGAATTCTGCGATTCTGTTGAAAACATATTTTCAGAATATTCACAAAATGTTTTTTAGTTGATGAAATGTTTGACGCGATGTTTGCAAATTGACGCAATGTTTGCGACTTGATGTAATGTTTGCGAGTTGATGTAATGTTTGCGAGTTGACGCAATGTTTTTGAGTTGACATCATGTTTGCGAGTTGACGCAATGTTTGCGAGTTGACTCAGTGTTTTGGAGTTGACAGAATGTTTGCGAGTTGACGCAGTGTTTGTGAGTTGATGCAATGTTTGACGCAATGTTTGCAAATGGTTTGGGTTTGTTATTTTGAACATGCAGTTAATCCATGTTCACCCAATCCATGTCTGAATGGGGGACAGTGTGCTCAGGTTGGAGCATCTTATCAATGTTCCTGCTTCAATGGATTCACAGGCCCTCGCTGCTCATCACAAAGTGAGTTAAAAGCTCAATTCACATTGGACCATTGACAGTGAAAATTACTTCTATGAAATACTCTTTTTGGAAGAAGTGTTATTCAGATAAGAATCAGTGAGTGTCAACTCAATATGTTTCAGCCAGTATACTCTGGCTGTCCTCAGGAGTGAAAACTATGTACAAATTGTCTTCGCATCCATTGGAATGCTCCAATTACAGACGAGAATAACCTTTAAAGGAACACGCCGGCTTCAAAGTTATAAAAATCAGAAATATATCGTGTAATTAATGTTAATGAACAGAAAACCAAATGAAGTCAAAGGTCAGCGTATACGCATTTCCAGCTGTAATAAGGATGTGGCATACCAATGGTTTTAGGCTGGTACTCGTAGCTGTGACTAAAATGTTGTAGCTGCTGCATGAGAATTCCAGGAACATGATACACATTCGTTTTAGCCGTACACCGTGGAAAAATCAACAATTACTGAATTCTGCGATTCTGTTGAAAACATATTTTCAGAATATTCACAAAATGCTTTTTAGTTGATAAAATGTTTGACGCGATGTTTGCAAATTGACGCAATGTTTGCGAGTTGACTCAATGTTTTGGAGTTGACAGAATGTTTGCGAGTTGACGCAGTGTTTGTGAGTTGATGCAATGTTTGACGCAATGTTTGAAAATGGTTTGTTTGTTATTTTGAACATGCAGTTAATCCATGTTCACCCAATCCACGTCTGAATGGGGGACAGTGTGCTCAAGTTGGAGCATCTTATCAATGTTCCTGCTTCAATGGATTCGCAGGCACAATGATTCTGTTGAAAACATATTTTCAGAATATTCACAAAATGTTTTTTAGTTGATGAAATGTTTGACGCAATGTTTACAAATTGACACAATGTTTGCGAGTTGACGTAAGTTTGCAAATTGACACAATGTTTGCGAGTTAACGTAATGTTTGTGAGTTGACGTAATGTTTGCGAGTTGACATAATGTTTGCGAGTTGAGGTGATGTTTGTGAGTTGACACAATGTTTGCGAGTCGACGTAATGTTTGTGAATTGACGCAGTGTTTGCGATTTAATGCAATGTTTGACGCAATGTTTGCAAATGGTTTCTTTGTTATTTTGGACATGCAGTTAATCCATGTTCACCCAATCCATGTCTGAATGGGGGACAGTGTGCTCAGGTTGGAGCATCTTATCAATGTTCCTGCTTCAATGGATTCACAGGCCCTCGCTGCTCATTACAAAGTGAGTTTAAAGCTCAATTCACATTGGACCATTGACAGTGAAAATCACTTCTATGAAATACTATTTTTGGAAGAAGTGTTATTCAGATTAGAATCAGTAAGTGTCAACTCAATATGTTTCAGCCAGTGTACTCTGGCTGTCCTCAGGAGTGAAAACTATGTACAAATTGTCTTCGCATCCATTGGAATGCTCCAATTACAGACGAGAATAACCTTTAAAGGAACACGCCGGCTTCAAAGTTATAAAAATCAGAAATATATCATGTAATTAATGTTCATTAACAGAAAACCAAATGAAGTCAAAGGTCAGCGTATACTTATTTCCAGCCGTAACAAGGATATGGCACACCAATGGTTGTAGACTTGTACTCGTAGCTGTGACTAAAATGTTGCAGCTGCTGCATGAGAATTCCAGGAACACGATACACATTCGTTTTAGCCGTACACCGAGGAAAAATCAACAATTACTGAATTCTGCGATTCTGTTGAAAACATATTTTCAGAATATTCACAAAATGTTTTTTAGTTGATGAAATGTTTGACGCGATGTTTGCAAATTGACGCAATGTTTGCGACTTGATGTAATGTTTGCGAGTTGATGTAATGTTTGCGAGTTGACGCAATGTTTTTGAGTTGACATCATGTTTGCGAGTTGACGCAATGTTTGCGAGTTGACTCAGTGTTTTGGAGTTGACAGAATGTTTGCGAGTTGACGCAGTGTTTGTGAGTTGATGCAATGTTTGACGCAATGTTTGCAAATGGTTTGGGTTTGTTATTTTGAACATGCAGTTAATCCATGTTCACCCAATCCATGTCTGAATGGGGGACAGTGTGCTCAGGTTGGAGCATCTTATCAATGTTCCTGCTTCAATGGATTCACAGGCCCTCGCTGCTCATCACAAAGTGAGTTAAAAGCTCAATTCACATTGGACCATTGACAGTGAAAATTACTTCTATGAAATACTCTTTTTGGAAGAAGTGTTATTCAGATAAGAATCAGTGAGTGTCAACTCAATATGTTTCAGCCAGTATACTCTGGCTGTCCTCAGGAGTGAAAACTATGTACAAATTGTCTTCGCATCCATTGGAATGCTCCAATTACAGACGAGAATAACCTTTAAAGGAACACGCCGGCTTCAAAGTTATAAAAATCAGAAATATATCGTGTAATTAATGTTAATGAACAGAAAACCAAATGAAGTCAAAGGTCAGCGTATACGCATTTCCAGCTGTAATAAGGATGTGGCATACCAATGGTTTTAGGCTGGTACTCGTAGCTTTGACTAAAATGTTGTAGCTGCTGCATGAGAATTCCAGGAACATGATACACATTCGTTTTAGCCGTACACCGTGGAAAAATCAACAATTACTGAATTCTGCGATTCTGTTGAAAACATATTTTCAGAATATTCACAAAATGCTTTTTAGTTGATAAAATGTTTGACGCGATGTTTGCAAATTGACGCAATGTTTGCGAGTTGACTCAATGTTTTGGAGTTGACAGAATGTTTGCGAGTTGACGCAGTGTTTGTGAGTTGATGCAATGTTTGACGCAATGTTTGAAAATGGTTTGTTTGTTATTTTGAACATGCAGTTAATCCATGTTCACCCAATCCACGTCTGAATGGGGGACAGTGTGCTCAAGTTGGAGCATCTTATCAATGTTCCTGCTTCAATGGATTCGCAGGCACAATGATTCTGTTGAAAACATATTTTCAGAATATTCACAAAATGTTTTTTAGTTGATGAAATGTTTGACGCGATGTTTGCAAATTGACGCAATGTTTGCGACTTGACGTAATGTTTGCGAGTTGATGTAATGTTTGCGAGTTGACGCAATGTTTTTGAGTTGACATCATGTTTGCGAGTTGACGCAATGTTTGCGAGTTGACTCAGTGTTTTGGAGTTGACAGAATGTTTGCGAGTTGACGCAGTGTTTGTGAGTTGATGCAATGTTTGACGCAATGTTTGCAAATGGTTTGGGTTTGTTATTTTGAACATGCAGTTAATCCATGTTCACCCAATCCATGTCTCAATGGGGGACAGTGTGCTCAGGTTGGAGCATCTTATCAATGTTTCTGCTTCAATGGATTCACAGGCCCTCGCTGCTCATTACAAAGTGAGTTTAAAGCTCAATTCACATTGGACCATTGACAGTGAAAATAACTTCTATGAAATACTCTTTTTGGATGAAGTGTTATTCAGATAGGAATCAGTGAGTGTCAACTCAATATGTTTCAGCCAGTATACTCTGGCTGTCCTCAGGAGTGAAAACTATCTACAAATTGTCTTGGCATCCATTGAAATGCTCCAATTACAGACGAGAATAACCTTTAAAGGAACACGCCGGCTTCAAAGTTATAAAAATCAGAAATATATCGTGTAATTAATGTTAATGAACAGAAAACCAAATGAAGTCAAAGGTCAGCGTATACGCATTTCCAGCTGTAATAAGGATGTGGCATACCAATGGTTTTAGGCTGGTACTCGTAGCTGTGACTAAAATGTTGTAGCTGCTGCATGAGAATTCCAGGAACACGATACACATTCGTTTTAGCCGTACACCGTGGAAAAATCAACAATTACTGAATTCTGCGATTCTGTTGAAAACATATTTTCAGAATATTCACAAAACGCTTTTTAGTTGATAAAATGTTTGACGCGATATTTGCAAATTGACGCAATGTTTGCGAGTTGACTCAATGTTTTGGAGTTGACAGAATGTTTGCGAGTTGACGCAGTGTTTGTGAGTTGATGCAATGTTTGACGCAATGTTTGAAAATGGTTTGTTTGTTATTTTGAACATGCAGTTAATCCATGTTCACCCAATCCACGTCTGAATGGGGGACAGTGTGCTCAAGTTGGAGCATCTTATCAATGTTCCTGCTTCAATGGATTCGCAGGCACAATGATTCTGTTGAAAACATATTTTCAGAATATTCACAAAATGTTTTTTAGTTGATGAAATGTTTGACGCAATGTTTGCAAATTGACACAATGTTTGCGAGTTGACGTAAGTTTGCAAATTGACACAATGTTTGCGAGTTGACGTAATGTTTGTGAGTTGACGTAATGTTTGCGAGTTGACATAATGTTTGCGAGTTGAGGTAATGTTTGTGAGTTGACACAATGTTTGCGAGTCGACGTAATGTTTGTGAATTGACGCAGTGTTTGCGATTTAATGCAATGTTTGACGCAATGTTTGCAAATGGTTTCTTTGTTATTTTGGACATGCAGTTAATCCATGTTCACCCAATCCATGTCTGAATGGGGGACAGTGTGCTCAGGTTGGAGCATCTTATCAATGTTCCTGCTTCAATGGATTCACAGGCCCTGCCCTGGCTGTCCTCAGGAGTGAAAACTATCTACAAATTGTCTTGGCATCCATTGAAATGCTCCAATTACAGACGAGAATAACCTTTAAAGGAACACGCCGGCTTCAAAGTTATAAAAATCAGAAATATATCGTGTAATTAATGTTAATGAACAGAAAACCAAATGAAGTCAAAGGTCAGCGTATACGCATTTCCAGCTGTAATAAGGATGTGGCATACCAATGGTTTTAGGCTGGTTCTCGTAGCTGTGACTAAAATGTTGTAGCTGCTGCATGAGAATTCCAGGAACACGATACACATTCGTTTTAGCCGTACACCGTGGAAAAATCAACAATTACTGAATTCTGCGATTCTGTTGAAAACATATTTTCAGAATATTCACAAAACGCTTTTTAGTTGATAAAATGTTTGACGCGATATTTGCAAATTGACGCAATGTTTGCGAGTTGACTCAATGTTTTGGAGTTGACAGAATGTTTGCGAGTTGACGCAGTGTTTGTGAGTTGATGCAATGTTTGACGCAATGTTTGAAAATGGTTTGTTTGTTATTTTGAACATGCAGTTAATCCATGTTCACCCAATCCACGTCTGAATGGGGGACAGTGTGCTCAAGTTGGAGCATCTTATCAATGTTCCTGCTTCAATGGATTCGCAGGCACAATGATTCTGTTGAAAACATATTTTCAGAATATTCACAAAATGTTTTTTAGTTGATGAAATGTTTGACGCAATGTTTGCAAATTGACACAATGTTTGCGAGTTGACGTAAGTTTGCAAATTGACACAATGTTTGCGAGTTGACGTAATGTTTGTGAGTTGACGTAATGTTTGCGAGTTGACATAATGTTTGCGAGTTGAGGTAATGTTTGTGAGTTGACACAATGTTTGCGAGTCGACGTAATGTTTGTGAATTGACGCAGTGTTTGCGATTTAATGCAATGTTTGACGCAATGTTTGCAAATGGTTTCTTTGTTATTTTGGACATGCAGTTAATCCATGTTCACCCAATCCATGTCTGAATGGGGGACAGTGTGCTCAGGTTGGAGCATCTTATCAATGTTCCTGCTTCAATGGATTCACAGGCCCTCGCTGCTCATTACAAAGTGAGTTTAAAGCTCAATTCACATTGGACCATTGACAGTGAAAATCACTTCTATGAAATACTATTTTTGGAAGAAGTGTTATTCAGATTAGAATCAGTAAGTGTCAACTCAATATGTTTCAGCCAGTGTACTCTGGCTGTCCTCAGGAGTGAAAACTATGTACAAATTGTCTTCGCATCCATTGGAATGCTCCAATTACAGACGAGAATAACCTTTAAAGGAACACGCCGGCTTCAAAGTTATAAAAATCAGAAATATATCATGTAATTAATGTTCATTAACAGAAAACCAAATGAAGTCAAAGGTCAGCGTATACTTATTTCCAGCCGTAACAAGGATATGGCACACCAATGGTTGTAGACTTGTACTCGTAGCTGTGACTAAAATGTTGCAGCTGCTGCATGAGAATTCCAGGAACACGATACACATTCGTTTTAGATGTACACCGTGGAAAAATCAACAATTACTGAATTCTGCGATTCTGTTGAAAACATATTTTCAGAATATTCACAAAATGTTTTTTAGTTGATGAAATGTTTGACGCGATGTTTGCAAATTGACGCAATGTAATGTGCGTGTAATGTTTGCGAGTTGATGTAATGTTTGCGAGTTGACGCAATGTTTTTGAGTTGACATCATGTTTGCGAGTTGACGCAATGTTTGCGAGTTGACTCAGTGTTTTGGAGTTGACAGAATGTTTGCGAGTTGACGCAGTGTTTGTGAGTTGATGCAATGTTTGACGCAATGTTTGCAAATGGTTTGGGTTTGTTATTTTGAACATGCAGTTAATCCATGTTCACCCAATCCATGTCTCAATGGGGGACAGTGTGCTCAGGTTGGAGCATCTTATCAATGTTCCTGCTTCAATGGATTCACAGGCCCTCGCTGCTCATCACAAAATGAGTTTAAAGCTCAATTCACATTGGACCATTGACAGTGAAAATAACTTGTATGAAATACTATTTTTGGAAGAAGTGTTATTCAGATTAGAATCAGTAAGTGTCAACTCAATATGTTTCAGCCAGTGTACTCTGGCTGTCCTCAGGAGTGAAAACTATGTACAAATTGTCTTGGCATCCATTGGAATGCTCCAATTACAGACGAGAATAACCTTTAAAGGAACACGCCGGCTTCAAATTTATAAAAATCAGAAATATATCGTGTAATTAATGTTAATGAACAGAAAACCAAATGAAGTCAAAGGTCAGCGTACACGCATTTCCAGCCGTAACAAGGATATGGCACACCAATGGTTGTAGACTTGTACTCGTAGCTGTGACTAAAATGTTGCAGCTGCTGCATGAGAATTCCAGGAACACGATACACATTCGTTTTAGCCGTACACCGTGGAAAAATCAACAATTACTGAATTCTGCGATTCTGTTGAAAACATATTTTCAGAATATTCACAAAATGTTTTTTAGTTGATGAAATGTTTGACGCGATGTTTGCAAATTGACGCAATGTTTGCGACTTGACGTAATGTTTGCGAGTTGATGTAATGTTTGCGAGTTGACGCAATGTTTTTGAGTTGACATCATGTTTGCGAGTTGACGCAATGTTTGCGAGTTGACTCAGTGTTTTGGAGTTGACAGAATGTTTGCGAGTTGACGCAGTGTTTGTGAGTTGATGCAATGTTTGACGCAATGTTTGCAAATGGTTTGGGTTTGTTATTTTGAACATGCAGTTAATCCATGTTCACCCAATCCATGTCTCAATGGGGGACAGTGTGCTCAGGTTGGAGCATCTTATCAATGTTTCTGCTTCAATGGATTCACAGGCCCTCGCTGCTCATTACAAAGTGAGTTTAAAGCTCAATTCACATTGGACCATTGACAGTGAAAATAACTTCTATGAAATACTCTTTTTGGATGAAGTGTTATTCAGATAGGAATCAGTGAGTGTCAACTCAATATGTTTCAGCCAGTATACTCTGGCTGTCCTCAGGAGTGAAAACTATCTACAAATTGTCTTGGCATCCATTGAAATGCTCCAATTACAGACGAGAATAACCTTTAAAGGAACACGCCGGCTTCAAAGTTATAAAAATCAGAAATATATCGTGTAATTAATGTTAATGAACAGAAAACCAAATGAAGTCAAAGGTCAGCGTATACGCATTTCCAGCTGTAATAAGGATGTGGCATACCAATGGTTTTAGGCTGGTACTCGTAGCTGTGACTAAAATGTTGTAGCTGCTGCATGAGAATTCCAGGAACACGATACACATTCGTTTTAGCCATACACCGTGGAAAAATCAACAATTACTGAATTCTGCGATTCTGTTGAAAACATATTTTCAGAATATTCACAAAACGCTTTTTAGTTGATAAAATGTTTGACGCGATATTTGCAAATTGACGCAATGTTTGCGAGTTGACTCAATGTTTTGGAGTTGACAGAATGTTTGCGAGTTGACGCAGTGTTTGTGAGTTGATGCAATGTTTGACGCAATGTTTGAAAATGGTTTGTTTGTTATTTTGAACATGCAGTTCACCCAATCCACGTCTGAATGGGGGACAGTGTGCTCAAGTTGGAGCATCTTATCAATGTTCCTGCTTCAATGGATTCGCAGGCACAATGATTCTGTTGAAAACATATTTTCAGAATATTCACAAAATGTTTTTTAGTTGATGAAATGTTTGACGCAATGTTTGCAAATTGACACAATGTTTGCGAGTTGACGTAAGTTTGCAAATTGACACAATGTTTGCGAGTTGACGTAATGTTTGTGAGTTGACGTAATGTTTGCGAGTTGACATAATGTTTGCGAGTTGAGGTAATGTTTGTGAGTTGACACAATGTTTGCGAGTCGACGTAATGTTTGTGAATTGACGCAGTGTTTGCGATTTAATGCAATGTTTGACGCAATGTTTGCAAATGGTTTCTTTGTTATTTTGGACATGCAGTTAATCCATGTTCACCCAATCAATGTCTGAATGGGGGACAGTGTGCTCAGGTTGGAGCATCTTATCAATGTTCCTGCTTCAATGGATTCACAGGCCCTTGCTGCTCATCACAAAATGAGTTTAAAGCTCAATTCACATTGGACCATTGACAGTGAAAATAACTTCTATGAAATACTCTTTTTGGATGAAGTGTTATTCAGATAGGAATCAGTGAGTGTCAACTCAATATGTTTCAGCCAGTATACTCTGGCTGTCCTCAGGAGTGAAAACTATCTACAAATTGTCTTGGCATCCATTGAAATGCTCCAATTACAGACGAGAATAACCTTTAAAGGAACACGCCGGCTTCAAAGTTATAAAAATCAGAAATATATCGTGTAATTAATGTTAATGAACAGAAAACCAAATGAAGTCAAAGGTCAGCGTATACGCATTTCCAGCTGTAATAAGGATGTGGCATACCAATGGTTTTAGGCTGGTACTCGTAGCTGTGACTAAAATGTTGTAGCTGCTGCATGAGAATTCCAGGAACACGATACACATTCATTTTAGCCGTACACCGTGGAAAAATCAACAATTACTGAATTCTGCGATTCTGTTGAAAACATATTTTCAGAATATTCACAAAACGCTTTTTAGTTGATAAAATGTTTGACGCGATATTTGCAAATTGACGCAATGTTTGCGAGTTGACTCAATGTTTTGGAGTTGACAGAATGTTTGCGAGTTGACGCAGTGTTTGTGAGTTGATGCAATGTTTGACGCAATGTTTGAAAATGGTTTGTTTGTTATTTTGAACATGCAGTTAATCCATGTTCACCCAATCCACGTCTGAATGGGGGACAGTGTGCTCAAGTTGGAGCATCTTATCAATGTTCCTGCTTCAATGGATTCGCAGGCACAATGATTCTGTTGAAAACATATTTTCAGAATATTCACAAAATGTTTTTTAGTTGATGAAATGTTTGACGCAATGTTTGCAAATTGACACAATGTTTGCGAGTTGACGTAAGTTTGCAAATTGACACAATGTTTGCGAGTTGACGTAATGTTTGTGAGTTGACGTAATGTTTGCGAGTTGACATAATGTTTGCGAGTTGAGGTAATGTTTGTGAGTTGACACAATGTTTGCGAGTCGACGTAATGTTTGTGAATTGACGCAGTGTTTGCGATTTAATGCAATGTTTGACGCAATGTTTGCAAATGGTTTCTTTGTTATTTTGGACATGCAGTTAATCCATGTTCACCCAATCCATGTCTGAATGGGGGACAGTGTGCTCAGGTTGGAGCATCTTATCAATGTTCCTGCTTCAATGGATTCACAGGCCCTCGCTGCTCATTACAAAGTGAGTTTAAAGCTCAATTCACATTGGACCATTGACAGTGAAAATCACTTCTATGAAATACTATTTTTGGAAGAAGTGTTATTCAGATTAGAATCAGTAAGTGTCAACTCAATATGTTTCAGCCAGTGTACTCTGGCTGTCCTCAGGAGTGAAAACTATGTACAAATGGTCTTCGCATCCATTGGAATGCTCCAATTACAGACGAGAATAACCTTTAAAGGAACACGCCGGCTTCAAAGTTATAAAAATCAGAAATATATCATGTAATTAATGTTCATTAACAGAAAACCAAATGAAGTCAAAGGTCAGCGTATACTTATTTCCAGCCGTAACAAGGATATGGCACACCAATGGTTGTAGACTTGTACTCGTAGCTGTGACTAAAATGTTGCAGCTGCTGCATGAGAATTCCAGGAACACGATACACATTCGTTTTAGCCGTACACCGTGGAAAAATCAACAATTACTGAATTCTGCGATTCTGTTGAAAACATATTTTCAGAATATTCACAAAATGTTTTTTAGTTGATGAAATGTTTGACGCGATGTTTGCAAATTGACGCAATGTTTGCGACTTGATGTAATGTTTGCGAGTTGATGTAATGTTTGCGAGTTGACGCAATGTTTTTGAGTTGACATCATGTTTGCGAGTTGACGCAATGTTTGCGAGTTGACTCAGTGTTTTGGAGTTGACAGAATGTTTGCGAGTTGACGCAGTGTTTGTGAGTTGATGCAATGTTTGACGCAATGTTTGCAAATGGTTTGGGTTTGTTATTTTGAACATGCAGTTAATCCATGTTCACCCAATCCATGTCTCAATGGGGGACAGTGTGCTCAGGTTGGAGCATCTTATCAATGTTCCTGCTTCAATGGATTCACAGGCCCTTGCTGCTCATCACAAAGTGAGTTTAAAGCTCAATTCACATTGGACCATTGACAGTGAAAATAACTTCTATGAAATACTCTTTTTGGATGAAGTGTTATTCAGATAAGAATCAGTGAGTGTCAACTCAATATGTTTCAGCCAGTATACTCTGGCTGTCCTCAGGAGTGAAAACTATCTACAAATTGTCTTGGCATCCATTGAAATGCTCCAATTACAGACGAGAATAACCTTTAAAGGAACACGCCGGCTTCAAAGTTATAAAAATCAGAAATATATCGTGTAATTAATGTTAATGAACAGAAAACCAAATGAAGTCAAAGGTCAGCGTATACGCATTTCCAGCTGTAATAAGGATGTGGCATACCAATGGTTTTAGGCTGGTACTCGTAGCTGTGACTAAAATGTTGTAGCTGCTGCATGAGAATTCCAGGAACACGATACACATTCGTTTTAGCCGTACACCGTGGAAAAATCAACAATTACTGAATTCTGCGATTCTGTTGAAAACATATTTTCAGAATATTCACAAAACGCTTTTTAGTTGATAAAATGTTTGACGCGATATTTGCAAATTGACGCAATGTTTGCGAGTTGACTCAATGTTTTGGAGTTGACAGAATGTTTGCGAGTTGACGCAGTGTTTGTGAGTTGATGCAATGTTTGACGCAATGTTTGAAAATGGTTTGTTTGTTATTTTGAACATGCAGTTAATCCATGTTCACCCAATCCACGTCTGAATGGGGGACAGTGTGCTCAAGTTGGAGCATCTTATCAATGTTCCTGCTTCAATGGATTCGCAGGCACAATGATTCTGTTGAAAACATATTTTCAGAATATTCACAAAATGTTTTTTAGTTGATGAAATGTTTGACGCAATGTTTGCAAATTGACACAATGTTTGCGAGTTGACGTAAGTTTGCAAATTGACACAATGTTTGCGAGTTGACGTAATGTTTGTGAGTTGACGTAATGTTTGCGAGTTGACATAATGTTTGCGAGTTGAGGTAATGTTTGTGAGTTGACACAATGTTTGCGAGTCGACGTAATGTTTGTGAATTGACGCAGTGTTTGCGATTTAATGCAATGTTTGACGCAATGTTTGCAAATGGTTTCTTTGTTATTTTGGACATGCAGTTAATCCATGTTCACCCAATCCATGTCTGAATGGGGGACAGTGTGCTCAGGTTGGAGCATCTTATCAATGTTCCTGCTTCAATGGATTCACAGGCCCTCGCTGCTCATCACAAAGTGAGTTTAAAGCTCAATTCACATTGGACCATTGACAGTGAAAATAACTTATATGAAATACTCTTTTTGGATGAAGTGTTATTCAGATAAAAATCAGTGAGTGTCAACTCAATATGTTTCAGCCAGTATACTCTGGCTGTCCTCAGGAGTGAAAACTATCTACAAATTGTCTTAGCATCCATTGAAATGCTCCAATTACAGACGAGAAAAACCTTTAAAGGAACACGCCGGCTTCAAAGTTATAAAAATCAGAAATATATCGTGTAATTAATGTTAATGAACAGAAAACCAATTGAAGTCAAAGGTCAGCATATACGCATTTCCAGCTGTAATAAGGATGTGGCATACCAATGGTTTTAGGCTGGTACTCGTAGCTGTGACTAAAATGTTGTAGCTGCTGCATGAGAATTCCAGGAACACGATACACATTCGTTTTAGCCGTACACCGTGGAAAAATCAACAATTACTGAATTCTGCGATTCTGTTGAAAATATATTTTCAGAATATTCATAAAATGCTTTTTAGTTGATGAAATGTTTGACGCGATGTTTGCAAATTGACGCAATGTTTGCGAGTTGACTCAATGTTTTCGAGTTGACAGAATATTTGCGAGTTGACGCAGTGTTTGTGAGTTCATGCAATGTTTGACGCAATGTTTGCAAATGTTTTGTTTGTTATTTTGAACATGCAGTTAATCCATGTTCACCCAATCCATGTCTGAATGGGGGACAGTGTGCTCAAGTTGGAGCAATTTATCAATGTTCCTGCTTCAATGGATTCGCAGGCACAATGATTCTGGTGAAAACATATTTTCAGAATATTCACAAAATGTTTTTTAGTTGATGAAATGTTTGACGCAATGTTTGCAAATTGACACAATGTTTGCGAGTTGACGTAATGTTTGCGAGTTGATGTAATGTTTGCGAGTTGACGCAATGTTTTTGAGTTGACATCATGTTTGCGAGTTGACGCAATGTTTGCGAGTTGACTCAGTGTTTTGGAGTTGACAGAATGTTTGCGAGTTGACGCAGTGTTTGTGAGTTGATGCAATGTTTGACACAATGTTTGCAAATGGTTTGGGTTTGTTATTTGGAACATGCAGTTAATCCATGTTCACCCAATCCATGTCTCAATGGGGGACAGTGTGCTCAGGTTGGAGCATCTTATCAATGTTCCTGCTTCAATGGATTCACAGGCCCTCGCTGCTCATTACAAAGTGAGTTTAAAGCTCAATTCACATTGGACCATTGACAGTGAAAATCACTTCTATGAAATACTATTTTTGGAAGAAGTGTTATTCAGATTAGAATCAGTAAGTGTCAACTCAATATGTTTCAGCCAGTGTACTCTGGCTGTCCTCAGGAGTGAAAACTATGTACAAATTGTCTTCGCATCCATTGGAATGCTCCAATTACAGACGAGAATAACCTTTAAAGGAACACGCCGGCTTCAAAGTTATAAAAATCAGAAATATATCATGTAATTAATGTTCATTAACAGAAAACCAAATGAAGTCAAAGGTCAGCGTATACTTATTTCCAGCCGTAACAAGGATATGGCACACCAATGGTTGTAGACTTGTACTCGTAGCTGTGACTAAAATGTTGCAGCTGCTGCATGAGAATTCCAGGAACACGATACACATTCGTTTTAGCCGTACACCGTGGAAAAATCAACAATTACTGAATTCTGCGATTCTGTTGAAAACATATTTTCAGAATATTCACAAAATGTTTTTTAGTTGATGAAATGTTTGACGCGATGTTTGCAAATTGACGCAATGTTTGCGACTTGATGTAATGTTTGCGAGTTGATGTAATGTTTGCGAGTTGACGCAATGTTTTTGAGTTGACATCATGTTTGCGAGTTGACGCAATGTTTGCGAGTTGACTCAGTGTTTTGGAGTTGACAGAATGTTTGCGAGTTGACGCAGTGTTTGTGAGTTGATGCAATGTTTGACGCAATGTTTGCAAATGGTTTGGGTTTGTTATTTTGAACATGCAGTTAATCCATGTTCACCCAATCCATGTCTCAATGGGGGACAGTGTGCTCAGGTTGGAGCATCTTATCAATGTTCCTGCTTCAATGGATTCACAGGCCCTTGCTGCTCATCACAAAGTGAGTTTAAAGCTCAATTCACATTGGACCATTGACAGTGAAAATAACTTCTATGAAATACTCTTTTTGGATGAAGTGTTATTCAGATAAGAATCAGTGAGTGTCAACTCAATATGTTTCAGCCAGTATACTCTGGCTGTCCTCAGGAGTGAAAACTATCTACAAATTGTCTTGGCATCCATTGAAATGCTCCAATTACAGACGAGAATAACCTTTAAAGGAACACGCCGGCTTCAAAGTTATAAAAATCAGAAATATATCGTGTAATTAATGTTAATGAACAGAAAACCAAATGAAGTCAAAGGTCAGCGTATACGCATTTCCAGCTGTAATAAGGATGTGGCATACCAATGGTTTTAGGCTGGTACTCGTAGCTGTGACTAAAATGTTGTAGCTGCTGCATGAGAATTCCAGGAACACGATACACATTCGTTTTAGCCGTACACCGTGGAAAAATCAACAATTACTGAATTCTGCGATTCTGTTGAAAACATATTTTCAGAATATTCACAAAACGCTTTTTAGTTGATAAAATGTTTGACGCGATATTTGCAAATTGACGCAATGTTTGCGAGTTGACTCAATGTTTTGGAGTTGACAGAATGTTTGCGAGTTGACGCAGTGTTTGTGAGTTGATGCAATGTTTGACGCAATGTTTGAAAATGGTTTGTTTGTTATTTTGAACATGCAGTTAATCCATGTTCACCCAATCCACGTCTGAATGGGGGACAGTGTGCTCAAGTTGGAGCATCTTATCAATGTTCCTGCTTCAATGGATTCGCAGGCACAATGATTCTGTTGAAAACATATTTTCAGAATATTCACAAAATGTTTTTTAGTTGATGAAATGTTTGACGCAATGTTTGCAAATTGACACAATGTTTGCGAGTTGACGTAAGTTTGCAAATTGACACAATGTTTGCGAGTTGACGTAATGTTTGTGAGTTGACGTAATGTTTGCGAGTTGACATAATGTTTGCGAGTTGAGGTAATGTTTGTGAGTTGACACAATGTTTGCGAGTCGACGTAATGTTTGTGAATTGACGCAGTGTTTGCGATTTAATGCAATGTTTGACGCAATGTTTGCAAATGGTTTCTTTGTTATTTTGGACATGCAGTTAATCCATGTTCACCCAATCCATGTCTGAATGGGGGACAGTGTGCTCAGGTTGGAGCATCTTATCAATGTTCCTGCTTCAATGGATTCACAGGCCCTCGCTGCTCATTACAAAGTGAGTTTAAAGCTCAATTCACATTGGACCATTGACAGTGAAAATCACTTCTATGAAATACTATTTTTGGAAGAAGTGTTATTCAGATTAGAATCAGTAAGTGTCAACTCAATATGTTTCAGCCAGTGTACTCTGGCTGTCCTCAGGAGTGAAAACTATCTACAAAATGTCTTGGCATCCATTGGAATGCTCCAATTACAGACGAGAATAACCTTTAAAGGAACACGCTGGCTTCAAAGTTATAAAAACCAGAAATATATCGTGTAATTAATGTTAATGAACAGAAAACCAAATGAAGTCAAAGGTCAGCGTACACGCATTTCCAGCCGTAACAAGGATATGGCACACCAATGGTTGTAGACTTGTACTCGTAGCTGTGACTAAAATGTTGCAGCTGCTGCATGAGAATTCCAGGAACACGATACACATTCGTTTTAGCCGTACACCGTGGAAAAATCAACAATTACTGAATTCTGCGATTCTGTTGAAAACATATTTTCAGAATATTCACAAAATGTTTTTTAGTTGATGAAATGTTTGACGCGATGTTTGCAAATTGACGCAATGTTTGCGACTTGACGTAATGATTGCGAGTTGATGTAATGTTTGTGAGTTGACGCAATGTTTGCGAGTTGACTCAGTGTTTGGGAGTTGACAGAATATTTGCGAGTTGACGCAGTGTTTGTGAGTTCATGCAATGTTTGACGCAATGTTTGCAAATGTTTTGTTTGTTATTTTGAACATGCAGTTAATCCATGTTCACCCAATCCACGTCTGAATGGGGGACAGTGTGCTCAAGTTGGAGCATCTTATCAATGTTCCTGCTTCAATGGATTCGCAGGCACAATGATTCTGTTGAAAACATATTTTCAGAATATTCACAAAATGTTTTTTAGTTGATGAAATGTTTGACGCAATGTTTGCAAATTGACACAATGTTTGCGAGTTGACGTAAGTTTGCAAATTGACACAATGTTTGCGAGTTGACGTAATGTTTGTGAGTTGACGTAATGTTTGCGAGTTGACATAATGTTTGCGAGTTGAGGTAATGTTTGTGAGTTGACACAATGTTTGCGAGTCGACGTAATGTTTGTGAATTGACGCAGTGTTTGCGATTTAATGCAATGTTTGACGCAATGTTTGCAAATGGTTTCTTTGTTATTTTGGACATGCAGTTAATCCATGTTCACCCAATCCATGTCTGAATGGGGGACAGTGTGCTCAGGTTGGAGCATCTTATCAATGTTCCTGCTTCAATGGATTCACAGGCCCTCGCTGCTCATTACAAAGTGAGTTTAAAGCTCAATTCACATTGGACCATTGACAGTGAAAATCACTTCTATGAAATACTATTTTTGGAAGAAGTGTTATTCAGATTAGAATCAGTAAGTGTCAACTCAATATGTTTCAGCCAGTGTACTCTGGCTGTCCTCAGGAGTGAAAACTATCTACAAAATGTCTTGGCATCCATTGGAATGCTCCAATTACAGACGAGAATAACCTTTAAAGGAACACGCTGGCTTCAAAGTTATAAAAACCAGAAATATATCGTGTAATTAATGTTAATGAACAGAAAACCAAATGAAGTCAAAGGTCAGCGTACACGCATTTCCAGCCGTAACAAGGATATGGCACACCAATGGTTGTAGACTTGTACTCGTAGCTGTGACTAAAATGTTGCAGCTGCTGCATGAGAATTCCAGGAACACGATACACATTCGTTTTAGCCGTACACCGTGGAAAAATCAACAATTACTGAATTCTGCGATTCTGTTGAAAACATATTTTCAGAATATTCACAAAATGTTTTTTAGTTGATGAAATGTTTGACGCGATGTTTGCAAATTGACGCAATGTTTGCGACTTGACGTAATGATTGCGAGTTGATGTAATGTTTGTGAGTTGACGCAATGTTTGCGAGTTGACTCAGTGTTTGGGAGTTGACAGAATATTTGCGAGTTGACGCAGTGTTTGTGAGTTCATGCAATGTTTGACGCAATGTTTGCAAATGTTTTGTTTGTTATTTTGAACATGCAGTTAATCCATGTTCACCCAATCCATGTCTGAATGGGGGACAATGTGCTCAAGTTGGAGCAATTTATCAATGTTCCTGCTTCAATGGATTCGCAGGCACAATGATTCTGGTGAAAACATATTTTCAGAATATTCACAAAATGTTTTTTAGTTGATGAAATGTTTGACGCAATGTTTGCAAATTGACACAATGTTTGCGAGTTGACGTAATGTTTTTGAGTTGACGTAATGTTTGCGAGTTGACGTAATGTTTGCGAGTTGACGTAATGTTTGTGAGTTGACGTAATGTTTGCGAGTTGAGGTAATGTTTGTGAGTTGACACAATGTTTGCGAGTCGACGTAATGTTTGTGAGTTGACGCAGTGTTTGCGATTTGATACAATGTTTGACGCAATGTTTGCAAATGGTTTGTTTGTTATTTTGAACATGCAGTTAATCCATGTTCACCCAATCCATGTCTGAATGGGGGACAGTGTGCTCAGGTTGGAGCATCTTATCAATGTTCCTGCTTCAATGGATTCACAGGCCCTCGCTGCTCATCACAAAGTGAGTTTAAAGCTCAATTCACATTGGACCATTGACAGTGAAAATAACTTATATGAAATACTCTTTTTGGATGAAGTGTTATTCAGATAAAAATCAGTGAGTGTCAACTCAATATGTTTCAGCCAGTATACTCTGGCTGTCCTCAGGAGTGAAAACTATCTACAAATTGTCTTAGCATCCATTGAAATGCTCCAATTACAGACGAGAAAAACCTTTAAAGGAACACGCCGGCTTCAAAGTTATAAAAATCAGAAATATATCGTGTAATTAATGTTAATGAACAGAAAACCAATTGAAGTCAAAGGTCAGCATATACGCATTTCCAGCTGTAATAAGGATGTGGCATACCAATGGTTTTAGGCTGGTACTCGTAGCTGTGACTAAAATGTTGTAGCTGCTGCATGAGAATTCCAGGAACACGATACACATTCGTTTTAGCCGTACACCGTGGAAAAATCAACAATTACTGAATTCTGCGATTCTGTTGAAAATATATTTTCAGAATATTCATAAAATGCTTTTTAGTTGATGAAATGTTTGACGCGATGTTTGCAAATTGACGCAATGTTTGCGAGTTGACTCAATGTTTTCGAGTTGACAGAATATTTGCGAGTTGACGCAGTGTTTGTGAGTTCATGCAATGTTTGACGCAATGTTTGCAAATGTTTTGTTTGTTATTTTGAACATGCAGTTAATCCATGTTCACCCAATCCATGTCTGAATGGGGGACAGTGTGCTCAAGTTGGAGCAATTTATCAATGTTCCTGCTTCAATGGATTCGCAGGCACAATGATTCTGGTGAAAACATATTTTCAGAATATTCACAAAATGTTTTTTAGTTGATGAAATGTTTGACGCAATGTTTGCAAATTGACACAATGTTTGCGAGTTGACGTAATGTTTGCGAGTTGATGTAATGTTTGCGAGTTGACGCAATGTTTTTGAGTTGACATCATGTTTGCGAGTTGACGCAATGTTTGCGAGTTGACTCAGTGTTTTGGAGTTGACAGAATGTTTGCGAGTTGACGCAGTGTTTGTGAGTTGATGCAATGTTTGACGCAATGTTTGCAAATGGTTTGGGTTTGTTATTTGGAACATGCAGTTAATCCATGTTCACCCAATCCATGTCTCAATGGGGGACAGTGTGCTCAGGTTGGAGCATCTTATCAATGTTTCTGCTTCAATGGATTCACAGGCCCTCGCTGCTCATTACAAAGTGAGTTTAAAGCTCAATTCACATTGGACCATTGACAGTGAAAATAACTTCTATGAAATACTCTTTTTGGATGAAGTGTTATTCAGATAAGAATCAGTGAGTGTCAACTCAATATGTTTCAGCCAGTATACTCTGGCTGTCCTCAGGAGTGAAAACTATCTACAAATTGTCTTGGCATCCATTGAAATGCTCCAATTACAGACGAGAATAACCTTTAAAGGAACACGCCGGCTACAAAGTTATAAAAATCAGAAATATATCGTGTAATTAATGTTAATGAACAGAAAACCAAATGAAGTCAAAGGTCAGCGTATACGCATTTCCAGCTGTAATAAGGATGTGGCATACCAATGGTTTTAGGCTGGTACTCGTAGCTGTGACTAAAATGTTGTAGCTGCTGCATGAGAATTCCAGGAACACGATACACATTCGTTTTAGCCGTACACCGTGGAAAAATCAACAATTACTGAATTCTGCGATTCTGTTGAAAACATATTTTCAGAATATTCACAAAATGTTTTTTAGTTGATGAAATGTTTGACGCGATGTTTGCAAATTGACGCAATGTTTTCGACTTGACGTAATGTTTGCGAGTTGATGTAATGTTTGCGAGTTGATGCAATGTTTTTGAGTTGACATCATGTTTGCGAGTTGACGCAATGTTTGCGAGTTGACTCAGTGTTTTGGAGTTGACAGAATGTTTGCGAGTTGACGCAGTGTTTGTGAGTTGATGCAATGTTTGACGCAATGTTTGCAAATGGTTTGGGTTTGTTATTTTGAACATGCAGTTAATCCATGTTCACCCAATCCATGTCTCAATGGGGGACAGTGTGCTCAGGTTGGAGCATCTTATCAATGTTTCTGCTTCAATGGATTCACAGGCCCTCGCTGCTCATTACAAAGTGAGTTTAAAGCTCAATTCACATTGGACCATTGACAGTGAAAATAACTTCTATGAAATACTCTTTTTGGATGAAGTGTTATTCAGATAAGAATCAGTGAGTGTCAACTCAATATGTTTCAGCCAGTATACTCTGGCTGTCCTCAGGAGTGAAAACTATCTACAAATTGTCTTGGCATCCATTGAAATGCTCCAATTACAGACGAGAATAACCTTTAAAGGAACACGCCGGCTTCAAAGTTATAAAAATCAGAAATATATCGTGTAATTAATGTTAATGAACAGAAAACCAAATGAAGTCAAAGGTCAGCGTATACGCATTTCCAGCTGTAATAAGGATGTGGCATACCAATGGTTTTAGGCTGGTACTCGTAGCTGTGACTAAAATGTTGTAGCTGCTGCATGAGAATTCCAGGAACACGATACACATTCGTTTTAGCCGTACACCGTGGAAAAATCAACAATTACTGAATTCTGCGATTCTGTTGAAAACATATTTTCAGAATATTCACAAAACGCTTTTTAGTTGATAAAATGTTTGACGCGATATTTGCAAATTGACGCAATGTTTGCGAGTTGACTCAATGTTTTGGAGTTGACAGAATGTTTGCGAGTTGACGCAGTGTTTGTGAGTTGATGCAATGTTTGACGCAATGTTTGAAAATGGTTTGTTTGTTATTTTGAACATGCAGTTAATCCATGTTCACCCAATCCACGTCTGAATGGGGGACAGTGTGCTCAAGTTGGAGCATCTTATCAATGTTCCTGCTTCAATGGATTCGCAGGCACAATGATTCTGTTGAAAACATATTTTCAGAATATTCACAAAATGTTTTTTAGTTGATGAAATGTTTGACGCAATGTTTGCAAATTGACACAATGTTTGCGAGTTGACGTAAGTTTGCAAATTGACACAATGTTTGCGAGTTGACGTAATGTTTGTGAGTTGACGTAATGTTTGCGAGTTGACATCATGTTTGCGAGTTGAGGTAATGTTTGTGAGTTGACACAATGTTTGCGAGTCGACGTAATGTTTGTGAATTGACGCAGTGTTTGCGATTTAATGCAATGTTTGACGCAATGTTTGCAAATGGTTTCTTTGTTATTTTGGACATGCAGTTAATCCATGTTCACCCAATCCATGTCTGAATGGGGGACAGTGTGCTCAGGTTGGAGCATCTTATCAATGTTCCTGCTTCAATGGATTCACAGGCCCTCGCTGCTCATTACAAAGTGAGTTTAAAGCTCAATTCACATTGGACCATTGACAGTGAAAATCACTTCTATGAAATACTATTTTTGGAAGAAGTGTTATTCAGATTAGAATCAGTAAGTGTCAACTCAATATGTTTCAGCCAGTGTACTCTGGCTGTCCTCAGGAGTGAAAACTATCTACAAAATGTCTTGGCATCCATTGGAATGCTCCAATTACAGACGAGAATAACCTTTAAAGGAACACGCTGGCTTCAAAGTTATAAAAACCAGAAATATATCGTGTAATTAATGTTAATGAACAGAAAACCAAATGAAGTCAAAGGTCAGCGTACACGCATTTCCAGCCGTAACAAGGATATGGCACACCAATGGTTGTAGACTTGTACTCGTAGCTGTGACTAAAATGTTGCAGCTGCTGCATGAGAATTCCAGGAACACGATACACATTCGTTTTAGCCGTACACCGTGGAAAAATCAACAATTACTGAATTCTGCGATTCTGTTGAAAACATATTTTCAGAATATTCACAAAATGTTTTTTAGTTGATGAAATGTTTGACGCGATGTTTGCAAATTGACGCAATGTTTGCGACTTGACGTAATGATTGCGAGTTGATGTAATGTTTGTGAGTTGACGCAATGTTTGCGAGTTGACTCAGTGTTTGGGAGTTGACAGAATATTTGCGAGTTGACGCAGTGTTTGTGAGTTCATGCAATGTTTGACGCAATGTTTGCAAATGTTTTGTTTGTTATTTTGAACATGCAGTTAATCCATGTTCACCCAATCCACGTCTGAATGGGGGACAGTGTGCTCAAGTTGGAGCATCTTATCAATGTTCCTGCTTCAATGGATTCGCAGGCACAATGATTCTGTTGAAAACATATTTTCAGAATATTCACAAAATGTTTTTTAGTTGATGAAATGTTTGACGCAATGTTTGCAAATTGACACAATGTTTGCGAGTTGACGTAAGTTTGCAAATTGACACAATGTTTGCGAGTTGACGTAATGTTTGTGAGTTGACGTAATGTTTGCGAGTTGACATAATGTTTGCGAGTTGAGGTAATGTTTGTGAGTTGACACAATGTTTGCGAGTCGACGTAATGTTTGTGAATTGACGCAGTGTTTGCGATTTAATGCAATGTTTGACGCAATGTTTGCAAATGGTTTCTTTGTTATTTTGGACATGCAGTTAATCCATGTTCACCCAATCCATGTCTGAATGGGGGACAGTGTGCTCAGGTTGGAGCATCTTATCAATGTTCCTGCTTCAATGGATTCACAGGCCCTCGCTGCTCATTACAAAGTGAGTTTAAAGCTCAATTCACATTGGACCATTGACAGTGAAAATCACTTCTATGAAATACTATTTTTGGAAGAAGTGTTATTCAGATTAGAATCAGTAAGTGTCAACTCAATATGTTTCAGCCAGTGTACTCTGGCTGTCCTCAGGAGTGAAAACTATCTACAAAATGTCTTGGCATCCATTGGAATGCTCCAATTACAGACGAGAATAACCTTTAAAGGAACACGCTGGCTTCAAAGTTATAAAAACCAGAAATATATCGTGTAATTAATGTTAATGAACAGAAAACCAAATGAAGTCAAAGGTCAGCGTACACGCATTTCCAGCCGTAACAAGGATATGGCACACCAATGGTTGTAGACTTGTACTCGTAGCTGTGACTAAAATGTTGCAGCTGCTGCATGAGAATTCCAGGAACACGATACACATTCGTTTTAGCCGTACACCGTGGAAAAATCAACAATTACTGAATTCTGCGATTCTGTTGAAAACATATTTTCAGAATATTCACAAAATGTTTTTTAGTTGATGAAATGTTTGACGCGATGTTTGCAAATTGACGCAATGTTTGCGACTTGACGTAATGATTGCGAGTTGATGTAATGTTTGTGAGTTGACGCAATGTTTGCGAGTTGACTCAGTGTTTGGGAGTTGACAGAATATTTGCGAGTTGACGCAGTGTTTGTGAGTTCATGCAATGTTTGACGCAATGTTTGCAAATGTTTTGTTTGTTATTTTGAACATGCAGTTAATCCATGTTCACCCAATCCATGTCTGAATGGGGGACAATGTGCTCAAGTTGGAGCAATTTATCAATGTTCCTGCTTCAATGGATTCGCAGGCACAATGATTCTGGTGAAAACATATTTTCAGAATATTCACAAAATGTTTTTTAGTTGATGAAATGTTTGACGCAATGTTTGCAAATTGACACAATGTTTGCGAGTTGACGTAATGTTTTTGAGTTGACGTAATGTTTGCGAGTTGACGTAATGTTTGCGAGTTGACGTAATGTTTGTGAGTTGACGTAATGTTTGCGAGTTGAGGTAATGTTTGTGAGTTGACACAATGTTTGCGAGTCGACGTAATGTTTGTGAGTTGACGCAGTGTTTGCGATTTGATACAATGTTTGACGCAATGTTTGCAAATGGTTTGTTTGTTATTTTGAACATGCAGTTAATCCATGTTCACCCAATCCATGTCTGAATGGGGGACAGTGTGCTCAGGTTGGAGCATCTTATCAATGTTCCTGCTTCAATGGATTCACAGGCCCTCGCTGCTCATCACAAAGTGAGTTTAAAGCTCAATTCACATTGGACCATTGACAGTGAAAATAACTTATATGAAATACTCTTTTTGGATGAAGTGTTATTCAGATAAAAATCAGTGAGTGTCAACTCAATATGTTTCAGCCAGTATACTCTGGCTGTCCTCAGGAGTGAAAACTATCTACAAATTGTCTTAGCATCCATTGAAATGCTCCAATTACAGACGAGAAAAACCTTTAAAGGAACACGCCGGCTTCAAAGTTATAAAAATCAGAAATATATCGTGTAATTAATGTTAATGAACAGAAAACCAATTGAAGTCAAAGGTCAGCATATACGCATTTCCAGCTGTAATAAGGATGTGGCATACCAATGGTTTTAGGCTGGTACTCGTAGCTGTGACTAAAATGTTGTAGCTGCTGCATGAGAATTCCAGGAACACGATACACATTCGTTTTAGCCGTACACCGTGGAAAAATCAACAATTACTGAATTCTGCGATTCTGTTGAAAATATATTTTCAGAATATTCATAAAATGCTTTTTAGTTGATGAAATGTTTGACGCGATGTTTGCAAATTGACGCAATGTTTGCGAGTTGACTCAATGTTTTCGAGTTGACAGAATATTTGCGAGTTGACGCAGTGTTTGTGAGTTCATGCAATGTTTGACGCAATGTTTGCAAATGTTTTGTTTGTTATTTTGAACATGCAGTTAATCCATGTTCACCCAATCCATGTCTGAATGGGGGACAGTGTGCTCAAGTTGGAGCAATTTATCAATGTTCCTGCTTCAATGGATTCGCAGGCACAATGATTCTGGTGAAAACATATTTTCAGAATATTCACAAAATGTTTTTTAGTTGATGAAATGTTTGACGCAATGTTTGCAAATTGACACAATGTTTGCGAGTTGACGTAATGTTTGCGAGTTGATGTAATGTTTGCGAGTTGACGCAATGTTTTTGAGTTGACATCATGTTTGCGAGTTGACGCAATGTTTGCGAGTTGACTCAGTGTTTTGGAGTTGACAGAATGTTTGCGAGTTGACGCAGTGTTTGTGAGTTGATGCAATGTTTGACGCAATGTTTGCAAATGGTTTGGGTTTGTTATTTGGAACATGCAGTTAATCCATGTTCACCCAATCCATGTCTCAATGGGGGACAGTGTGCTCAGGTTGGAGCATCTTATCAATGTTTCTGCTTCAATGGATTCACAGGCCCTCGCTGCTCATTACAAAGTGAGTTTAAAGCTCAATTCACATTGGACCATTGACAGTGAAAATAACTTCTATGAAATACTCTTTTTGGATGAAGTGTTATTCAGATAAGAATCAGTGAGTGTCAACTCAATATGTTTCAGCCAGTATACTCTGGCTGTCCTCAGGAGTGAAAACTATCTACAAATTGTCTTGGCATCCATTGAAATGCTCCAATTACAGACGAGAATAACCTTTAAAGGAACACGCCGGCTACAAAGTTATAAAAATCAGAAATATATCGTGTAATTAATGTTAATGAACAGAAAACCAAATGAAGTCAAAGGTCAGCGTATACGCATTTCCAGCTGTAATAAGGATGTGGCATACCAATGGTTTTAGGCTGGTACTCGTAGCTGTGACTAAAATGTTGTAGCTGCTGCATGAGAATTCCAGGAACACGATACACATTCGTTTTAGCCGTACACCGTGGAAAAATCAACAATTACTGAATTCTGCGATTCTGTTGAAAACATATTTTCAGAATATTCACAAAATGTTTTTTAGTTGATGAAATGTTTGACGCGATGTTTGCAAATTGACGCAATGTTTTCGACTTGACGTAATGTTTGCGAGTTGATGTAATGTTTGCGAGTTGATGCAATGTTTTTGAGTTGACATCATGTTTGCGAGTTGACGCAATGTTTGCAAGTTGACTCAGTGTTTTGGAGTTGACAGAATGTTTGCGAGTTGACGCAGTGTTTGTGAGTTGATGCAATGTTTGACGCAATGTTTGCAAATGGTTTGGGTTTGTTATTTGGAACATGCAGTTAATCCATGTTCACCCAATCCATGTCTCAATGGGGGACAGTGTGCTCAGGTTGGAGCATCTTATCAATGTTTCTGCTTCAATGGATTCACAGGCCCTCGCTGCTCATTACAAAGTGAGTTTAAAGCTCAATTCACATTGGACCATTGACAGTGAAAATAACTTCTATGAAATACTCTTTTTGGATGAAGTGTTATTCAGATAAGAATCAGTGAGTGTCAACTCAATATGTTTCAGCCAGTATACTCTGGCTGTCCTCAGGAGTGAAAACTATCTACAAATTGTCTTGGCATCCATTGAAATGCTCCAATTACAGACGAGAATAACCTTTAAAGGAACACGCCGGCTACAAAGTTATAAAAATCAGAAATATATCGTGTAATTAATGTTAATGAACAGAAAACCAAATGAAGTCAAAGGTCAGCGTATACGCATTTCCAGCTGTAATAAGGATGTGGCATACCAATGGTTTTAGGCTGGTACTCGTAGCTGTGACTAAAATGTTGTAGCTGCTGCATGAGAATTCCAGGAACACGATACACATTCGTTTTAGCCGTACACCGTGGAAAAATCAACAATTACTGAATTCTGCGATTCTGTTGAAAACATATTTTCAGAATATTCACAAAATGTTTTTTAGTTGATGAAATGTTTGACGCGATGTTTGCAAATTGACGCAATGTTTTCGACTTGACGTAATGTTTGCGAGTTGATGTAATGTTTGCGAGTTGATGCAATGTTTTTGAGTTGACATCATGTTTGCGAGTTGACGCAATGTTTGCGAGTTGACTCAGTGTTTTGGAGTTGACAGAATGTTTGCGAGTTGACGCAGTGTTTGTGAGTTGATGCAATGTTTGACGCAATGTTTGCAAATGGTTTGGGTTTGTTATTTTGAACATGCAGTTAATCCATGTTCACCCAATCCATGTCTCAATGGGGGACAGTGTGCTCAGGTTGGAGCATCTTATCAATGTTTCTGCTTCAATGGATTCACAGGCCCTCGCTGCTCATTACAAAGTGAGTTTAAAGCTCAATTCACATTGGACCATTGACAGTGAAAATAACTTCTATGAAATACTCTTTTTGGATGAAGTGTTATTCAGATAAGAATCAGTGAGTGTCAACTCAATATGTTTCAGCCAGTATACTCTGGCTGTCCTCAGGAGTGAAAACTATCTACAAATTGTCTTGGCATCCATTGAAATGCTCCAATTACAGACGAGAATAACCTTTAAAGGAACACGCCGGCTTCAAAGTTATAAAAATCAGAAATATATCGTGTAATTAATGTTAATGAACAGAAAACCAAATGAAGTCAAAGGTCAGCGTATACGCATTTCCAGCTGTAATAAGGATGTGGCATACCAATGGTTTTAGGCTGGTACTCGTAGCTGTGACTAAAATGTTGTAGCTGCTGCATGAGAATTCCAGGAACACGATACACATTCGTTTTAGCCGTACACCGTGGAAAAATCAACAATTACTGAATTCTGCGATTCTGTTGAAAACATATTTTCAGAATATTCACAAAACGCTTTTTAGTTGATAAAATGTTTGACGCGATATTTGCAAATTGACGCAATGTTTGCGAGTTGACTCAATGTTTTGGAGTTGACAGAATGTTTGCGAGTTGACGCAGTGTTTGTGAGTTGATGCAATGTTTGACGCAATGTTTGAAAATGGTTTGTTTGTTATTTTGAACATGCAGTTAATCCATGTTCACCCAATCCACGTCTGAATGGGGGACAGTGTGCTCAAGTTGGAGCATCTTATCAATGTTCCTGCTTCAATGGATTCGCAGGCACAATGATTCTGTTGAAAACATATTTTCAGAATATTCACAAAATGTTTTTTAGTTGATGAAATGTTTGACGCAATGTTTGCAAATTGACACAATGTTTGCGAGTTGACGTAAGTTTGCAAATTGACACAATGTTTGCGAGTTGACGTAATGTTTGTGAGTTGACGTAATGTTTGCGAGTTGACATAATGTTTGCGAGTTGAGGTAATGTTTGTGAGTTGACACAATGTTTGCGAGTCGACGTAATGTTTGTGAATTGACGCAGTGTTTGCGATTTAATGCAATGTTTGACGCAATGTTTGCAAATGGTTTCTTTGTTATTTTGGACATGCAGTTAATCCATGTTCACCCAATCCATGTCTGAATGGGGGACAGTGTGCTCAGGTTGGAGCATCTTATCAATGTTCCTGCTTCAATGGATTCACAGGCCCTCGCTGCTCATTACAAAGTGAGTTTAAAGCTCAATTCACATTGGACCATTGACAGTGAAAATCACTTCTATGAAATACTATTTTTGGAAGAAGTGTTATTCAGATTAGAATCAGTAAGTGTCAACTCAATATGTTTCAGCCAGTGTACTCTGGCTGTCCTCAGGAGTGAAAACTATCTACAAAATGTCTTGGCATCCATTGGAATGCTCCAATTACAGACGAGAATAACCTTTAAAGGAACACGCTGGCTTCAAAGTTATAAAAACCAGAAATATATCGTGTAATTAATGTTAATGAACAGAAAACCAAATGAAGTCAAAGGTCAGCGTACACGCATTTCCAGCCGTAACAAGGATATGGCACACCAATGGTTGTAGACTTGTACTCGTAGCTGTGACTAAAATGTTGCAGCTGCTGCATGAGAATTCCAGGAACACGATACACATTCGTTTTAGCCGTACACCGTGGAAAAATCAACAATTACTGAATTCTGCGATTCTGTTGAAAACATATTTTCAGAATATTCACAAAATGTTTTTTAGTTGATGAAATGTTTGACGCGATGTTTGCAAATTGACGCAATGTTTGCGACTTGACGTAATGATTGCGAGTTGATGTAATGTTTGTGAGTTGACGCAATGTTTGCGAGTTGACTCAGTGTTTGGGAGTTGACAGAATATTTGCGAGTTGACGCAGTGTTTGTGAGTTCATGCAATGTTTGACGCAATGTTTGCAAATGTTTTGTTTGTTATTTTGAACATGCAGTTAATCCATGTTCACCCAATCCATGTCTGAATAGGGGACAGTGTGCTCAAGTTGGAGCAATTTATCAATGTTCCTGCTTCAATGGATTCGCAGGCACAATGATTCTGTTGAAAACATATTTTCAGAATATTCACAAAATGTTTTTTAGTTGATGAAATGTTTGACGCAATGTTTGCAAATTGACACAATGTTTGTGAGTTGACGTAAGTTTGCAAATTGACTGAATGTTTGCGAGTTGACGTAATGTTTGTGAGTTGACGTAATGTTTGCGAGTTGACATAATGTTTGCGAGTTGAGGTAATGTTTGTGAGTTGACACAATGTTTGCGAGTCGACGTAATGTTTGTGAATTGACGCAGTGTTTGCGATTTAATGCAATGTTTGACGCAATGTTTGCAAATGGTTTCTTTGTTATTTTGGACATGCAGTTAATCCATGTTCACCCAATCCATGTCTGAATGGGGGACAGTGTGCTCAGGTTGGAGCATCTTATCAATGTTCCTGCTTCAATGGATTCACAGGCCCTCGCTGCTCATTACAAAGTGAGTTTAAAGCTCAATTCACATTGGACCATTGACAGTGAAAATCACTTCTATGAAATACTATTTTTGGAAGAAGTGTTATTCAGATTAGAATCAGTAAGTGTCAACTCAATATGTTTCAGCCAGTGTACTCTGGCTGTCCTCAGGAGTGAAAACTATCTACAAAATGTCTTGGCATCCATTGGAATGCTCCAATTACAGACGAGAATAACCTTTAAAGGAACACGCTGGCTTCAAAGTTATAAAAACCAGAAATATATCGTGTAATTAATGTTAATGAACAGAAAACCAAATGAAGTCAAAGGTCAGCGTACACGCATTTCCAGCCGTAACAAGGATATGGCACACCAATGGTTGTAGACTTGTACTCGTAGCTGTGACTAAAATGTTGCAGCTGCTGCATGAGAATTCCAGGAACACGATACACATTCGTTTTAGCCGTACACCGTGGAAAAATCAACAATTACTGAATTCTGCGATTCTGTTGAAAACATATTTTCAGAATATTCACAAAATGTTTTTTAGTTGATGAAATGTTTGACGCGATGTTTGCAAATTGACGCAATGTTTGCGACTTGACATAATGATTGCGAGTTGATGTAATGTTTGTGAGTTGACGCAATGTTTGCGAGTTGACTCAGTGTTTGGGAGTTGACAGAATATTTGCGAGTTGACGCAGTGTTTGTGAGTTCATGCAATGTTTGACGCAATGTTTGCAAATGTTTTGTTTGTTATTTTGAACATGCAGTTAATCCATGTTCACCCAATCCATGTCTGAATGGGGGACAGTGTGCTCAAGTTGGAGCAATTTATCAATGTTCCTGCTTCAATGGATTCGCAGGCACAATGATTCTGGTGAAAACATATTTTCAGAATATTCACAAAATGTTTTTTAGTTGATGAAATGTTTGACGCAATGTTTGCAAATTGACACAATGTTTGCGAGTTGACGTAATGTTTTTGAGTTGACGTAATGTTTGCGAGTTGACGTAATGTTTGCGAGTTGACGTAATGTTTGTGAGTTGACGTAATGTTTGCGAGTTGAGGTAATGTTTGTGAGTTGACACAATGTTTGCGAGTCGACGTAATGTTTGTGAGTTGACGCAGTGTTTGCGATTTGATACAATGTTTGACGCAATGTTTGCAAATGGTTTGTTTGTTATTTTGAACATGCAGTTAATCCATGTTCACCCAATCCATGTCTGAATGGGGGACAGTGTGCTCAGGTTGGAGCATCTTATCAATGTTCCTGCTTCAATGGATTCACAGGCCCTCGCTGCTCATCACAAAGTGAGTTTAAAGCTCAATTCACATTGGACCATTGACAGTGAAAATAACTTATATGAAATACTCTTTTTGGATGAAGTGTTATTCAGATAAAAATCAGTGAGTGTCAACTCAATATGTTTCAGCCAGTATACTCTGGCTGTCCTCAGGAGTGAAAACTATCTACAAATTGTCTTGGCATCCATTGAAATGCTCCAATTACAGACGAGAAAAACCTTTAAAGGAACACGCCGGCTTCAAAGTTATAAAAATCAGAAATATATCGTGTAATTAATGTTAATGAACAGAAAACCAATTGAAGTCAAAGGTCAGCATATACGCATTTCCAGCTGTAATAAGGATGTGGCATACCAATGGTTTTAGGCTGGTACTCGTAGCTGTGACTAAAATGTTGTAGCTGCTGCATGAGAATTCCAGGAACACGATACACATTCGTTTTAGCCGTACACCGTGGAAAAATCAACAATTACTGAATTCTGCGATTCTGTTGAAAATATATTTTCAGAATATTCATAAAATGCTTTTTAGTTGATGAAATGTTTGACGCGATGTTTGCAAATTGACGCAATGTTTGCGAGTTGACTCAATGTTTTCGAGTTGACAGAATGTTTGCGAGTTGACGCAGTGTTTGTGAGTTGATGCAATGTTTGAGGCAATGTTTGCAAATGGTTTGTTTGTTATTTTGAACATGCAGTTAATCCATGTTCACCCAATCCATGTCTGAATGGGGGACAGTGTGCTCAAGTTGGAGCAATTTATCAATGTTCCTGCTTCAATGGATTCGCAGGCACAATGATTCTGGTGAAAACATATTTTCAGAATATTCACAAAATGTTTTTTAGTTGATGAAATGTTTGACGCAATGTTTGCAAATTGACACAATGTTTGCGAGTTGACGTAATGTTTGCGAGTTGATGTAATGTTTGCGAGTTGACGCAATGTTTTTGAGTTGACATCATGTTTGCGAGTTGACGCAATGTTTGCGAGTTGACTCAGTGTTTTGGAGTTGACAGAATGTTTGCGAGTTGACGCAGTGTTTGTGAGTTGATGCAATGTTTGACGCAATGTTTGCAAATGGTTTGGGTTTGTTATTTGGAACATGCAGTTAATCCATGTTCACCCAATCCATGTCTCAATGGGGGACAGTGTGCTCAGGTTGGAGCATCTTATCAATGTTTCTGCTTCAATGGATTCACAGGCCCTCGCTGCTCATTACAAAGTGAGTTTAAAGCTCAATTCACATTGGACCATTGACAGTGAAAATAACTTCTATGAAATACTCTTTTTGGATGAAGTGTTATTCAGATAAGAATCAGTGAGTGTCAACTCAATATGTTTCAGCCAGTATACTCTGGCTGTCCTCAGGAGTGAAAACTATCTACAAATTGTCTTGGCATCCATTGAAATGCTCCAATTACAGACGAGAATAACCTTTAAAGGAACACGCCGGCTTCAAAGTTATAAAAATCAGAAATATATCGTGTAATTAATGTTAATGAACAGAAAACCAAATGAAGTCAAAGGTCAGCGTATACGCATTTCCAGCTGTAATAAGGATGTGGCATACCAATGGTTTTAGGCTGGTACTCGTAGCTGTGACTAAAATGTTGTAGCTGCTGCATGAGAATTCCAGGAACACGATACACATTCGTTTTAGCCGTACACCGTGGAAAAATCAACAATTACTGAATTCTGCGATTCTGTTGAAAACATATTTTCAGAATATTCACAAAATGTTTTTTAGTTGATGAAATGTTTGACGCGATGTTTGCAAATTGACGCAATGTTTGCGACTTGACGTAATGTTTGCGAGTTGATGTAATGTTTGCGAGTTGACGCAATGTTTTTGAGTTGACATCATGTTTGCGAGTTGACGCAATGTTTGCGAGTTGACTCAGTGTTTTGGAGTTGACAGAATGTTTGCGAGTTGACGCAGTGTTTGTGAGTTGATGCAATGTTTGACGCAATGTTTGCAAATGGTTTGGGTTTGTTATTTTGAACATGCAGTTAATCCATGTTCACCCAATCCATGTCTCAATGGGGGACAGTGTGCTCAGGTTGGAGCATCTTATCAATGTTTCTGCTTCAATGGATTCACAGGCCCTCGCTGCTCATTACAAAGTGAGTTTAAAGCTCAATTCACATTGGACCATTGACAGTGAAAATAACTTCTATGAAATACTCTTTTTGGATGAAGTGTTATTCAGATAAGAATCAGTGAGTGTCAACTCAATATGTTTCAGCCAGTATACTCTGGCTGTCCTCAGGAGTGAAAACTATCTACAAATTGTCTTGGCATCCATTGAAATGCTCCAATTACAGACGAGAATAACCTTTAAAGGAACACGCCGGCTTCAAAGTTATAAAAATCAGAAATATATCGTGTAATTAATGTTAATGAACAGAAAACCAATTGAAGTCAAAGGTCAGCATATACGCATTTCCAGCTGTAATAAGGATGTGGCATACCAATGGTTTTAGGCTGGTACTCGTAGCTGTGACTAAAATGTTGTAGCTGCTGCATGAGAATTCCAGGAACACGATACACATTCGTTTTAGCCGTACACCGTGGAAAAATCAACAATTACTGAATTCTGCGATTCTGTTGAAAATATATTTTCAGAATATTCATAAAATGCTTTTTAGTTGATGAAATGTTTGACGCGATGTTTGCAAATTGACGCAATGTTTGCGAGTTGACTCAATGTTTTCGAGTTGACAGAATGTTTGCGAGTTGACGCAGTGTTTGTGAGTTGATGCAATGTTTGAGGCAATGTTTGCAAATGGTTTGTTTGTTATTTTGAACATGCAGTTAATCCATGTTCACCCAATCCATGTCTGAATGGGGGACAGTGTGCTCAAGTTGGAGCAATTTATCAATGTTCCTGCTTCAATGGATTCGCAGGCACAATGATTCTGGTGAAAACATATTTTCAGAATATTCACAAAATGTTTTTTAGTTGATGAAATGTTTGACGCAATGTTTGCAAATTGACACAATGTTTGCGAGTTGACGTAATGTTTGCGAGTTGATGTAATGTTTGCGAGTTGACGCAATGTTTTTGAGTTGACATCATGTTTGCGAGTTGACGCAATGTTTGCGAGTTGACTCAGTGTTTTGGAGTTGACAGAATGTTTGCGAGTTGACGCAGTGTTTGTGAGTTGATGCAATGTTTGACGCAATGTTTGCAAATGGTTTGGGTTTGTTATTTGGAACATGCAGTTAATCCATGTTCGCCCAATCCATGTCTCAATGGGGGACAGTGTGCTCAGGTTGGAGCATCTTATCAATGTTTCTGCTTCAATGGATTCACAGGCCCTCGCTGCTCATTACAAAGTGAGTTTAAAGCTCAATTCACATTGGACCATTGACAGTGAAAATAACTTCTATGAAATACTCTTTTTGGATGAAGTGTTATTCAGATAAGAATCAGTGAGTGTCAACTCAATATGTTTCAGCCAGTATACTCTGGCTGTCCTCAGGAGTGAAAACTATCTACAAATTGTCTTGGCATCCATTGAAATGCTCCAATTACAGACGAGAATAACCTTTAAAGGAACACGCCGGCTTCAAAGTTATAAAAATCAGAAATATATCGTGTAATTAATGTTAATGAACAGAAAACCAAATGAAGTCAAAGGTCAGCGTATACGCATTTCCAGCTGTAATAAGGATGTGGCATACCAATGGTTTTAGGCTGGTACTCGTAGCTGTGACTAAAATGTTGTAGCTGCTGCATGAGAATTCCAGGAACACGATACACATTCGTTTTAGCCGTACACCGTGGAAAAATCAACAATTACTGAATTCTGCGATTCTGTTGAAAACATATTTTCAGAATATTCACAAAATGTTTTTTAGTTGATGAAATGTTTGACGCGATGTTTGCAAATTGACGCAATGTTTGCGACTTGACGTAATGTTTGCGAGTTGACGCAATGTTTTTGAGTTGACATCATGTTTGCGAGTTGACGCAATGTTTGCGAGTTGACTCAGTGTTTTGGAGTTGACAGAATGTTTGCGAGTTGACGCAGTGTTTGTGAGTTGATGCAATGTTTGACGCAATGTTTGCAAATGGTTTGGGTTTGTTATTTTGAACATGCAGTTAATCCATGTTCACCCAATCCATGTCTCAATGGGGGACAGTGTGCTCAGGTTGGAGCATCTTATCAATGTTTCTGCTTCAATGGATTCACAGGCCCTCGCTGCTCATTACAAAGTGAGTTTAAAGCTCAATTCACATTGGACCATTGACAGTGAAAATAACTTCTATGAAATACTCTTTTTGGATGAAGTGTTATTCAGATAAGAATCAGTGAGTGTCAACTCAATATGTTTCAGCCAGTATACTCTGGCTGTCCTCAGGAGTGAAAACTATCTACAAATTGTCTTGGCATCCATTGAAATGCTCCAATTACAGACGAGAATAACCTTTAAAGGAACACGCCGGCTTCAAAGTTATAAAAATCAGAAATATATCGTGTAATTAATGTTAATGAACAGAAAACCAAATGAAGTCAAAGGTCAGCGTATACGCATTTCCAGCTGTAATAAGGATGTGGCATACCAATGGTTTTAGGCTGGTACTCGTAGCTGTGACTAAAATGTTGTAGCTGCTGCATGAGAATTCCAGGAACACGATACACATTCGTTTTAGCCGTACACCGTGGAAAAATCAACAATTACTGAATTCTGCGATTCTGTTGAAAACATATTTTCAGAATATTCACAAAACGCTTTTTAGTTGATAAAATGTTTGACGCGATATTTGCAAATTGACGCAATGTTTGCGAGTTGACTCAATGTTTTGGAGTTGACAGAATGTTTGCGAGTTGACGCAGTGTTTGTGAGTTGATGCAATGTTTAACGCAATGTTTGAAAATGGTTTGTTTGTTATTTTGAACATGCAGTTAATCCATGTTCACCCAATCCACGTCTGAATGGGGGACAGTGTGCTCAAGTTGGAGCATCTTATCAATGTTCCTGCTTCAATGGATTCGCAGGCACAATGATTCTGTTGAAAAAATATTTTCAGAATATTCACAAAATGTTTTTTAGTTGATGAAATGTTTGACGCAATGTTTGCAAATTGACACAATGTTTGCGAGTTGACGTAAGTTTGCAAATTGACACAATGTTTGCGAGTTGACGTAATGTTTGTGAGTTGACGTAATGTTTGCGAGTTGACATAATGTTTGCGAGTTGAGGTAATGTTTGTGAGTTGACACAATGTTTGCGAGTCGACGTAATGTTTGTGAATTGACGCAGTGTTTGCGATTTAATGCAATGTTTGACGCAATGTTTGCAAATGGTTTCTTTGTTATTTTGGACATGCAGTTAATCCATGTTCACCCAATCCATGTCTGAATGGGGGACAGTGTGCTCAGGTTGGAGCATCTTATCAATGTTCCTGCTTCAATGGATTCACAGGCCCTCGCTGCTCATTACAAAGTGAGTTTAAAGCTCAATTCACATTGGACCATTGACAGTGAAAATCACTTCTATGAAATACTATTTTTGGAAGAAGTGTTATTCAGATTAGAATCAGTAAGTGTCAACTCAATATGTTTCAGCCAGTGTACTCTGGCTGTCCTCAGGAGTGAAAACTATCTACAAAATGTCTTGGCATCCATTGGAATGCTCCAATTACAGACGAGAATAACCTTTAAAGGAACACGCTGGCTTCAAAGTTATAAAAACCAGAAATATATCGTGTAATTAATGTTAATGAACAGAAAACCAAATGAAGTCAAAGGTCAGCGTACACGCATTTCCAGCCGTAACAAGGATATGGCACACCAATGGTTGTAGACTTGTACTCGTAGCTGTGACTAAAATGTTGCAGCTGCTGCATGAGAATTCCAGGAACACGATACACATTCGTTTTAGCCGTACACCGTGGAAAAATCAACAATTACTGAATTCTGCGATTCTGTTGAAAACATATTTTCAGAATATTCACAAAATGTTTTTTAGTTGATGAAATGTTTGACGCGATGTTTGCAAATTGACGCAATGTTTGCGACTTGACATAATGATTGCGAGTTGATGTAATGTTTGTGAGTTGACGCAATGTTTGCGAGTTGACTCAGTGTTTGGGAGTTGACAGAATATTTGCGAGTTGACGCAGTGTTTGTGAGTTCATGCAATGTTTGACGCAATGTTTGCAAATGTTTTGTTTGTTATTTTGAACATGCAGTTAATCCATGTTCACCCAATCCATGTCTGAATGGGGGACAGTGTGCTCAAGTTGGAGCAATTTATCAATGTTCCTGCTTCAATGGATTCGCAGGCACAATGATTCTGTTGAAAACATATTTTCAGAATATTCACAAAATGTTTTTTAGTTGATGAAATGTTTGACGCAATGTTTGCAAATTGACACAATGTTTGCGAGTTGACGTAAGTTTGCAAATTGACTGAATGTTTGCGAGTTGACGTAATGTTTGTGAGTTGACGTAATGTTTGCGAGTTGACATAATGTTTGCGAGTCGACGTAATGTTTGTGAATTGACGCAGTGTTTGCGATTTAATGCAATGTTTGACGCAATGTTTGCAAATGGTTTCTTTGTTATTTTGGACATGCAGTTAATCCATGTTCACCCAATCCATGTCTGAATGGGGGACAGTGTGCTCAGGTTGGAGCATCTTATCAATGTTCCTGCTTCAATGGATTCACAGGCCCTCGCTGCTCATTACAAAGTGAGTTTAAAGCTCAATTCACATTGGACCATTGACAGTGAAAATCACTTCTATGAAATACTATTTTTGGAAGAAGTGTTATTCAGATTAGAATCAGTAAGTGTCAACTCAATATGTTTCAGCCAGTGTACTCTGGCTGTCCTCAGGAGTGAAAACTATCTACAAAATGTCTTGGCATCCATTGGAATGCTCCAATTACAGAAGAGAATAACCTTTAAAGGAACACGCTGGGTTCAAAGTTATAAAAACCAGAAATATATCGTGTAATTAATGTTAATGAACAGAAAACCAAATGAAGTCAAAGGTCAGCGTACACGCATTTCCAGCCGTAACAAGGATATGGCACACCAATGGTTGTAGACTTGTACTCGTAGCTGTGACTAAAATGTTGCAGCTGCTGCATGAGAATTCCAGGAACACGATACACATTCGTTTTAGCCGTACACCGTGGAAAAATCAACAATTACTGAATTCTGCGATTCTGTTGAAAACATATTTTCAGAATATTCACAAAATGTTTTTTAGTTGATGAAATGTTTGACGCGATGTTTGCAAATTGACGCAATGTTTGCGACTTGACGTAATGATTGCGAGTTGATGTAATGTTTGTGAGTTGACGCAATGTTTGCGAGTTGACTCAGTGTTTGGGAGTTGACAGAATATTTGCGAGTTGACGCAGTGTTTGTGAGTTCATGCAATGTTTGACGCAATGTTTGCAAATGTTTTGTTTGTTATTTTGAACATGCAGTTAATCCATGTTCACCCAATCCATGTCTGAATGGGGGACAGTGTGCTCAAGTTGGAGCAATTTATCAATGTTCCTGCTTCAATGGATTCGCAGGCACAATGATTCTGGTGAAAACATATTTTCAGAATATTCACAAAATGTTTTTTAGTTGATGAAATGTTTGACGCAATGTTTGCAAATTGACACAATGTTTGCAAGTTGACGTAATGTTTTTGAGTTGACGTAATGTTTGCGAGTTGACGTAATGTTTGCGAGTTGACGTAATGTTTGTGAGTTGACGTAATGTTTGCGAGTTGAGGTAATGTTTGTGAGTTGACACAATGTTTTCGAGTTGACAGAATGTTTGCGAGTTGACGCAGTGTTTGTGAGTTGATGCAATGTTTGAGGCAATGTTTGCAAATGGTTTGTTTGTTATTTTGAACATGCAGTTAATCCATGTTCACCCAATCCATGTCTGAATGGGGGACAGTGTGCTCAAGTTGGAGCAATTTATCAATGTTCCTGCTTCAATGGATTCGCAGGCACAATGATTCTGGTGAAAACATATTTTCAGAATATTCACAAAATGTTTTTTAGTTGATGAAATGTTTGACGCAATGTTTGCAAATTGACACAATGTTTGCGAGTTGACGTAATGTTTGCGAGTTGATGTAATGTTTGCGAGTTGACGCAATGTTTTTGAGTTGACATCATGTTTGCGAGTTGACGCAATGTTTGCGAGTTGACTCAGTGTTTTGGAGTTGACAGAATGTTTGCGAGTTGACGCAGTGTTTGTGAGTTGATGCAATGTTTGACGCAATGTTTGCAAATGGTTTGGGTTTGTTATTTGGAACATGCAGTTAATCCATGTTCGCCCAATCCATGTCTCAATGGGGGACAGTGTGCTCAGGTTGGAGCATCTTATCAATGTTTCTGCTTCAATGGATTCACAGGCCCTCGCTCCTCATTACAAAGTGAGTTTAAAGCTCAATTCACATTGGACCATTGACAGTGAAAATAACTTCTATGAAATACTCTTTTTGGATGAAGTGTTATTCAGATAAGAATCAGTGAGTGTCAACTCAATATGTTTCAGCCAGTATACTCTGGCTGTCCTCAGGAGTGAAAACTATCTACAAATTGTCTTGGCATCCATTGAAATGCTCCAATTACAGACGAGAATAACCTTTAAAGGAACACGCCGGCTTCAAAGTTATAAAAATCAGAAATATATCGTGTAATTAATGTTAATGAACAGAAAACCAAATGAAGTCAAAGGTCAGCGTATACGCATTTCCAGCTGTAATAAGGATGTGGCATACCAATGGTTTTAGGCTGGTACTCGTAGCTGTGACTAAAATGTTGTAGCTGCTGCATGAGAATTCCAGGAACACGATACACATTCGTTTTAGCCGTACACCGTGGAAAAATCAACAATTACTGAATTCTGCGATTCTGTTGAAAACATATTTTCAGAATATTCACAAAATGTTTTTTAGTTGATGAAATGTTTGACGCGATGTTTGCAAATTGACGCAATGTTTGCGACTTGACGTAATGTTTGCGAGTTGACGCAATGTTTTTGAGTTGACATCATGTTTGCGAGTTGACGCAATGTTTGCGAGTTGACTCAGTGTTTTGGAGTTGACAGAATGTTTGCGAGTTGACGCAGTGTTTGTGAGTTGATGCAATGTTTGACGCAATGTTTGCAAATGGTTTGGGTTTGTTATTTTGAACATGCAGTTAATCCATGTTCACCCAATCCATGTCTCAATGGGGGACAGTGTGCTCAGGTTGGAGCATCTTATCAATGTTTCTGCTTCAATGGATTCACAGGCCCTCGCTGCTCATTACAAAGTGAGTTTAAAGCTCAATTCACATTGGACCATTGACAGTGAAAATAACTTCTATGAAATACTCTTTTTGGATGAAGTGTTATTCAGATAAGAATCAGTGAGTGTCAACTCAATATGTTTCAGCCAGTATACTCTGGCTGTCCTCAGGAGTGAAAACTATCTACAAATTGTCTTGGCATCCATTGAAATGCTCCAATTACAGACGAGAATAACCTTTAAAGGAACACGCCGGCTTCAAAGTTATAAAAATCAGAAATATATCGTGTAATTAATGTTAATGAACAGAAAACCAAATGAAGTCAAAGGTCAGCGTATACGCATTTCCAGCTGTAATAAGGATGTGGCATACCAATGGTTTTAGGCTGGTACTCGTAGCTGTGACTAAAATGTTGTAGCTGCTGCATGAGAATTCCAGGAACACGATACACATTCGTTTTAGCCGTACACCGTGGAAAAATCAACAATTACTGAATTCTGCGATTCTGTTGAAAACATATTTTCAGAATATTCACAAAACGCTTTTTAGTTGATAAAATGTTTGACGCGATATTTGCAAATTGACGCAATGTTTGCGAGTTGACTCAATGTTTTGGAGTTGACAGAATGTTTGCGAGTTGACGCAGTGTTTGTGAGTTGATGCAATGTTTGACGCAATGTTTGAAAATGGTTTGTTTGTTATTTTGAACATGCAGTTAATCCATGTTCACCCAATCCACGTCTGAATGGGGGACAGTGTGCTCAAGTTGGAGCATCTTATCAATGTTCCTGCTTCAATGGATTCGCAGGCACAATGATTCTGTTGAAAACATATTTTCAGAATATTCACAAAATGTTTTTTAGTTGATGAAATGTTTGACGCAATGTTTGCAAATTGACACAATGTTTGCGAGTTGACGTAAGTTTGCAAATTGACACAATGTTTGCGAGTTGACGTAATGTTTGTGAGTTGACGTAATGTTTGCGAGTTGACATAATGTTTGCGAGTTGAGGTAATGTTTGTGAGTTGACACAATGTTTGCGAGTCGACGTAATGTTTGTGAATTGACGCAGTGTTTGCGATTTAATGCAATGTTTGACGCAATGTTTGCAAATGGTTTCTTTGTTATTTTGGACATGCAGTTAATCCATGTTCACCCAATCCATGTCTGAATGGGGGACAGTGTGCTCAGGTTGGAGCATCTTATCAATGTTCCTGCTTCAATGGATTCACAGGCCCTCGCTGCTCATTACAAAGTGAGTTTAAAGCTCAATTCACATTGGACCATTGACAGTGAAAATCACTTCTATGAAATACTATTTTTGGAAGAAGTGTTATTCAGATTAGAATCAGTAAGTGTCAACTCAATATGTTTCAGCCAGTGTACTCTGGCTGTCCTCAGGAGTGAAAACTATCTACAAAATGTCTTGGCATCCATTGGAATGCTCCAATTACAGACGAGAATAACCTTTAAAGGAACACGCTGGCTTCAAAGTTATAAAAACCAGAAATATATCGTGTAATTAATGTTAATGAACAGAAAACCAAATGAAGTCAAAGGTCAGCGTACACGCATTTCCAGCCGTAACAAGGATATGGCACACCAATGGTTGTAGACTTGTACTCGTAGCTGTGACTAAAATGTTGCAGCTGCTGCATGAGAATTCCAGGAACACGATACACATTCGTTTTAGCCGTACACCGTGGAAAAATCAACAATTACTGAATTCTGCGATTCTGTTGAAAACATATTTTCAGAATATTCACAAAATGTTTTTTAGTTGATGAAATGTTTGACGCGATGTTTGCAAATTGACGCAATGTTTGCGACTTGACATAATGATTGCGAGTTGATGTAATGTTTGTGAGTTGACGCAATGTTTGCGAGTTGACTCAGTGTTTGGGAGTTGACAGAATATTTGCGAGTTGACGCAGTGTTTGTGAGTTCATGCAATGTTTGACGCAATGTTTGCAAATGTTTTGTTTGTTATTTTGAACATGCAGTTAATCCATGTTCACCCAATCCATGTCTGAATGGGGGACAGTGTGCTCAAGTTGGAGCAATTTATCAATGTTCCTGCTTCAATGGATTCGCAGGCACAATGATTCTGTTGAAAACATATTTTCAGAATATTCACAAAATGTTTTTTAGTTGATGAAATGTTTGACGCAATGTTTGCAAATTGACACAATGTTTGCGAGTTGACGTAAGTTTGCAAATTGACTGAATGTTTGCGAGTTGACGTAATGTTTGTGAGTTGACGTAATGTTTGCGAGTTGACATAATGTTTGCGAGTTGAGGTAATGTTTGTGAGTTGACACAATGTTTGCGAGTCGACGTATTGTTTGTGAATTGACGCAGTGTTTGCGATTTAATGCAATGTTTGACGCAATGTTTGCAAATGGTTTCTTTGTTATTTTGGACATGCAGTTAATCCATGTTCACCCAATCCATGTCTGAATGGGGGACAGTGTGCTCAGGTTGGAGCATCTTATCAATGTTCCTGCTTCAATGGATTCACAGGCCCTCGCTGCTCATTACAAAGTGAGTTTAAAGCTCAATTCACATTGGACCATTGACAGTGAAAATCACTTCTATGAAATACTATTTTTGGAAGAAGTGTTATTCAGATTAGAATCAGTAAGTGTCAACTCAATATGTTTCAGCCAGTGTACTCTGGCTGTCCTCAGGAGTGAAAACTATCTACAAAATGTCTTGGCATCCATTGGAATGCTCCAATTACAGAAGAGAATAACCTTTAAAGGAACACGCTGGGTTCAAAGTTATAAAAACCAGAAATATATCGTGTAATTAATGTTAATGAACAGAAAACCAAATGAAGTCAAAGGTCAGCGTACACGCATTTCCAGCCGTAACAAGGATATGGCACACCAATGGTTGTAGACTTGTACTCGTAGCTGTGACTAAAATGTTGCAGCTGCTGCATGAGAATTCCAGGAACACGATACACATTCGTTTTAGCCGTACACCGTGGAAAAATCAACAATTACTGAATTCTGCGATTCTGTTGAAAACATATTTTCAGAATATTCACAAAATGTTTTTTAGTTGATGAAATGTTTGACGCGATGTTTGCAAATTGACGCAATGTTTGCGACTTGACGTAATGATTGCGAGTTGATGTAATGTTTGTGAGTTGACGCAATGTTTGCGAGTTGACTCAGTGTTTGGGAGTTGACAGAATATTTGCGAGTTGACGCAGTGTTTGTGAGTTCATGCAATGTTTGACGCAATGTTTGCAAATGTTTTGTTTGTTATTTTGAACATGCAGTTAATCCATGTTCACCCAATCCATGTCTGAATGGGGGACAGTGTGCTCAAGTTGGAGCAATTTATCAATGTTCCTGCTTCAATGGATTCGCAGGCACAATGATTCTGGTGAAAACATATTTTCAGAATATTCACAAAATGTTTTTTAGTTGATGAAATGTTTGACGCAATGTTTGCAAATTGACACAATGTTTGCAAGTTGACGTAATGTTTTTGAGTTGACGTAATGTTTGCGAGTTGACGTAATGTTTGCGAGTTGACGTAATGTTTGTGAGTTGACGTAATGTTTGCGAGTTGAGGTAATGTTTGTGAGTTGACACAATGTTTGCGAGTCGACGTAATGTTTGTGAGTTGACGCAGTGTTTGCGATTTGATACAATGTTTGACGCAATGTTTGCAAATGGTTTGTTTGTTATTTTGAACATGCAGTTAATCCATGTTCACCCAATCCATGTCTGAATGGGGGACAGTGTGCTCAGGTTGGAGCATCTTATCAATGTTCCTGCTTCAATGGATTCACAGGCCCTCGCTGCTCATCACAAAGTGAGTTTAAAGCTCAATTCACATTGGACCATTGACAGTGAAAATAACTTATATGAAATACTCTTTTTGGATGAAGTGTTATTCAGATAAAAATCAGTGAGTGTCAACTCAATATGTTTCAGCCAGTATACTCTGGCTGTCCTCAGGAGTGAAAACTATCTACAAATTGTCTTGGCATCCATTGAAATGCTCCAATTACAGACGAGAAAAACCTTTAAAGGAACACGCCGGCTTCAAAGTTATAAAAATCAGAAATATATCGTGTAATTAATGTTAATGAACAGAAAACCAATTGAAGTCAAAGGTCAGCATATACGCATTTCCAGCTGTAATAAGGATGTGGCATACCAATGGTTTTAGGCTGGTACTCGTAGCTGTGACTAAAATGTTGTAGCTGCTGCATGAGAATTCCAGGAACACGATACACATTCGTTTTTGCCGTACACCGTGGAAAAATCAACAATTACTGAATTCTGCGATTCTGTTGAAAATATATTTTCAGAATATTCATAAAATGCTTTTTAGTTGATGAAATGTTTGACGCGATGTTTGCAAATTGACGCAATGTTTGCGAGTTGACTCAATGTTTTCGAGTTGACAGAATGTTTGCGAGTTGACGCAGTGTTTGTGAGTTGATGCAATGTTTGAGGCAATGTTTGCAAATGGTTTGTTTGTTATTTTGAACATGCAGTTAATCCATGTTCACCCAATCCACGTCTGAATGGGGGACAGTGTGCTCAAGTTGGAGCATCTTATCAATGTTCCTGCTTCAATGGATTCGCAGGCACAATGATTCTGATGAAAACATATTTTCAGAATATTCACAAAATGTTTTTTAGTTGATGAAATGTTTGACGCAATGTTTGCAAATTGACACAATGTTTGCGAGTTGACGTAATGTTTGTGAGTTGACGTAATGTTTGCGAGTTGACGTAATGTTTGTGAGTTGACGTAATGTTTGCGAGTTGAGGTAATGTTTGTGAGTTGACACAATGTTTGCGAGTCGACGTAATGTTTGTGAATTGACGCAGTGTTTGCGATTTAATGCAATGTTTGACGCAATGTTTGCAAATGGTTTCTTTGTTATTTTGGACATGCAGTTAATCCATGTTCACCCAATCCATGTCTGAATGGGGGACAGTGTGCTCAGGTTGGAGCATCTTATCAATGTTCCTGCTTCAATGGATTCACAGGCCCTCGCTGCTCATCACAAAGTGAGTTTAAAGCTCAATTCACATTGGACCATTGACAGTGAAAATCACTTCTATGAAATACTCTTTTTGGAAGAAGTGTTATTCAGATAAGAATCAGTGAGTGTCAACTCAATATGTTTCAGCCAGTATACTCTGGCTGTCCTCAGGAGTGAAAACTATCTACAAATTGTCTTGGCATCCATTGGAATGCTCCAATTACAGACGAGAATAACCTTTAAAGGAACACGCCGGCTTCAAAGTTATAAAAATCAGAAATATATCGTGTAATTAATGTTAATGAACAGAAAAACAATTGAAGTCAAAGGTCAGCGTACACGCATTTCCAGCCGTAACAAGGATATGGCACACCAATGGTTGTAGACTTGTACTCGTAGCTGTGACTAAAATGTTGCAGCTGCTGCATGAGAATTCCAGGAACACGATACACATTCGTTTTAGCCGTACACCGTGGAAAAATCAACAATTACTGAATTCTGCGATTCTGTTGAAAACATATTTTCAGAATATTCACAAAATGCTTTTTAGTTGATGAAATGTTTGACGCGATGTTTGCAAATTGACACAATGTTTGCGAGTTGACTCAATGTTTTCGAGTTGACAGAATGTTCGCGAGTTGACGCAGTGTTTGTGAGTTGATGCAATGTTTGACGCAATGTTTGCAAATGGTTTGTTTGTTATTTTGAACATGCAGTTAATCCATGTTCACCCAATCCACGTCTGAATGGGGGACAGTGTGCTCAAGTTGGAGCATCTTATCAATGTTCCTGCTTCAATGGATTCACAGGCACAATGATTCTGTTGAAAACATATTTTCAGAATATTCACAAAATGTTTTTTAGTTGATGAAATGTTTGACACAATGTTTGCGAGTTGACGTAAGTTTGCAAATTGACACAATGTTTGCGAGTTGACGTAATGTTTGCGAGTTGACGTAATGTTTGTGAGTTGAAGTAATGTTTGCGAGTTGAGGTAATGTTTGTGAGTTGACACAATGTTTGCAAGTCGACGTAATGTTTTTGAGTTGAAAGAGGTGTTTGCGATTTGACGCAATGTTTGCAAATTGACACAATGTTTGCGAGTTGACGTAATGTTTGTGAGTTGACGTAATGTTTGCGAGTTGACGTAATGTTTGCGAGTTGACGTAATGTTTGTGAGTTGACGTAATGTTTGCGAGTTGAGGTAATGTTTGTGAGTTGACACAATGTTTGCGAGTCGACGTAATGTTTGTGAATTGACGCAGTGTTTGCGATTTAATGCAATGTTTGACGCAATGTTTGCAAATGGTTTCTTTGTTATTTTGGACATGCAGTTAATCCATGTTCACCCAATCCATGTCTGAATGGGGGACAGTGTGCTCAGGTTGGAGCATCTTATCAATGTTCCTGCTTCAATGGATTCACAGGCCCTCGCTGCTCATCACAAAGTGAGTTTAAAGCTCAATTCACATTGGACCATTGACAGTGAAAATCACTTCTATGAAATACTCTTTTTGGAAGAAGTGTTATTCAGATAAGAATCAGTGAGTGTCAACTCAATATGTTTCAGCCAGTATACTCTGGCTGTCCTCAGGAGTGAAAACTATCTACAAATTGTCTTGGCATCCATTGGAATGCTCCAATTACAGACGAGAATAACCTTTAAAGGAACACGCCGGCTTCAAAGTTATAAAAATCAGAAATATATCGTGTAATTAATGTTAATGAACAGAAAAACAATTGAAGTCAAAGGTCAGCGTACACGCATTTCCAGCCGTAACAAGGATATGGCACACCAATGGTTGTAGACTTGTACTCGTAGCTGTGACTAAAATGTTGCAGCTGCTGCATGAGAATTCCAGGAACACGATACACATTCGTTTTAGCCGTACACCGTGGAAAAATCAACAATTACTGAATTCTGCGATTCTGTTGAAAACATATTTTCAGAATATTCACAAAATGCTTTTTAGTTGATGAAATGTTTGACGCGATGTTTGCAAATTGACACAATGTTTGCGAGTTGACTCAATGTTTTCGAGTTGACAGAATGTTTGCGAGTTGACGCAGTGTTTGTGAGTTGATGCAATGTTTGACGCAATGTTTGCAAATGGTTTGTTTGTTATTTTGAACATGCAGTTAATCCATGTTCACCCAATCCACGTCTGAATGGGGGACAGTGTGCTCAAGTTGGAGCATCTTATCAATGTTCCTGCTTCAATGGATTCACAGGCACAATGATTCTGTTGAAAACATATTTTCAGAATATTCACAAAATGTTTTTTAGTTGATGAAATGTTTGACGCAATGTTTGCGAGTTGACGTAAGTTTGCAAATTGACACAATGTTTGCAAGTTGACGTAATGTTTGCGAGTTGACGTAATGTTTGTGAGTTGAAGTAATGTTTGCGAGTTGAGGTAATGTTTGTGAGTTGACACAATGTTTGCAAGTCGACGTAATGTTTTTGAGTTGAAAGAGGTGTTTGCGATTTGATGCAATGTTTGACGCAATGTTTGCAAATGGTTTCTTTGTTATTTTGGACATGCAGTTAATCCATGTTCACCCAATCCATGTCTGAATGGGGGACAGTGTGCTCAGGTTGGAGCATCTTATCAATGTTCCTGCTTCAATGGATTCACAGGCCCTCGCTGCTCATTACAAAGTGAGTTTAAAGCTCAATTCACATTGGACCATTGACAGTGAAAATCACTTCTATGAAATACTATTTTTGGAAGAAGTGTTATTCAGATTAGAATCAGTAAGTGTCAACTCAATATGTTTCAGCCAGTGTACTCTGGCTGTCCTCAGGAGTGAAAACTATCTACAAATTGTCTTGGCATCCATTGGAATGCTCCAATTACAGACGAGAATAACCTTTGAAGGAACACGCTGGCTTCAAATTTATAAAAATCAGAAATATATCGTGTAATTAATGTTAATGAACAGAAAACCAAATGAAGTCAGAGGTCAGCGTATACACGCATTTCCAGCCGTAATAAGGATATGGCATACCAATGGTTTTAGGCTGGTACTCGTAGCTGTGACTAAAATGTTGTAGCTGCTGCATGAGAATTCCAGGAACACGATACACATTCGTTTTAGCCGTACACCGTTGAAAAATCAACAACTACTGAATTCTGTTGAAAACATATTTTCAGAATATTCACAAAATGTTTTTTAGTTGATGAAATGTTTGACGCGATGTTTGCAAATTGACGCAATATTGAGTTGACTCAATTTTTTCGAGTTGCAAATGGTTTGTTTGTTATTTTGAACACGCAGTTAATCCATGTTCACCCAATCCATGTCTGAATAGGGGACAGTGTGCTCAAGTTGGAGCATCTTATCAATGTTCCTGCTTCAATGGATTCACAGGCACAATGATTCTGTTGAAAACATATTTTCAGAATATTCACAAAATGTTTTTTAGTTGATGAAATGTTTCACGCAATGTTTGCAAATCGACACAATGTTTGCGAGTTGAAGTAATGTTTGTGAGTTGACGTAATGTTTGCGAGTTGACGCAATGTTTGCGAGTTGAGGCAATGTTTGTGAGTTGACGTAATGTTTGCGAGTTGACGCAATGTTTGCGAGTTGACGTAATGTTTGCGAATTTACGCAGTGTTTGCGAGCTGATGCAATGTTTGACGCAATGTTTGCGAATTGACGCAATGTTTGCGAGTTGACACAGTGTTTGCAAGTTGACGTAATGTTTGTGAGTTGACGTAATGTTTGAGAGTTGACACAATGTTTTGAGTTGACGTAATGTTTGCGTGTTGATGCCGTGTTTGTGAGTTGATGCAATATTTGAAGCAATGTTTGCAAATTGACTCAATGTTTGCGAGTTGACACAGTGTTTGTGAGTTGACGTAATGTTTGTGAGTTGACACAATGTTTGTGAGTTGGCGTAATGTTTGCGTGTTGATGCAGTGTTTGCGAGTTGGTGCAATGTTTACAGCAAAGTTTGCAAATTGACGTAATTTTTCCGAGTTGAGGCAATTTTTGCGAGTTGACGTAATGTTTGTTGAGTTGACGTAATATTTGCAAGTTGACGTAATGTTTGTATGTTGATGCCATGTTTGTGAGTGGATGCAATATTTGAAGCAATGTTTGCAAATTGACGCAATGTTTGCGAGTTGACGTAATGTTTGCGAGTTGACATAATGTTTGCAAGTTGACGTAATGTTTGTGAGTTGACGTTATGTTTGCGAGTTGAAGTAATGTTTGCGAGTTGACGTAATGTTTGCGAGTTGACGTAATGTTTGTGAGTTGTCACAATGTTTGCGAGTTGACGCAATGTTTGCGGATTGGCGCAATGTTTGCGAGTTGACACAATGTTTGCTAGTTGACGCAGTGTTTGCGAGTTGATGCAGTGTGTGACGCAATCTTTGCAAATTGACGCAATGTTTGCAAGTTGATGTAATGTATGCAAGTTGATCACTGGCAAACTTGCTCGTCATTATTTTGCCAGCCAAAAACAGGAAATTTGCGGGCTACAAGACAAACAATTTTTCCATGTACAAGTAATTTCCAACGGCACGATGAAGGTGTTTCCCGAGATAAAAGTCTTAAAATAGGCCTAAAGTGTGGAATGTTGAAGACCATTTATCAAGCTACAAGATGATTCATGTAGTACTCTTCCTTTTTACCTTTTGATTTACATGTAACTTTGCAAAACAAGTACTAAACTGCTGCAAACTGCACATTGACCTTTGATTAAGGACGGCCTGACATTTTGATCCCAAAGACAATGAACCTGCTAAGATCAAAATTTCTAAAATTTTCATTTGTCAAATTTGATCCATATTCCATGGGAACAAAAAGTGAACAAAAAGTGCTTGCTGTGAATGTCCACTATACAAGAAACATCCAAAGTTGTGAATTTCATTCAACCATTCTTTGCATTTTCTCCACAGGTGTTTGTGCCCAGGTGAATATTTGTCAGAATGGTGGTACATGTCAGAATAATCCTGGTGGTAGTTTTATCTGCCAATGTCCTGAAGGATTCAGTGGTGTTGACTGCTCAATAAGTAAGCTATTCCTCAGCAAGACAGCATATCTTTTGTTTCTTTTTCCTCCATACCAATAATTGTGACTAAAATGTCCAATTCATTAGTAATATTTTGGGGAAAGATTTGAATGATTGGAAAGATGACAATAAGTTTTGGTGCATCATTGATTCATTAGTAGACCTATGAATTTACTTGTAGCACTCAGTTAATTCTAGACATTCAAGTGAATACTTTTATTTCAAGATTGTATAAGTAGCTTGCTGAGTGCTATTTTATCATAAGCATTAATCTTCCTCACAGTGGTAAGGTGGTGGAGTGAGGGAGGATTTTTGTAAAAAAGCAAACTGGGTTTTTCTTTCACCTAATGGCAGGTTAGTTTTTACATAAATAACTGACACACACTGTATCATACGAACTATAGACTGACCACATGCGTGGGTATGCCTCCAGTAAAGTATCCACACAAGTTTTAGATATTATTATTATTATTTATTTCTGGTTATGAAACCCCGGATTCCTCAAAAACACTCTAGGCACTGAAGCTTGAAAGCCTGATGAAACCTTTTATGGAAAGATGATGAGAAGAAGATACAGTTTTAGAGGTGGGAGGAAAACCCCAGAGTAATATTCTGGGTTTAACCCATAGAATCAGGTAGGGACTGAAAACCTTGTGGACTGAGCTGGACTTGAACCCAGTCCATCAGAGGTGAAAGGCGAGGAAAGAACCGCTGTGCCAACCCACCGGGTGGTTTATGAATATTTATAAGCAATTGAAGGCTTCATTAGTGTTTTTTGTAGCTGGCTAGTAACAAGATGGTCATTCTGATTCTATGGATGGATTTGAGATCATGAAACAGTAATTATTGACTGATTTTGCTGTTTTTGTTTTTATATTTTAGCTTCCCCTTGTTTACCAAGTCCATGTTTGAATGGAGGGACGTGTGAAGTGGAAAGTGGGTCTTCATTTACATGTACCTGCTTGGCAAGTTACTCAGGAAGCATCTGTGAAATTGAAGGTAATAAGAGAACAAACAATGTCATGAAAGGAATGAAATGGGATTATGTCCAGCCAGGCCAAATGCTTTACTTATAATACACTTGTGGCTAAAAAAGTATATAGCATGGTTTAGATGCGGTTTGTACTCTCACCATGGTTTTCATGAGTTCTGTGTTTTCCCAATCAGTCACCCACATCCTGATTGTTTTGATGCATATGGGCACAAGCCTACACTTTGACCAACTGTGCCATTGGTTTTACATGCTCATCTTGCTAATGTGAATCCCAGCACACTATGTCATATTATACTACTTTTGGTCTGTGTATTTTTTTCTACCATCTTATGTTGTTTCTTGATTTCTATTTGGTGTATTTTTGACAGATGTGTGCAATCCAAATCCATGTGTTAAAGGTTCATGTCAACAACTTGCAGGAAGTGTTAACTATACATGTATGTGTGATGCTGGGTACACTGGATCAATCTGTGATACTCAAGGTAATTATAGTCAGTAGGAAGTGTCATCTTATACAACATAAATTGCCAGAAATTTACTCCAGATATATATGTTCAAGTTCTGATGTCAATTGATTGGAAATGAAAAGGCGGTTAATTCCATAAAGCTGCTCAGCCCCAGTGGCGGATCTAGAGGGGGGGTTTAGGGGGTTTAAACCTCCCCCTTGGGTTCCCAATTTTTTTTGTTTTTTTACAAAAAAAAATAAAAATAAAAATCCACAAGTCAAATTGATAAAGCTCCCTAACTCCCTACCACAACGGGGAGGGGGGGGGGTGACTACACACCTACCCCCACCCGCCCTCGCAGTGCCTGGCTAGAAAAATTCACTCTGGGTAAAACCCCCCCCCCCCCTTACCAAAAAGCTAGATCCGCCACTGAGCCCCCTCCATTTTATGTTACCATCTGCTGCAGAATGATCTCATGGTGCATTTCTTCAAGCTATCCTGCATGTTACCTTACACCAAATGAAGTTATCATTTTCCTTTAACCATTATTTACATTTTACCTGCGATTTCAGTTGTTCTAGATTTATTTGAAAAACTAAGTAAATTAACAAACAGAATAAGAAATGGCAAAAACAAAATGAGGAAATAATGTAGCCAATATGTTTTGGGCTGTGTATCTGTTACCTTTAGTTCTGTGCAGTCCAGACCCATGTGTGAATGGAACATGTATTCAGGATGATGCTACATTGACATACTCATGTCAGTGTGATTCTGGATTTATTGGAACCAACTGTGACCAAATCATGGAAGGTATGTTGTGGCTGAATGTATTCTACTCTGAATAGGTGGCTCATTTCAAGGCATAGTGAACATGTGTTGTAGTACTATCAACTTCTTTAAATGATTGTTAATAGTCTCCATTTCTTGTACGTACCTCTTTCTGTAAAAATGTTTCACAAAATGGATCGAACCATAGCCAGAGTAAATATTTATAAAACACTTAGTGTTTAGTAGATAGAATTGTACAATGTTACTGATGCAGTGCTGCATGGACATCGTACACATTGTGTCTCTGAGTTCCATTTCTGATTTGAAAAACTGTGTCACTTGAAGATAAAACCATGATAAAAAGATGAATAGTGAAATAAGATAAAATGTGACTCACTTGAAATAGTCATGAATATTACTTTGATGAATGAAACTCAATCTTCATTGTGTCTCCTTGTAGATGCATGTGAGGCAATGCCATGCTTGAATAATGGCACATGTATGGTCCTGTCACATACAAATACCTATGAGTGTACTTGTCTACCTGGTTACCAAGGCACTGACTGTGGAGAAGGTATGTATTAATAGGACTTACCAAGCTATCAAGCTAAGGGCTTGAGTAGGGTATATCTCTGTGAATTATCCACCTAGGCTATTGCAAAACAGTCAAATTGAGAATACAAAATATGCAAATATCAATCAAGATATTTAGCGAAATATAGCTGGGAATTTCTTCAATTGCTTTCTTTTCAATGTTCATAGGATAACTGGTAACTTCTGGGTGGAAATTCCTTTTCTTTAAAATTACCCCTACCAGTGGCGTCACCAGACTTTTGAGTCTGGGGGGGCACAAGGGGGGCACTAGCAATTGTTGGGGGGGCACTACAATAATATATATTATATTTTTTTTCGCCAACCCAAATCTCAAATGGGGGGGCACGAGGGGGGGCACGAGGTTTTCCAGGGGGGGCACGTGCCCCCCCTGGCCCCCCCCCCCCCCCCCCCCCCCTTGGCGACGCCACTGACCCCTACAACAGCCAAATTAAATGAAATGGCCCTCCAGTACACAGGAAATAAAAAGTGCAACTGTCAGATCTCACGTACATCAGAAAGACCAACACGAACAAACAAGATAATTAGATTTGAAAAGAGCCCCCAATACACTGGGTTTTTTTTCAATTTATATATTGGTTATTGAGCTTATCAGAAGTTTGATTGTTTTCTTTGCATTTCAGCCATAATTCCAGTCTTCCAGAATTGTCCAGAATATCAGATTCTAACCTTCCCACTTGAGCCTGGTCAGAACTCAGCCAACATTGACATGCCAAGTATCTCAGCCACTGTACCAGGGATGGATGGTACTGCACCCATTCAGGTTATCAGTGGGCCAGAAGTACCAGGGGTCATCACATATGAAGATGAGTACAAAGATGGGAAGGAGGTTGTGTTGAGAGCAACTAGTACCACAGGCACCACTGCTGATTGTAACTTCATTCTGAAAATTATAGGTTGGTTATATTTGTCATTCACTGTTGACTTAAAAGTACATGATAGTGCTTTGCATTTATCAACTGGTTTCTATCTAACCAGTTTTAATTCTAGCTTAAAGGTCGACACGAATTTCATATTGATTTAAATCAGTCTTTTTTAGTTATACCAAAACAAATTCTGTTAGATTTTAAACAAAAGGCATAATTCATTCATTTCTTTAAAAAAAGTGAACTTGCTTTAGTATTTTAGTATTTTAAGTTTGTGCAAAATTCTCCCAAATAGTGCGGTGTCATTAAAGGTAATATCATACTTTGGTTTTTGTCAAATGCAGATTCATGGGCAAAAATATCAAGGAAGATAGATTAACAGTCATCTGTGAAATTTTCAGTCCCATAGGTGCCCACTTTTTACGAAAACAGTGAAAACCGGCCACAGTCTTTTCACTGTTATTTTTTATCTTTAAAAGATCAAAATTGTTTTTGGTCATTGGTTTTACACTTTTCTGGATAAATACAGCATTTATAAATGTTATACATGTACCCTGTAAGTTATGAGTAAATCTGGCGATTTCTGTTTTGGTATGCTACCAAAGTATGATACTACCTTTAAAATTCAAGAGCAACATCAAGATTGCATATAAAGATGGATGTAAGAGTCTTGGTGATGAGGATTGTAGATTGTTAGTTGGTTGGTGGGAAGGAGACATGGTGCTTGCGCAGTGCACTGATTGATTGGTGAGTTATCCTGTATGAGACAGAAAAGCAATGGATACATTGCAGGATTGGTTTAATTGCAGGATTGGAGTGCCTAGATAGTACTATGTTCATTATTCCTTTTAACAGATGAAGAACCACCGATAGTAGACTGCCCACAGGACATTACTAAGGTCACCTATGGATCATCAGCAGTAATTGGATGGTCACCAGCTGTAGCTACTGATAACCTAGCTATGGCAGATGAAATGACCATCTCCTACAGCATGGATAGTGGTTCATCATTTGTAGCTAGAGATGAGGCTTCTCCTTACACCATTGATGTGACTACCATGGATACCTTTGATAATATTGGCTCATGCCAGTTCAAAGTTATAGTTGTGAAGATACCTAGTAAGTAATACTTGATAGGCTACTTTGGTTTGTGCTAGGACAAGTGCACCAATCATAACTCAATTCATGTTATATAATTGTTTGTTTTAATTATCAAATGATACAAATGTCCCTGCACATAATTTCTTTGGGAATGTTTCCATGCTTGAAAGTGTTTGTACCTATTAACATAATATATGAATGAATGTCACATCCCACAGAAGTATTGATTATATGAATACAGCTAGTCTGTGCCCACTGCTTACACTGCAATCTTAAGGGGAAACAAAGATGAGGGGAAATGCAGCAGCAATTAAACACTGACACGATGTACTGCTGTTAGCTACCCTCCATTGTGACATTGCTCAAGCATGTACATGTACAGTCAAGATACATCGTTTCTTTCCAACTCAAAACTACATTCTTAAGATAGAGTATTGAGCTGAGTTTACATAATGTTGGGTTTAAAAAATGCTTGTTTTTTTCTAATTTATTGTTTATTTGTTTGTTTAGTTAGAAACATTTTGTCATTTGTTTCTAAATGATTGACAATATAGTCATTGAAAACAAATTGGATGTTGGAGAGATAATACCACTGGTTCTTCTCAGAACCGCACATTCTCACAGAAGAGATTACATGGTGTCACCACAAACCTACCTTATGTTAGTACTTCCAGCATGCATAGCTTCAAGTCTTATTGAATATCCAATTATTTACATTTTTCATGAAAGTCAACCTGATTAAGATTGTCTACCTCTATGCCCTCCTAGATGCACCACCACCTGTCTTCACTAGCTGTAGGGAGGGTGAAACCGTATCATATCAGGTACGGACAGACACCGATATAGCCTATGTTAGCTTGAATCTTCAAGCTAAAGATTCCAGTCATCAACCAGCTATTATTAGCCAGTTGGAAGGACCAGACATTGGTCTACCTGGAGATGTTACGTATTCTGAGAATTATAGAGAAGGTCAGAAGTTTGTATTCCGTGCCCTGGATCCTGTGACAGAATTGACGTCTGATTGCACCTTTTGGATACAGATAGTTGGTGAGTCTATCCTCATGTGTAGAGACCTTTCCTGTATACATCATGTGTATTAAAGATATCACATCAAATTACATGTCTTTATCCTCTGGTGATGTGTATGACAGGAAACTTGGTCGGGAAAAAAAAGGTGATCAAAGTCACACGATGTTGAGTTGCTTGCAGCAACGTTTCGGCTGCTGGAACTGCTAGTCTTCGTCAGGCAACTGAAGAACTGGATGCTGCGTTGTCTGTTATATCCTGAAAAAAAAGGATGACAAATAAAAATTTACTGGCGCAAGCAGGATTTGCTGGTTCAAATTCCTCTCCAGTAATTTTTTCTTTGTTCAATTTTTATTGACTTAAAATTAATCCAGTCAGTTTCCTGAGTGCTTATTTAATGATCATTTCATCTTTCAACAGACAAGCAATCTCCAGTGATTTCATGTCCTCCAAACATCATAGAGCGGACAACAGAAGACAGCAAGGCCATATTCTGGCCAGCAGTCATTGTACAAGACAATATGGCTCTTCCTGATAGTGACTATATCAACTCTGATCCAGTCAATGGTACATTGTTTGATGCTAGTACCAATGGCTTGTCCCACATTGTTACCATGACAGCCATGGATTCCTTTGATAATATTGGAACCTGCCAGTTCTCAGTTACTCTCTACAAATTTGGTGAGTACAGCTTGCTTTTTTTGTTTTGTTTCTTCGGTCTCATGAAATAAGGCTGACTCTACACAAAAATGAAGCCCCTAGAGGAATGTAACCCTGTAATTATATTAAGTGATTTTTGTCCAGTGAGTTTTATTATACTTTGGTAGCGTACTGAAACAGAAATCTTCACCGATGCTGATGCAGATGGTGCTGATAGAAACATACCATTACAATTTTTTCTGCCAGAAATGCTGTTTTTATCCAGAAGAGAGTAAAACCAACGATTTTGATATTTTAAAGATAAAAATTAATAGCGACAAAATTTAAAAAAATACTTTGCGTGTTTTTCACCGTTTTCTCAAAACGTGGGCACCGTATGGAATTTGACATATGACTGTATCTTCCTTGATTTGCCCATGAATCTGCATTTCTTTGATATAAACCAAAGTATGAAACTACCTTTAAATTCTGGCTGGTAGAATTGCAAGTTTTTAACTTGTATTGGTACATGAATATTGTGCTACATAGAACTAAAACTCTCCCAATAAATCTTGTATTCCTGTTTTTCTGTAGATGTAGTTTGCTCTGATTTTCCAAGCATTGCCAATGGTAGTATAGACTGTGTCATTGCTACCGATGGTAAGATGGAGTGCAGAGTGTCATGTGATACAGGATATGAATATGTAACTGCTGATAACCGATTCAAATGTCAAATCATCAACACCAAGTCATTCTGGGAACCATCACCCATTGTTGATGCATGTACACGTAAGTCTATATCGTTCATGGTCTGTTAATACTTGTATTTTGCAGAGCTGAACAAGCTATGTCTTCAATAAATACCAGGCACTTCTTGTGCTATGGGATAACTTCTTTGGACTAACTGCTAACTTAATGACTTTCATGTAATACTGACTTGCTAATGCCATTCTGCATGTGCAATGTATATTGTCAGCAGTTTGTCTATAATAAGGTGACCATATTTTGTTGAGATGATCCGGGGACAGTGATCCGTGTCCTGGGGGAGGAGTATACTTTTGAAAAAAAATTGAATCCAGATGGTGCCTACATGCATCTTTTTCAGTTGACATGAGTGGGTTACATACTTACATGTCTTAGGCGGTTGTCTTCGCATACTTCTCTGAAGAATGGATCTTCTTCAGCACAGCATTTGTGTTCAGTTTTTTTATTTATTTTGGACAATTAGAATTTTCGGGGGCATTTCGTCGAATCGGGGACAATTTTTCATCAGGGACGG